>ML782599.1:87701-217371 GCA_009831015.1 Picea engelmannii | reverse complement strand
GTGTGTCTAAATGAGGCGCTAGCCTCCTTATTTATACAAATCTGGCACTTATGGAGGTGTCTTTTCACTGGCAGGTCCAACTTCTTAATCTGGGTGGTTATAACCACCTTTAATATATTATGGGGCCTCTTTAATATATTTTCAGGCCGACTTCTTATTCTGCATGTTACAATTATGTTTTGACCAATCTGCTAAAGGGTATTTGGTCTTTTACAATAGCCGGCATGATCAATCTGCAATAGGGGATTGATCTAATGAATAATACAACAATAATAATTAGAATACACTTTGCAGTTACATTATTTCAACACTCCCCCTTAACAAGAAGGGTATTCTATAAAAACATCAGGCGAGAGAGAGGACAGCATCATCAACAACATCAGGTGGGTGAGAGGATATCATCATCAATATCATCTTGGAACATTGACTAACGTATCTATAAATCATCAGAAGTTTTTCTCATCATCAACACAGCACAGAGGCGGGAGCATCATCAACACAGCATGGAGCTGGAGTATCATCATCATCCTCATCGGTATGAGGCTAAAGTAACATCATCGTCGTCTTCAGCATTAAAGCTAAAATAATATCATCATCATCATCTTCAGCAAGGACTCAGGAGCTGAAGTGGCATCACCATCATCATCTTCAGCAAGAGGCTGAAGTGGCATCATCATCGTCATCTTCAGCAAGAGGCAGAAGTGGCATCATCATCATCAACTGCATCGACATGGATTAGTATAACATTAATACATCCTCATCATCAATAAAAACACAATGCTGATACAACATCAAAAGCAGTAATATCACAGCACAAAGGCTGGCAACACATCATCACAGCATGAGGTTGGCAACACATCACAGCAATTAAGCTAGCACATCATCACAACAATTAAGCTGGCACATCATCACAACAATTAAGATGGCACACCACACAACAATTAAGTTGGAAAACACCACATGGAAATTAAGCTAGAAAACACCACACAACAATTAAGTTGGAAACACCACAACAATTAAGTTGGAATCATAATACTAGACTAGCTTTACGTCACAGCCATTAAGCTGGAAGCACAGTACTAGGTTGGCTTTATGTCACAGCGATTAAGCTGGAAGCACAGTACTTAGATTGATTTTCGTCATAGCAATTAAGATGGAATCTCGGTACTAGACTGGCTTTACATCACAACAATTAAGTTGGAAGCACAGTGCTAGGCATATCTCAACACAGCAACTAGATTGGCTTTACATCACAACAATTAAGTTGGAAGCACAGTACTAGGCATATCTCAACACAACAACTAGACTAGCTTTGCATCATAGTGATTAAGATGGAAGCACAGTACTAGGCATATCTCAACACAACAACTAGACTGGTTTTGCGTCACAGTGATTAAGTTGGAAGCACAGTACTAGGCATATCTCAACACAACAACTAGACTGGCTTTACGTCACAACGATTAAGCTAGAAGCACAGTACTAGGCATATCTCAACACAACACTACTCCCCCTTTCGAGGGAGTTCCTTTTAGACTATATCAAGCTTATCTCGAAAGTGCTCAAACTTTACATGAGATAGAGGCTTGGTCAACACATCGACAACCTGTTCATCCATGCTAACATATTGGAGCTTTATGGCTCCTCTCTGCACCATGTCACGGATGTAATGATATTGGATCTCTATGTGCTTCGACTTGTTATGAAATACAGGATTTTGTGTCATCTTTATGCAACTCTGGTTGTCACATAGGATCGTGGTTGCTTCCATCTCTAGGTCAAATAGACCGGTCAACAACTTTCGAAGCCATATATTTTCGCATCTGGCAAAACACGCAACAATGTATTATGCTTCCGCTGTACTGAGAGCAATGTTGGATTGCTTCCTACTCTGCCATGAGATCATGGTTGATCCCAAACTAAAACAACAGCCTGAAGTGCTCTTCCTATCAGAGACACTTCCAGCCCAATCTAAATCAATGTACCCACTCAATGTGAAATCATGATCTCCATCATAATTGAGACCACAATCTAATGTACCTTTAAGGTACCTCATCACATGTTTTGCAGCAACTAGGTGAACATGTCTGGTTCTACCAGAAACTGACTCAAAGTGTTCATGGAAAAATAGATATCTGGTCTGGTGTTCGTCAGGTACATCAGCGATCCAATGATCCATCTATACAGTGTGGCATCAATCAATTCTGACGAAGTGTCAACCATTAGCTTCAACTTCATTTCCATGGGTGTATTCATGGACTTGCACTCCAACATGTCAAATCTCTTCAGGATTTCGACTCATACTTCCCTTGGTTAAGGAAGATCCTCTATGGACTCTGTCATACCTCAAGACCTAAGAAATAATGCATTAGGCTAAGGTCTTTCATCTCAAATTCTGAAGCGAGCTTCTTCTTACATTCGATGATGAGATTTACTTCTCCAGTTAAGAATAATTCATCCACATACAGCAACAATATCACCGACTTATCGTTCATGACCTTGAAGTAGAGGTTAGAATCTGCTTTACTCTTGGTAAAGCCCAAGCTCATCAAAAAATTGTCCATCTTGCCATACCAAGCTCTAGGAGCTTGCTTCAATCCATACAGAGCCTTCTTCCACTTGCAGACATGAGACTTCATGTCTTCAACTTCAAATCCTTGAGGTTTCTCTATATAAACTTCTTCTTCAATGACACCATTTAGGAAAGTTGTCTTTATGTCCATCTGGTGTAACTTTCACTTCATCTTAGCCGCAGGGGTTATGATGGTTCTGATTGAAGTGTATCTGGCTACAGGAGTGAATGTCTCTTCATAGTCAATGTCTTCCTTTTGAGAAAAACCACGAGCGAAAAATCTTTCTTTATACTTCTCAATACTTCCATCAGCAGCATGTTTTATCTTGAAGAGCCATTTGGAAGATACCACATCCTTGCTCTTCGGTCTGGGAACTATTTCCCATACATCATTCTTTATTATGGATTGGTATTCTTCTGTCATGGCATCTACTCATTCTTTCTTATGAATGTCTTCTTCAAAGCAGGTAGGCTCCTTTTCTAGGAGATCACACATCAAAGCCATATAGTTGGAGAATGGATTAAGGTCTCTTCACCTGTCTCGTGGTTCCTTCGGGAACACCATACTTCTCTCCATCTTTAATATGCTATCTTGATAGAAGGTTGGGTCAGAGGATAAACTCTATGATCTCAACTTTTAATCCATCTAATACCTTGACTCAGATTTTGACCAAAGGTTAGAATGATGGTCATAGCTACAACATGCAACACTGATCAAAATAATGTCATAACAGATAGATGCATATCAGAATAATCACATCTGGGTTGCATCATTCCTCTGAATGTGTTGGATCTATGGAAAGAGATCCCTTCTCCTGCAAATACCCTTTAAAGCTTAATCGTTTAAACATGTGTGAGTACATACCTCTAACGGCATTTGCAGGTAAAGGCACCATCTGGTAGTAGTGGTAATGATCACCAACTCTTAAGAACTTCAAAGGTGACTGCAACTGGTACTTCGGCTACAACTGCAACTGCAACTGATACTACAACTGTTTCTGAGACTGCAACTACAATTTAGGGTTTTATGAGGAAACCCTAATTTTTCAAACTTCAAATTTTGAAATTTTGATCTAGGGGATAGATGCGTTGAGCTGAGGAGAGTAAGCTTGTGCAGTCAGATTTCTGAAAATCCAAATTTTACCCCCTCAAACTTGACCAACGGATTTCTGTACTGGTGCTTTTGGTTTTCTAGGACTTCTGGTACTCTAGTACTTTTGGTACTTTTGGTACTCTGGTTTTCTAGTTTTCTAATACTTTGTGAAAACTAGGGTTTCACTTTCTGAGAGATCTAGCCACTGAAAAGTTGCGTAGAGGATGCCAAAGTGATCCTTGAGGAAGGGCGCACTTTTCTAGATGGTTTTAGGGCTGAAATACTTTACCAACAAAAATCCCTAATTTGCATGTACGGCAACAGTGACATTTTCACTTTCTCTTGTGAAAGATGCTCTCTTCAGCTTAGCTATGATACCATGTTAAGGTTTAAGCTATTATTAGAGTTCTTTGCATTTCACTAGATAACAATAGCATAATATAGGATCACTAAGAAATACACAATCACAAGAGACACATCATTTATCCTGGGAAACCCTCATGGGGGAGAAAACCCAGCAAAAATTCCTTATTATAGATAGCCAATACAATGCCAAGAGATAACTCAAACAAATACAGAAATTCCTCTCCCAATAATGCACCTCTCTCTCGCTCTCTCTCTTCTCGAACTGCATCTCCGAAACTTGCTCCTCAATGAACAAGTGAGTGTGTGTCTAACTGAGGCGCTAGACTCCTTATTTATACAACTCTGGCACGTGTGGAGATGTATTTTCACTGGCAAGGCCGACTTCTCAATCTGGGTGGTTATAACTACCTTTAATATATTATGGGGCCTCTTTAATATATTTTGGGGCCGACTTCTTATTATGCCTATTACAATTATGTTTTGACCAATCCGCAAAAGGGGGTTTGGTCTTTTACAATAGCCGACATGATCAATCCTCAATAGGGGATTGATCTAATGAATAATACAACAATAATAATTAGAATGCACTTTGCAGTTACATTATTTCAACAAATGTCCCTATCCAAATAAGGAAGAGAGTGATGATGAAGAAACTCAAAATCATAAAGAAGCTAAGAAGAGGAAAACTGGAAACAAAAAGAAATTGTACAAGAAAAAGAAAAACTTATACTCCAAAGAAAACAGTAGTTCATTAGACATGAGTGAAGATGACAAGAAAAAACTTTTATTTATGGGCATAGAAACTCAAAATAATGTTGTTGATGATAATGACGAAAACTATGAAGTTGAAGGAGAAGTAGACCTTGAAGGAGAAATTATTGGTGCTCTTGAAAAACTGAGAAAATATAAAAAGAAGAACAAATCATTAAGAGAACAACTGTTAGAACATGAAAGAAAAACAAAAATAAATATAAAAGGAAGTTTTAATAAGAATCAGAAAAAATCATTATTGACTTGAAGACTCAACTCTAAGAATCTAAAAGAATTGAAGAGGTCATAAGTAAAAAAACTCAATGAAAAGCAATTAGATTGTGAAAAGCTAGAGGCTGAAATTGTTTTACTAAAAAGAGAACTTGAGAAAGGAAACAACCAATCAAGATTTGAAAACAATTCAAAAATATTGGATGATATTCTTAACAGTCAAAGATCATTAAGAAATAAGTCATGATTGGGTTATGCTCAAAAGAAGTATAACAAAGGATCTAACTCTACATCTCAGAAAACTGACAAAAATCCAAAAAGTTATGCAGCTACCCTTCAGAGCTCTTTCAAAAATGAAGAAAGCAAAATAAAGATTGATTCTAATCAACAGAAATATGCTCTCCCTTCAAAAGAAGATGAATATAAAAAGAATACACCTACAAGAAGAACTCCCCCAAAAAGGTATCAACGTCTCTTTCTTGGCTATTGTTTCTCTTATAATAATTTTGGTCATAAAGCATTAAATTAGGGCTTATGGACAATACAATCATAAAAATGTTCAAAAATATGGTTATAAGAATAGAAAGAATAATAATAATCAAAAGAACAAAAACTATAATTCATTCTCTCCACTGCAAAATTGCAATGTTGAATGCCACAAATGCAACAATTATGGCTACAAATCTAGTGAATGTATACTACCAAAGCTTCCCATAAAAAATTCCAAAATTCAAGAAGTAAAGCATAAGAAGGCATGGAAAGAAAAGAAAATGGAAGAAAAGGAAACAGAGTGTAAGGTAGCCTTATATGCTAAATATAAAAGGAGTCAATGGTATGTTGACAGTGGATGTTCAAAACATATGACTTGAGATCAAGACAAATTCCTTAATCTGGAAAAATAAAGAAAAAGAAAGTGTTACATTTGGAGATAATGTCTCTGCCAAGATACTTGGAAAGGGCACAGTTAGTCTAGGAAATAATAAAGCTAAAACAGAAAATGTGCTATTAGTTGAAAATTTGAGGCCTAATATCCTCGGTGTCATCTAAACTTGTGATCAAGGACATGTACTCATTTTTTACTCCTAAAAATGTGAAATTAGAAAAGAGGAATCAGGAAAACTAGTGGTTGTTGCACCAAGGACACCAAGCAATGTTTATATATTAAACATAGAAGAAGAAAAATGTTGCATGAGCCAAATAGACGAAGTTGGTTATGGAAAAAAAGAATGGGACATATAGGTTTTGACAATTTAATAAAAGTCAATAAAAAGGAAGTTGTGAGAGATATGTCAAATATTATTAAACCTTCAAACTTTGTTTGTTGGCATTGCCAACATGGAAAGAAGACAAGAGTAAGATTCAAGACACAAGAATATTCTACATCAAAACCATTAGAACTTGTCCACACTGACCTATGTGGACCAACAAGAACTAAAAGCATGCAAGGTGAACATTACTTCATTTTATTCATTGATGACTATACAAGAATGACTTGGGTATCTTTTCTTAAAGAGAAATGAGAAGCATTCAAAAAATTCAAAGCCTTCAAAGCACATGTTGAAAATGAGACTGGTCTCAAAATTAAGTGCCTAAGATCAGAGAATGGAGGGGAATTTACTTCAAATGAGATCAATGAGTTTTTTGAAACTCATGGAATTAAAAGACACTTTTCAACGCCAAGAACTCCTCAACAAAATGGAGTAGCTGAAAGGAAAAATAGAAATGTCCAAAAAGCAGCCAGAACTATGTTAAATGAATTCAAACTCCCAGATATATATTGGAGAGAAGTAGTATATATAGTAGTATATATACTTAACAAATTACATCTTAGAGTTAACCATGACAAGACACCATATGAGTTGTGGTTTGGAAGAACAATATTAGTAAAACACTTCAGTCTTTGGGAGCAAATAATATATTAAAAGAGATGATGATAATCTAGGAAAAAATGATTCTAGATCAAATGAAGGCATATTTCTTGGTTACTCATCCAATAAAAATGTTTACAGATGCTACAATATGAGATTGCACAAAATTGTAGAAAGTGCAAATGTAAAGGTGGATGATCTAACATCAAGAAGAATCAAATCTCAAGACACTTCACAAGTTGATGAAAGAAGAAGAGATGATGATGTTAAATAAGAAACTAAAGAAATACAATAAGATGAATTACAAAGTGAAGAAGAAAACGAAGAGGAAGCATCACCAAGACAAGAATCAAGAGCACCATCAAGAAGAGTATAAAGAGATCATCCTGAAAGTCAAATCATAAGCAAAAAAAGTGTTGAAGTTCAAACAAGAAGAAGGCTAACATATGAATCAGAACAACCAATGCTCTCCCTAATGGAACCCAAAACATTTGCAGAGGCCATCAAAGATGAAGATTGGATTAAAGTCATGAATGAAGAGCTTGATCAAATAGAGAAGAATCATACCTAGGAACTTGTCCCAAGACCAAAAGACAAAAATGTGTTAGGGACCAACTAGATTTTTAAAAATAAAGTTAATGAAGATGGTCAAATTATAAGGAATAAAGCAAGAATAGTGTCCAAAGGATATGCACAAGTAGAAGGGATTAACTTTGAGGAAACATTTTCCCCAGTAGCCAAATTAGAAGTTATCAAAATGTTCTTGGCATTTGCATGTTTCAAAAACTTCAAAATATATCAAATGGATGTCAAATAGGCATTCTTAAATGGAAACCTAGAGGAAGAAATTTATATAGAACATCCTAAAGGATTTATGTTATCAGAAAATAAAGACTATGTCTGCAAATTAAGGAAAGCATTGTATGGTCTCAAAAAAGATCTCAGGGCATGGTTTTCAAGACTTGATAATCATATTCAGTAGCAAGGATACAAAAGAGGAGCTACTAACAGCAATATTTACATTAAAATTGAAAATCAGAATATGATTATTGTTGTAGTTTATGTGGATGATATCTTCTTTGGAAGTAATCTAAATCCTTTAGGCAAACAATTTTCTACAGAAATGCCATAAGAATTTAAGATGTCAATGCTTGGTGAACTGACATTCTTCCTAGGGTAACAAGTGTCACAATAAGACAAAGGCATATTTGTATCTCAAACCAAATATATTAAAGAAATGTTGAAGAAATTTCAAATGGAAGATTGTAAATCTATGAGCACTCCTATGATTATAGGATGCAAACTTAGCAAAGATGATGAATCACTAGAAGTATACCAAACCATGTATAGATCAATGATTGGTAGCCTATTATATGCAACAACAACAAGATCATACATCATGAAAGTTGTAGGATTAGTGGCCAAATTTCAATATGCACCTAAAGAGACACATATGAAGGCAGTTAAAAGGATTTTTAGATATCTCAAAGGCACCTTGGATTTTGTTTTGTGGTATCCAAAAACATAATACTTCACATTAACTGCATATACCGATGCAGATTGGGAAGGAAGTATTGATGATAGAAAGAGCACTAGTGGAGGTGTATTTTTCCTAGGAAAATGTCTTCTATCATAGCTAAGTAAAAAGCAACCCTCCATATCACTATCTACAGCAAATGCTGAATATATTGATGATGCCTCCTACTGCACTCAAGTAATTTGGACGAAACAAACTTTAGAAGACATACAAGTAAAATATGATCATCCAATTCTTCTTAATTGTGACAATACGAGTGCCATAAACCTTTCTAAGAATCTTGTCATGCACTCAAAAACCAAGCATATCCAAATCAAATTTCATTTTTTAAGGGAACAAGTTTCTCAAAAAGTTGTTAAAGTGGAATATGTGGATACTAAAGAACAGATTGCAAATATATTCACAAAACATTTACCCAAGATTACTTTTACATACCTTAGACATAAATTGGGGGTAATCTCCATATATATTTGAATTTCACGAGCTTCATAAGAGAAAGAGCACATGGGCAGGGGGAGTATAACCTCAGAGAGAATAAAACCTCATGGGGAGCAGAGAAATATCCTTTATGTCATTGTTGTCAAAGGGGGAGAATAAACAGTAAAAAATTCAATTAAAATAAAGTGTTTTTTTACTTTGTTGCCATCAATACCAAAGGGGAGAATGGTGGACATGATGTTATGGTATTGGCATTGATGTCAAAGAGGGTATGTGATGTTGGTATTGTCATTGATGCAAAGAGGTCAATATTATGGTCATCGTTATCAAAATTGTGCATATGATATTGTCAAACGCATGCATTTTCTAAAGAATGATTACTTATGAATACTAAATTTTTCCTATCTAAATGCAAAGGGGAAAGATCAAAAACTGGTGTTCAATAAAATGTGTAAAAGAGTCTGGTATGAGAGTCTCTATTAGACTTCTTTATCTTTGACTTGGATAAACTTTGACTTACATTGCATTCAAATTCTATGTGGATAACTTTGAATTGCATTGCCTTCGCCTTCGACTTGGATAACTTTGCATTCCATTGCCTTCGACTTCGACTTGGATAAATTCCACCTGCATTGCCTCTGAATTTAACTTGGATAACTTTGACTTGCATTTCCTTTTACTTTGACTTGAATTTCCTTCGACTTCGACTTGTATTTCTTGACTCTTGGTCAACTCGACTTTAGTTGACTTAATTTTCCTCAAACCGACTTGCATTTTGGCCGACTCGTTTTTCCCATTTCAAATTACAAGTGGTCAACTCTATTTTATTTTCCAACTCGAATTTGGTTGACTTATTTTGCTTCAAAACCAACTTGCATTTTGGCCAACTCATTTTTCCCATTTCGACTTCCTGGTGGTCGACTCTATTTTATTTTCAGACTCGACGTGTGGCTTGAGTGGTCCATAATTTCTTGTCATATAAATAGCTAGATTTATAATTGTTTTAAACAGAGAATTCCATGTTGGTGAGACGGAGAGGATATAAGCCTCCTGTTTACGGATCAAACATATTGATATTCAATGATCTAGCAAATACAATATGCCTAGAGTAATTGTAGAGGAACAATTATTGGATGGTTGAGGTCGACAGACAATGAAATCATAAATTCTATGGATCGACAATGGACAACGAAGATTGATCGTAGATCGTTGGATCAATATAGAAGTGTGAGACCAAAATAAGAAGAGTCAATCCATAACTTAGATCGACTCATAAAGGCTAAAAATATGATTAAAGATAATTAACACCTCGGGATCAGGGTTTGTTCAAGGAATTGTTACAACAATAGTAATCAGTTTTTAGCACCCAAATATTTCATTAATGATGAACAACTTACAAGGGATTTGAATTTTTTTTAAATTAAAGACGAAAAAAAATTAATGAAAAAATGTTAGCAATATTATTAAATTAAATGAAGAGGTGCATTGGTTCATACAAAGAGACACAATGTTTCAAATTCATACATGTTAGAATATTATATAAACAGAAAGGTATAATGGAAGGAGAGGGTTTATGTGGTCTAATTCAGAAGATCAAAAACAGAAGCAGATTCCAACGAAGTATATGAAACCTGAAACATACAAATGAAGTGAGGGTGGAAGGGAGGAGAAAGGGAGGATTGGATTCCTCTATAGGTTGAATCTTGAAACAGGGAGTTGCAGCTTCCTCAAGTTGGTGCTTGAAAAAACAGAGGATTGGACTCATGTATAGATTGGAGAGTAATCTACAAGGAGTTGGTGCTTCCTCATGTTGGTTCTTGGAAAATAGGGGATTGGTGTCTCCTTGAGTTGGTGCTCAAAAGAAGATAGATTGGTGTCTCTTACAAACTGTAACTTATAAATTATATATAATTTTTATGATTGTTACATTTAAAATTCAGAGCTATGTATATTCTTGTTGATAAATTGTTATAAATTAATAAAGATTTAATTTAATTTGAGAAAAAAAAGCAATGTTGATTCACCCCTCGCTCTCAGTATTGAACAACATTCCAACAAAATTGTCTTCGATGAGCTTGAAATCATGACATATAGTTTTGAAATTAAACAAGTGTTGTTGTACATCTTTTGAAGTATTCCAAAAGAATGTAGAAAAAATTTCAATAGAAATATTAGGCATTTGAAAATATACTTTTGGTAGATTTAAAGGGGTTCTATGAAATCGTATCCTTCTTTGGACAATTATTTGTTTTGTTGAGTCTTGTAAAGCGATTAATTGGCTTGATGAAGATTCTTAGAAGGTAAAGGAGCATCATGACATGAATGAAATTCCTCATAGGATTCATAATATATATCTTCTTGAGATTTTTGAATCTTTCCAATGGAGTTTCCATGGAGTTCATTCTCCCAAATGTTTTGTGCTTCTTGGATATTTTTGAGGTCATTGCAACATCTTTCAATAATAATTTTATAAACCCTGTGCATCTAGAATGAGCAACAATCTTTTTGAATCTTACTTTCAAAACCTTGAACCATGGAGACTCTGGCTGCTCAATCTGCTCTGAAGCAGGGCCTCAAATATCTTGAAAATAAATGGCTCCCCAGTATGGTCGCCAAAAATGTTGATGTTTGAGTTTGTTAAGACCAAAAAAACAACCTCACAAGGATATGAATCCCCCTTCATTTTAATAAAGGTAGTACTCTTCTTTAGCTAAAAGATATATCTTGAATACCTTGGATTAGGAAGAATGCTTAGGCAGCAAACCCTAGATCTGTATTGCTTGGATTTATACATAAAATGGTTCTTCAATAACCTGATCTGATCTTTATGTGCAATAAGAAGTCTCTTTACAATAAGACAATATTTAAGGGAAGCTTCAACATCATAACACATTTGTGCTCAGCATCATATATACAACCCTCTTAATCATGTATAAATAGTAAATACATCCATATCTTCTCACCATAAATAAGAGAGAAAAGTTTTGATCATCTCAAAAAATTTAAAGAATGTTGTAGTTAAAACAGAAGATAATTTGATAAACATACTTCAAACATCTCACCCTCAGAAACTCTAAGATATGAAACATCATTGAAGTCATGCCCCGAAGTAATTCTTTGTGGAGTTTTATTCATGAAATATTTTCAACGATATACAAAATATCTTACAGTCACATTCATGGTTGTAAATGTTGTATGGTCACATAAAAAAATGTCTTTAAAGAATACAAGAAATAACATTGGATACTCAACCCTCTACTTGTCTCAGAAATACAAACATAAATCCATGAGAAATCAATGTAGAAGAAAAAAAAAGTGGAGAAGATGGATATATCTATTTTCTGATCAGAAGCTTGGTTAAATATTCATGGCTGATCACTTCTTGTTCTAATCTTTTGTACCTGTGTTAATGGAAACTAACAAAAGCCCTCTCTAGCCTTTTTAAATTGTGTTCTTTTAATTCCTTGAGGAAGTTAGGGTTTTTACTTTCTTAAAGAGATCACTTTAATTAATGACTTAATTGAGTCTCATTAATGAATTGACATCATTGGTATTCATATCTTGAAATGGGTCATTTTCCGTCTTTAATAAAAAAAAATTATTAAACTTTTATTTTCAAAAAATTAATTAATTTCCCTTTTTGAAGGGAGACTGTGTTTTTATTTTCTAGATACGATATCCAACTTTTCAGCCATGGAAACCAATTTAAATGTGATCGTCTTAGATTTCCAATAATATAAATTTTGTCCAAATCCAACTCCCGAATCTCAACATATGATCTCGTGAAGTTGAGTTGTCAAGTAGGCACATCAAAAAACAAGTTGAATCTTATTTCAATTTCTGGGAAAATTGTGGCCAATTTCATCCCTTAAATCATATATCATCATTTTCCTCATCGAGATACCTTTCCATTGGACATATAATATTTATGTGATTATGTCGCCCGGAGCTCAAGTTATAGCCTCTGCAAAATCGTTGCTCAACAACTGTTGATTGACTCTGTGGGAAAATGTGGGGCCTTGATCTAATTTTGTTTTTACATCATAATAATTCAATTTTTTTCCATTAAAGGTTATTCCACATGCATTGGAATATTATATTCTTAATGGTATTTAATACTAAGTATATTATAAACTTAGTAAGAAATATTAAGAGAAGATTATGGAGCTTTGAGAGCTTGACCTCCTCTTAGGAAATTGATTAATAAAATAATATTTTGACCAAAATTATTCCACCTACACCTAGTCAACATGATGAGTCAGTCATCCAAACGTCGCCATGTGTCATTGTGCGGTTGGTCAATTATATGCCACATGTAACCAATAAAAATCTACCATGTGTCACAAGTTGTATGTCGCCATGTGTCTCCAATAATTAAGTTCCATGTGTAGTGTTATTATTGGATGTCATATGTAATGAATAGTATGTTTTCATGTGTAATGAAATAATTGGCTGGAAAATGGCAACATTTTGTTGGTTAAGAATTCAGTATGAAATTAAAATATAGTTTAAGTATAACGATTAAGTGGGAAAGGTGAAAAAGAAGGGTTAGGAGTGGGTAGTTAGGGAGGGGGGAGAATGAGGGGAGAGAAGGTGAGGGGGTGGTCTAGGGTGATGTAGGAGGGGTGCAATATGTAGGTAGCAGAGTTAGAGCATGGCGGGTTCGTGGGGATGGGAAGGTGAGGGAAGTGAGGAGATGACTCTACCAACCCACGAAACTGATGGATTACAAAAATAAACTAAGTGTTAAGTGAGTGGAGTGGGGGGGAGGAAACGAGTGGAGTGTCGGGTTGGGAGAGAGAGGTGAGGGGGAGGTAATGAGTCATCCACCCCACTAAGTAATGAGTCCGCAAGAAATGTATGAAAAAACTAAGTATGAGGAATAAGTGTAGAGTATGAGAGGGGAGAATGAAGTATGGAAGGGGAGTGAGGGAGGTATAAGGAGAGTGGAGGGTGCAAGAATATTTCAAAATAGTTCTAATTGTTGGAAGTTGGGAGAAAAGTGAGGTGAAAAATGAGTGGGAGGGAAATAAAAATAAAACTAAGTATGGAAACAAGAGAAGAACATATGTATGAGAGTAGAATTTGAAAATGAGACTAAGTATGGAAGAGGTAGTATGGGAAAAGAGATGAGAGAAGAGTGGAGCATGGAGGGTTTGGTGAGTCAACCCGCCATGATATAATAAGAAGAAAATCATGGGTCTTGAGCCCGCAAAATTTGAAGAAAAGAAGGGTCTTGGGCTCGAAAATTTAAATGTAATTCCAAGATATTAGCTTTATTCCATATAGAAGAGGTGTCATTGTTCGCTTAAATGCAAACCTAGATATCTTGAGCATATAAACTTGGATTTAGAATCCGAAAAATACATAACAAAGATGAGACTAAGGGATATGTGATGAACTCAATATCGTTCAAAAAATTTCTTCTTTTAATATCCTTTTTGTTTATTATTCCAAGAGCGGGAAAATACAGATGACTAGATTTTGGTCAACAACTGGCTCCAATTGCAAAACAATGACTCCCTGTGGGTTGTTGAGAACCCGGAATCAGAAAACCAATTGCCTTCCCCTTTGGGCTATGGAGTCATCTTTGAAGTGAATTCTTGTAATTCTTTCTCTTTCATGGAGCTATCTTCAAATATTATTTCAATATAGTGATTCTCTTATTATGAAAAACTTTCACTAAAGAAGCAAATTATGTATATACAATATCTACCTACCCTATATTACTTGGAAGAAAGGGGCACCTTTAGGTGTAGGTAAATTTCCAATAGATCCATTCAAGCATCCAGTTGATCTTTGGAATGAACTCCAAAACTCTGAAACATATTGGGGCTTGTACCAATGAATCAAGGGCACTCTATTTGTGGAGTTTTATTCATTTAATATTTTCAGCAATATACAAAATCTCTTATTGTCACATTCATGGTTGTAAATGCTCCATGATCACATAAAAAATGTCTTTGAAGAATACAATAAAGAACATTGGATACTTAGCCCCATGCTTGCCTCAGAAATAGAAACATAAATCCATGAGAAATCAATGTAGAAAAAAAAATGGAAACATGGACATCTTGAGCATACTAACTCGAATTTCAAATATGAAAAATATGTGACGAAGCTAAGACTGAGGTCTATGCGATGAAATCGTTATCGTTCAAAAAAAATCTTCTTTTAATATCATTTTTTTTATTATTCCAGGAGAAGGAAAACATAGATGACCAAATTTTGGACAAGATTTAGTTAGTGTGTCGCCATTAAGGTCTCCCTACCTAGGTCATTGTTTATGGGTGCGTGTGTACCAGTTTTTGTGTGGAACTTGGGGGTTATGGCCCCTGGTATTATAAGGCTAAGTCGTCACTTCACTTTATAGAGTGAGGTGTTGACTTAGATTGATTTGAATTGGATCATTATATTGATTTCCATCTATCTCGATACTTTTAGAGTGGAAAAAATTGGAGGAATCAACTTGTATCGCCATTTTAGTGGAAGGTCATAGTTTGAAAATTTGGGGTCTGACACCTTCCAAGGTCATTTTCAGGAATCAAACGGAATTTTTTCGGTTAAAAGTTTCCTAGCATAGATTGGACCCCATGACACTATTATACACATCAAAACCTTTTCAATGGTGAAAAAATCGTATTAATTAGAGCTCGTATGAAAATATTATTCCTCCCACAAGTTTACCTACCGTGTTGACCACCATGATACAATAAAATTCAATTTCATCTCTCGTTACTCATGCATATGAGACTAGATAAGGGGTTCCATTCTTTTGCATTGTCTCTTGTTCCATAACTGAGCAAAACATATGAGGGTGGTATTCTATAAGCATAATAGAGGAGGAGAGATTATGTAACAACCATACAAGCCACAATTCAAAGGAAACTCCACAGAGATTGCATCTTTATTTATACTTGCATCTTTTCTATACCAGAGAAAAGAGAGCAAAGCAGCCTCACATTCTAGCTGGGTTTTCTCCTATATTGGGTTTCTCAGGTCATGTCTTGTGTTTATTTTGGATGGTGTGATTGTATTTCATTTTTTTCTCTTTTTCGCATTTTATCTATTTCATGCATAAGCATAAAATCAGTAACTAAATATTCTAGAGATCTAAAGGAAAAATAACATTAATAGTAAATATTTCAGTGTTTTATTAGATTTATTGTGACAAAATGTTCTAATGGAATATCTATGACATTTTACATATCATAGATGTTTAGTGCACCGCCATTAAGGCTTTGCTTTAACTTTCAAAGTCACAAGTTCAATACTAGGGGGAGTTCAGCCTGCCTAGGTCGTTGTTTTTGGGTCTGTGTGTATCAATTGTTCTGTGGCACTTGGGGGTTCTGGGCCTTGGTACTATAAGCCTAAGTCAGCACTTCACTTTATAAAGTGAAGTGTTATCTTAGTTGGTTAGTGCACTGCCATTAAGGATTTTCTTTAACTTTCAAAGTCACAAATTCGATACTTGGGGGAGGTCGACCTTCCTAGGTCGATGTTTCTGGGTGCATGTGTACTGGTTTATGTGTGACACTTGGGGATTTTGGGCCCTGGTACTATAAGGCTAAGTCGACACTTCACTTTATAGAGTGAGGTGTTGGAAGTTGGTTAGTGCACCGCCATTAAGGCTTTGATTTAACTTTCAAAGTCACAAGTTCGATACTTGGGGGATGATCCAGGTAGATATTGGTGGCCACCCACCTGTTCCAAATTCCAACTGGCTCATATTGACAATTTTCAGTTCAACAAGTTTCTCTGTAATGGGGACATTTATTTGTAATTGTGGGTTCTACACTTTCGAGGTTTTCCTGAAGTCCTACACAGCATCCAGGTGGATAATGGTGCTCGTCAACCTATTACAACTGGCTTATTTTGGAAGTTTTCATGTCAGTACATCTTTTTGTACTTCCAAGGCTGTTTTGGGGCCCTAAACAATGTTTTAGTGGCTTTCCATAGTCAAACTATAAATTGAGTTATATTTTTATGGAATAATTTGTAGTTCTCAAAAATACCTTTCCAACAGGATATCACACGCCTAAAACGGAGATTGTATGCAAAAATTATGACACCGGGAATTTGATGTACTAACTTACCCCAACGAGACCCACATAAATTTTGGCGCTTCATCTCCTAGGGTTAGGTTTTTGAATGTCTAGGGTTTTGGCATAGTCATCACATCTCTTCTCATAGATAACATTGCCACCATTCTAGCGAGTCTTGCATTCTGTATTTTTACAGTCTTTGTACATTTATCTCATTAATAAAAATCATGTATTGGTGTATTTCTATGTTTCTGACAATATTTTTGTGTATTTCATTATAATATCTCTGCTTTCATTTCGTTCTGAAAATAATCTGGATTAGTGGTATCAGAGTAGGTTGCTCTTGATTGTTTTTCAGTGCATGTCCCCAACGGGGTCCGAGTATAGCAAGTTGGGTCTCGAGCTTGTCTCTCTTGAGTAAAATCGCTCTCACACGCCAAAGAAAACCTCCATGGCGGAAGAAAAGAAAAACGGCGAAGAAAAATATTCTATTAACATGTTTCTTGAGCAAGATCTCGTGTGACAGAGGGACGAAATGATGGAGAATTTTTTCCACATCATTCGACGCCTTCCGATAGCAACAGGTGCATCTTCATCAAGCGACCACTTTGGAGGAACTTCTCCCTTCAAGGTACAAGTTAATTTTGATATTCCCGTATTTGAAGGTCAGATAGATTCGGATGCTTTAGAAAAATGGTTAAATCTGCTAGAAGGTTATTTCTCTGTTAATAATTTTTTCGACAGGGAAAAGATCACCTTCGCACTCCTCAAGGCTCTCCCCCATGTCAAACATTGGTGGTAAACTTACTGGAAGCAAAGTTCCACAGAGGAATTTGGAATATATGGGGCTGAGCCCACTTGGTATTTTTTTTGAATGCGGTCAAGGAACAATATTACCCTATTGATAACTATCAAGACCAATACATGAGATGGACCACACTGCGGCAAGAGAAGAGACAAACAATGTCAAAGTTCACAAATACTTTCCATACCTTGCACACCAAGCTGGGTATCAAAGACTCCGAGCAGCATTTGGTTCTGAAATATCGTGGGGCTCTGTATAGGTACATCCAAACCGAAATGGATTTCCTAAACATCTCATCATTAGGAGTTGCTTATCGATATGTTGTCAAAATCGAGCAGAAATTTAGGCACCAAAACAAATGGGAGTTTAGGTCTGCAAATATACAACAACCAAAGCATGATAAAGATGGCCCTAACCAACAACCTCCAACAATCAGTCCAAAACACGGAAAAAGAAGGATAAAGGAAAGATGAAGAATGACATTGGGAAGTGGTGCGACTTCCACAAAATCCTATGGCACAACACTGATGAATTTCGCTCGAAACAGTCATTGGTGGTCGAGGTCAAAGACAAGGAGCCGAACCCTGATTCAGAATTTGATCCAGATATAATGAAAAAATATATATCATTGATGCAGACCCAACTACTAATGTCGCGACCGCAACAATTCAACCAGAAGAACCAGTAGATCTTGAAGAGGAGGAGTGTCTCTTCCATTCACAGATGTGGGTGAAGGGGACCCCATTGCATTTCATTTTTTATAGCGGCAACCAGAAGAACCTCATCTCAAATGAGATCGTCATACAGTTGGGGTTGTCGACAACACCACACCCAGAGCCATACAACATCAAGTAGCTTCACCAAGGATGAGATCTTTGTGTCAGCCAACAGTGTTGCATGTCCTATGGCATCCATCCCTTCAAGGATGAAGTAGTGTGTGATGTTTCCCCTCTTGATGTCTATGATGTTTTAGGCCAACCATATATGTGGAAACGTTATGTTGTTTATGAGTCTCTACCCCATAGTTTCATTATTACTCTGGGGGGTCAGCTCTACAGTATACCAGAGGTAGTTCTGACTATTGTTCCACCAAAATAGTGCCACAAGGTAATCTCTCATACTGAAAAATCCATCCTCTTCACAATCCGTTCAAAGGATGCACATAAGGCCACTGCAACCACTGCAGCCTCAGCACCTTCTATCTAGCAGAAGAAGATTGCAGAAGAGACAAAATATATTGTTTCTTCACCTACAATGGTGCCTACACAATGCCCCATTAAGCCTAGAGACAACAGGCTGGTGGAACAGATTCAACCCCGCCGGCAACAGGTTCGTGACAACCTTTCACGGACCAAGCAATGCAACTTCTCCAGCAAGGCACACAACTCACCAAGATTCAGATTCATCAAACGCTTTCCCCCCAAGGAATTCAATGCAATAGAGACCACTGCTTCCTAAGGGGGAAGGACTGATCCAGGTATATATTGGTGCCCACCCACCTATTCCAAATTCCAACTGGCTCATCTTGACAGTTTTAATTTCAGCATGTTTCTTTGTAATGGGGACATTTCTTTGTAATTGTGGGTTATGCACTTCTATGGTTTTCCTAAATCCCTACATAGCATCCAAGTGGATAATGGTGGCTGCCCATGTATTTCAACTGGCTTATTTTTTAAGTTTTCATGTCAATACATCTTTTGTACTTCCAGGGTCGTTTTGGGGCCCTAAACAATGTTTTATTGGATTTCCATGATCAAACTATAGACAGAGTTAGATTTTGATGGAATAATGTATAGTTATCGAAAATACCTTTCCAACGGGCTATCACACGCCTAAAACGGAGATCGTATGCAAAAGTTACAACCCCAAGAAGTTGATATACTAACTTACCCCAACGGGACCCACATGACTTTTGGCACTTCATCTCCTAGGGTTAGGTTTTTGGATGTCTAGGGTTTTGGCATTCATGTTTATAATAAAAAGGCCTTCAGAGCCTCATTGTACTCATCTTCTTGCGAATGAGCATAGCCGTCACATCTCTTCTCAAAGATAACATTGCCACCATTCTAGCGAGTCTTGCATTGTGTATATTTACAGTCTCTATACATTTCTTTCATTAATAAAAATCATGTATTGTTGTATTTTTCTATTTCTGACAATATTTATGTGTATTTCATTATAATATCTTTGCTTTCATTTCGTTCCGAAAATAATCCGGATCGGGGGAGGTCAGTATGTCTAGGACGTCGTTTTTGAGTGTGTGTGTATTGGTTGTTGTGCGACACTTTGGGGTTTTGGGCCCTGATACTATAAGGCTAAGGCGACACTTTACTTTATATAGTGAGGTGTTGGCTTAGTTGGTTTAGTGCACTGTCATTAAGGCTTTACTTTAACTTTCAAAGTCGCAAGTTCAATATGCAAAGGAGGTCGTCCTACCTAGGTCGTTGTTTCTAGGTGCATGTGTACTGGTTGTTATACGGCACTTAGGGGTTCTAGGCCCTGGTACTATAAGGCTAAGTTAGCACTTCACTTTATAGAGTGAGGTGTTGGCTTAGTTGGCCAGTACACCACCACTAAGGCTTTGCTTCAACTTTCGAAGTCACAAGTTCAATACTCGGGGGAAGGTCAACCTGCCTAGGTCATTGGGCGTGTGTGTATTGGTTCCTATGCGGCACTTGAGGGTTCTGGGCCCTGGTACTATAAGGCTAAGTTGACACTTCACTTTATAGAGTGAGGTGATGGCTTAGTTGGTTAGTGCACCTCCATTAAGGCTTTGCTTTAACTTTCAAAGTCACAAGTTCGATATTCAGGGGAGGTCGACCTGCCTAGGTCGTTGTTTTTTCGTGCATGTGTGCTAGTTTTTTGCAACAGTAGGGGGTTCTAGGCCCTATCACTATAAGGCTAAGTTGACACTTCTCTTTATAGAGTGAGGTGTTGGCTTAGTTTGTTAGTGCACCGCACCGCCATTAAAGTTTTTCTTCAACTTTCGAAGTCACAAGTTCGATACTCGGGGGGGGTCGACTTGTCTAGGTCATTGTTTCTAGGTCTGTGTCTATTGGTTGTTCTGTGGCACTTAGGGAATCTATGCCCTAGTACTCTAAGGCTAAGTCGGCACTTCACTTTCTAGAGTGAGGTGTTGACTTAGTTGGTTAGTGCACCGCCATTAAGGATTTTCTTTAACTTTCAAAGTCACAAGTTCAATACTCGAGAGAGGTCATCTTGCCTAGGTCGTTGTTTCTAGGTGCATGTGTACTGGTTGTTGAGCGATACTTGTGAGTTTTAGGCCCTGGTACTATAATGCTAAGTTGGCACTTCACTTTATAGAGTGAGGTGTTGGCTTAGTTGGTTAGTGCACCGCCATTAAGGCTTTGCTTTAACTTTCAAAGTCACAAGTTCGATACTCAAAGAAGGTTGACCTCTCGAGGTCATTGTTTCTTAGTGTGTGTGCACTGGTTGCTTTCCCACACTTGGGGGTTTTGGGTCCTTGTACTATAAGGCTAAGTTGGCACTTCACCTTATAGAGTGAGGTGTTGGCTTAGTTGTTTAGTGCACCACCATTAAGGCTTTCCTTTAACTTTCAAAGCTGCAAGTTCAATACTTGGGGGAGGTTGGCCTGCCTAGGTCGTTCTTTCTGGGTGCGTGTGTACCTATTATTGTGTGACACTTAGGGGTTATGGGCCCTAGTACTATAAGGCTATGTCAACACTTCACTTTATAAAGTGAGGTGTTGGCTTAGTTGGTTAGTCCACTACCATTAAGGCTTTGCTTTAACTTTCAAAGTCACAAGCCCCATACTTGGGGGAAGTTTTGGGCCCTCATTTTCCTCCATCTTCTCAACCACACAGCATGCATCTTGATCATATTTTTCTTATGATTATAAGAAAGTTACATTTCTTACTTATTGGATCTCTGTGAGCAATGATTATTACACTGCACATAATAGTGCATCTTCATCCTCTCCCGGTTTGCTCAGCCATAACGCATGTGATTTTAGCCATCCGATGGAAGGAATATGACCATGGTTTGCACTGAAAAACAAAGAGATAAAAAAATTACGGTTCTTCTGCTTCAGAGACCAAGTGTGATCTTCCTTCCGGCTCGATTTTAGAAGAAGTCGACTGTAAACAAATAAAATAGCGGAGTTTCCTGCATACGAGGCCGTTCGCTGAAAATAATGAAATAAAAAAGCGTCACAAAGCATCTGCACGCAAAGGGCGCCAGAAAAGTGATGAGTTGAAGGAATGTTTGAGACCAACAAAATTCGCATAAGTTGCCCCTATAGGGTCGGGAAAACAAGATCAAGAACGATTCGATCACACGGTCCACCACTAGCATCGATGATCGCAGCGAAATTCACAGTTTGGGCAATGACAAAGACAGAATTTCACAGATTTTGGGGGCTCAACTACCTTACTGGGATAATACCCCAAGGGGAATTAACAATGATTTTTTTTACCATTCCGGTCAATTTTTTAGATGGAACGATGAGACTAATTTTTGAATGATTTATTTTTACCTATTGGCAATGGTCAATTCACAGCAAAACGGTATACACGGATGAATACAGTCTTAAAATAAATTATTTTTAATGAGCAATTGACAATGGCCAATTCATAACAAAACACCATGTATATTTAACTGGAAAAATACAATCCTAAAACATAATGGGTAATACGGTATCCCATCATGCAAGCAATAAATATAAATATCTAGAATAGTTTTTTAACCATAAAAGAATATAAATATCTAGAATAGTTTTTTTACCCTACAAGATATCTCTTATGTTTTGTTTGTGATCTATGTTGTGTTTGTGATTTTAACTTGTTTTGTTTGTGATTTTAAGTAGGTTTACAAAGTCTACTATGAAGTAAATAAAAAACAATAAAAGACAGACACTATTCACCATGCAGCAACTTAATCAGGGCGGCTTTGTTTGTGATTTTAGATTACAAAGTTTACTATGAAGTAAATAAAAGACAGACATTATTCACCATGCAGCAACCCAATCATTAGTGGGAGGCTGCATGGTCCAATGGTTGAAATGAATCACATAATCCATGGTAGGGCATGATGACTGGACAATTGGCAATCCAGTCAGAAGAATGCATGAGATATATCATGGCATCCATGCTGCCATTTGTTCAGTTTAGACCATGCAGCTGCCCACATGATTGAGCTGCTGCATGGTGGATAATGTCTACCCATTTTTTAGTAGAAAAAAAAATGTTTTGTTTGTGATCTTAACTAGGTTTACAAAGAAGTAAATAAAAGGCAGACATTATTCACTATGCAGCAACCCAATCAGGGCGGCTTTGTTTGTGATTTTAACTAGGTTTACAAAGTCTACTATGAAGTAAATTGTTTGTGATTTTAACTAGGTTTACAAAGTCTACTATGAAGTAAATAAAAGACATACATTATTCACCATGCAGCAACCCAATCATTAGTGGGTTGCTGCATGGTCCAATGGTTGAAATGAATCTATAATCCATGGTAGGGTGGATGCTATCACATATCTCATGTATTCCTCAGGCATGATGACTGGACAATTGGCAATCTAGTAAGAAGAATGCATGAGATATATCATGGCATGCATGCTGCCATGAGTTTAGTTTAGACCATGCAGCTGCCCACATGATTGAGCTGCTGCATGGTGGATAATGTCTACCCATTTTTTCAGTAGAAAAAATATGTTTTGTTTGTGATCTTAACTAGGCTTATAAACAAGTAAATAAAAGGAGCAAACATGGATTCAAGGGTTGTTTATTTATGGTATGGAATGGGTGGCTAAGTATCCCCTACGCATGCAAAAAGAAAAAGGATGAAGGACTACATTCATCAGAATCGGAGACAGTACAGCGCATCCCGACCCAAGATCGATGGCCACCACCACCCCGACCCAAGACCGATGGCCACCATCCCGATCTCACCATATGTAAAGAAAGAGGTGATCCACTCAGTGCTTAGCCGGTCCCTCGAGTCTCTCGACGTCGGAGAATGGGTATACCCCATCATTCGGTAAGCCAGATGCTTCGCGAACCAACCATATGAGGAGTAGTCCGGTGCATTCCGTTGCACTTCCATAAGTAAATAAAAGGCAGACATTAGCCACCATGTAGCAACCCAATTATTAATGTACAGCATTATCCACCATGTAGCAACCCAATCATTAATGGACAGCTGCATGGTCTAATCATTGAAATGAAACCATGGCAAATGAATCCATAGCAGCATGGATGTCATCACATATCTCATGCATTCCTCGGACATGAGGATTGGATTCCTCCTCAGGCATGATGATTGGACAATTGGCAATCTAACCCAATCATTAATGGACTGCTGCATGGTCTAATCATTGAAATGAATCCATGGCAGCATGGATGTCATCACGTATCTCATGCATTCCTCACATGATGATTGGACAATTGGCAATCTAGCCAGAAAAATGCAGAATGCATGCATGGAATAATCATTGAAATGAATCCATGGCAGCATGGATGTCATCACATATCTCATGCATTCCTCACATGATGATTGGACAATTGGCAATCTAGCCAGAAGAATGCAGAATGCATGAGATATATCATGGCATGCATGCTGCTATGATTTCAATTCAATGATTGGACCATGCAGCCAGCCATCCACTAATGATTGAGTGGCTGATTGGACCATGCAGCCAGCCAGCCATTAATGATTGACTGGCTGCATGGTGAACAATGTCTACCCATTCCAATTAAGAAAATAAAAAATTCATGTGAAATGATTTTAATTTCTTCATTCTTAAAAGAGACCTTACTTGGATATGTATAATTCTCTGGTACTGGTTATTTGCTCATTATTCTTCTAACATTTTGGCATCTAAATACTATCAAATTTAAGCATCCTTCAAAAGGTGCTAAAATCTAGCAGAAAGCCCCTTTGTTATGGGAAGACTGGTATCTCTCGCTACTTCAAAAGATCTACGACTCAAAGCGATGTTTTCTTTGAAATAGGGTCTGGAAAGCATGAAAATACCTATGGCTCCTGATTTGGCCTTTAAGAACAGGAAGAGAAAACAGATAAAGGAAACCATATCTTTTACTTTCATGGCAAGACTACTAAAGAGGAGATAAAGTCTAATAAAGCTTGGGGTGGTACCTTCATGGCAAGACTAAATAGGAGAGAAAGTCTTATAAGGATTGGGCTGGTACCTGCGGCTTGTTGGATCTTGGGCTCCAACTGGAGCTACTGCATCTTTTGCTTCTGTATCTGGCTGGATTTAGAACAGAGGGGAAGAATTTTGCAGCAACCCCAGCTAGAACAACATCCAGAGCTCCCCAATGACCATCGAAGGTTCTTTGGCATTCTTGATTGCAAAATTGATGAGAACTTCTTTGGCATTCTTGATTGCAAAATTGATGAGAGCATATTTCTGATGAGGTTCTCCATGGTGCTTGTTATCCCCCACTTTTAGGGATAACTAGGAGCTCATGTCTCGAGGCCCATAGGTCCTAGACATGGAGTACCGAGAGTCGGATCGACTTTAGGATGGCCCTGGAGGGCCCATATTTTCTTCCTTTCAGCGCCTCTACCTTGTCAGCAACAACAGCATCCATCACCATCGGCTTGGTCTTGTGTCAGAGATGGTTCTTGCTCCATGAGGTAATGAGTCCGGATATCATGGTATGTGTCACTTTGATCATCAAAACCCTTGAATATGTGCATTTAATTCCTTTTGTTTCTAACAAATGCTTGGATCTTATACTTGCCCACTTGACCATGTCTGGGGGGACTGACAGGATGCCCTAGTAAGCGTGTGTCTTTAGGTTTTGGTTTACCACTGGGGGGGTTTCTGAAAAGTCATCGTCCTCTCCCATCATAGCACCAATTTTCATCTTGCTTCCCGCTCATCTGCCCCATTACACTTGTCAGGGCGCTGGGTTGACCTATTTTATGGATTGCACCTTATCTCGTGGGAAGAACAGGCTAAAGGCCCAAAAGGTAAAAGCAAGTTGGCACAAGATAAAATCCTAAGAATAAAACCTCGATTCGCCCAGGGATCCCCGAGAAAGCAATGAAAGAATACTCAGCAAGAAACAAGAGGGACCCATAAAAATAATAAAACAAGGCCTAGTCGGAGGATAGGGGGTCTCATCATGAGCCAGCTTATTAGGTCCATGGGTCCCTAGCAGTAAGACATTACCACCAGTTGGTTATCACGAGCCAACCCTCTCATTTCTGCGAAAGTACTTGTGGGTAACGTTGTCACCACTGGTCACCACACCAGGGCAGTGTCCCTTGATTAGCCTCTTAAAGAAAAAAACAATAAAAAAAATAAAAGAATAAAAGGCAATAAATGGGCTTGGAAAAATTTGCATACAGGACAGGTGCAGCTAGCCTTCTACAAAGGCACCCGCAGGTAAATTTTTGCATCCTCTGCTCTCACTGCACCCACTTGCTTGGACATCCCTTGCCCACATCACCTACTTACATGGCTACGATGAGGTCTCTTCCGGAAACTTTCCTTTTCCAGTGGACACTAGCCCAATAGGACGCCCTGTCATTTTCCCCAAACTTGTATTGCAGGCTTGTGTAATGTCTTTGAGCTTTTAACTGAGATATTAGGGATTTTATGCACATGTTTAATAATATTGATGATGAGATGAGATTGAAATTGATATGATCCCTATGACTTATGAGCCCATGGAGGGCGTCGTTGTTGATGTGCAGGATCATGCCCGACGGACAGGTACCATTTTGGACCGGTACACATGGGGAGATGATCATTTCGGACCTCCATGGGGATGAAGAGCCCACCAGATGGATGTTGAGACCCCATCAGGGGGGAGAGACAGGACAGAGATGGATCAGAGGCTTTGCACCGGAGAAGAGGAGGATGTTCCACCAAAGGCACCCTGGTAGAGCTTAACCTAGGGGGGTTGTTCCCTCTCCATTGGAACGTTGACCCTAGAAGGCCCAAGACATCACCCATGATGATCATGATGTCATCCAGCATTGTGGATGTCTTGGGAGGCAGATTTGGCAGTATTGGCATGTGTGGCAGGTTGGAGAAGCCTAAGGAGGGCTAACGTTTTTCTCCAGGATGTTGCACTTTCCCTAGAAGGGGCTAACGTCACCCTAAAGGGGACATGACGTCTCTCTTTAGCTTGATTAGGGTTTAATTTTAATCATTTAATGTAAAACAGTATGATTTTTAGTATTTTGGCCTTGTCGACCTTTTTATGACCTAAAAGTGAAATTAGGTCATGGTACAGTATAAATTGTTGGTTTTTACTCTCATTTGATCATCATCTCTCACTCACCACTTGGTGAGGTCTGAAAATTGCACCCTCTTTTAGGGTTTTGGCTGAAATTTTGAGGCACACTTGTTGAAGGAGACCTTTTATTGGCATTTTGGCATTTTGGCATTTCTCTTGGTGGAAGGTGTTACAACTAGGGTTTGCTACTTGATTTCTTGGTTGAATGTAAGTAAATTTCTGCAAAACTTCTTGAATGAATGGTTGTAGTATTATTTCTCTTGCATTTATGGTTGTAATTTGTTGATTTAAACCCTAGGGGACAAGCACACATAGAAGGTCCTTGTCTCATGTCCCCATTAAGATTTTTTCCATTTTATTTGTTGAAGTGAGATAGAGCCTTGCCCTAGCAACACTCTACTCTTTCATGATGAAGAGGATTGAGCCTTTCCTTAGAAACACTCAAGTCTATCTTCCCCTATGCTAGCTGTTTTACATTTTTAAAGCTAAGAAGGAGAAAACGCATCAAGGCCTAGTTCCCCTACACCTTGATGAGTTGATTTTCCCTAGGGTTTGCTGGTAAAGCCTTGCCATAGCAACATGTTGCCTGCAAAACCTCTTGTCCTAGTTTTATGCTACCTTTTGAGCTAGCCATTTTTTCCATTGAGCTAAGGAAGGAGGAGAGAGCACTGAGGCCTAGTTCCCCTACACCAAAGTGAGCCTCTCTCCCCTAGGGTTTCATCTTTGAGGCCTTGCCTTAGCAACACCTCAAGGTCTAACCCTCTTGTCCTTAGTCTTATCATTTTCACTTGATCCTTCAACTTTTTTGTCCTCTACTTTTCACTTCATTAACCCTAAGGCATTGATCTAAAGACCTCTTTTGTCTTGAGTAAACTTGATCACAACTTCAATCAAACACTTGAAAGACATTACTAATCTTTCAAACCCTAGCCTAAAGACTAACCCTACTAACTAAGTGATGTTGTCATCTTTAGCTATAAACATCATTGTGTAGCTAACGTTTCACTTTTGAGCAATTGAATGGTTGATTTAAGGGCATTACTTGAATGAAGTGTTGATTGTTACATTGGATGCCACGTTTTCTCAACATTTATTGAAGAAGTGGCATTTATTGTCATTGTTATTTCATAAACATTGACTTCGTCAATATATACTTTTCAATTGCCTATATATGTATCAGATAGTCATGATTATATGAAGTATTAACCAAGTGAGTAAGCTTGCATATATCTGTTTCTTGTTGTTTTGTCTCAGGCAGGTGCATCTCTATTTTTTTGTTATACTTCTCTTTATTGGCTATTAGTCGGACTATCTTCTCGGTGGTGATTTGTAAGGGGGGGAATTTACCTTTTATCTTACAATCCTTTGCCTTCTCAAAACCCAGGTCACTGGGGACGTCTCCCCTAGGCCTTACCTCCCTAAATAGAAAGAACCATCCTATCGAGGTGACATTGGGTGGGATTGGTTCAAGTTACGCCAATTTGCCTCTTCATATCTATATTTTATCCTTACTACAAACTGTGCAATAACATTTTGGCGTCGTTGTCGGGGAACACCGAGTCAAACTCTCCTCGAAGATGACAATTTTCAGTAAGCCTTGCCTCCAGAAGCCTTATCTTACAAGCTTACCTGGCGACTCCACTTGGGGTGTTTTCCCTTATCTTTTGATAGTTTCAAGAAAATTATCTAGCGACTCCATTGATGATGAAGCTAACGGTGACTTCACAATAGGATCCCGGGAATTACAAGCCTTTAGACATGAGCAAAATCCCGAGATACCCACGACAAATGCCCCCGGTAGAAGGAGGATGGCTCCCTAGATTCACTGGTAATGATGGAGAAAGAGCTGACTTTCATGTGAATAATTTTTATTCTTATTTTGGACTCCATCTTGTCGATAATGATGCTGAAGATGTAGTGATGAAAATTTTTCCCGCCACTCTTCACGGGAATGCTAAAAAATGGTATGATGATCTTCCCGATGCTAGCATCACCTCCATGGACCAGCTAGAATAAGTCTTTCTCAACGAATGGGGTATGAAATTGGAAGATATCCAAACATTGCTAAAAAGACTCCATTATACAAAATAAGCAGAAAATGAGACTGTTTGGAAATTCTGGAATAGATTTGAGAGTTTGTTGTACCAGCTTCCTAGAGATCATTATCCTGAGGATAAGGAGCTCGTGTATCTCTTTACCAATGCACTCTTGGTGCATTTAGGGTTTCTCCTAAGTAAAAAGAATCCAAAGACACTCCATGAAGTTGGTAACATGGCCTTACAAATCGAGGAAAATATCTTTTTGTCCAAAATAAATAACATTTTTTCCCTAGTAAACAAAGTTAATGATTATGAAGATACCTCAAAAGCTCTCAATTTGTAAAAACTAGTTTCCCTTGAAACTTTTACTGTTGATTTTCAAGAAGAAGGCAAACAAGTTATTGACCAACAAAATACTAAGGGGAAAGCTCTTGATGAGGTTTTCCAAGAGAAAGGGATCATTGAAAACGCAGTTGAAGAGCCTAAACCTGAACAAGATGATGAAGTGTCAAAGTTCCCTCCTCCTGATGAAGCAGTCCACGAGCTTCCACCTGCACAACAACAAGACGATGAGGTTAGATGTTTCCCTTTTCGGGATTTTGATGATACCTTGCTCTTTGATTCAGAGAGTGAAGGAGAAATGGAATCTCCGAACGAATTGGATTTTCCTTGCTGCACAATTGAAGATGAAAGGGAAACTCACGAGGATAAGACAGTAATGCATGTTGAAGATACCCAAGTCCTCGAAGCTCCTGCACAAGAAGAAACAGTAAGTTACCCTCCTCCCCAAAATTTTGATGATGCTCTACTTTACGATGAGAAAAATGAGGAGGAGATAAATGAGTCTTTGAATCTTTCAAGTCCAGGATGTTATGATATTGATACTGACATAGTTGATATTGATGAGTTCATACATGTTGGAAGACGTAAATGGGATGTAATTGGTTTTGATATGGACCCCATTTACGACATTGAGAATCATCCCCAACTGTTGCCCTCGCAGTTATCATTAAATATTATCTTTGATTTTGACCAATGGCAGCAAGGGGATGATATATTTATCGATGCTCCCCAAACACCCAAGGTTGACATAGTACCATGTTTTTCTGATCTTTTTCAATCATACCTTGAGCGTTTTGATGAGTACTCCTTTGAGTGTTTGGATTATTTCCATGAAGAGGATTATCAACCACCAATGTGCTCGGATTTTGATGGGAGTAAGAACATCGTTTTCCTAAAGAAGGATTCTCATGACATTTCTCTCCAGCCACCTATTATTACTTTCCCTTGTTGTTTCATTAAAGGTATAGTTGGGAAGTATATCTTTTGTATTGAGTTTCCTCTGAAGAAAGCCCTAGAATCCAAGGGTTGGTTGAAAACTACAATTTCAAGTCTGTCATCTCACTGTTTCAACTTTCCCTTAAGAGTTTGCCAGCCACCTGATAGATCCTTGTCAGTCCCTTTAGAGTATGAGGATGTCCTAGGTAGCCAGTTTGTTGAGTTGTTGAGTCAGTGTTCTGAACCTTGGACTTTTCATGACCCTTTCCTGAAGTGGATTGAGTACTTTTCTTTCAAGTTGAGTTGGCATGGTTTTATCCCTCCCACCCGCCTCCATGAGTTAGACTTTGTGATCTCCAATGATATGATATATATTCTAAACCATGACATTTTTTTGCTTGACTTATCACTATTTTGGTTTATGATGAAGCACAAAGGAAGGTATCGTGGGACGTTGTTGGATTGGCTTCACTGGTTGTTTGACTACACCCAACATCCAGCCAACAAGTAAGTACAGGTAAGTAGTTTGCTTTCACATTCATACTTATGATTTTCTTATTTCAGTCTGGGGTGGTGTCACCAACCCAATTGGTTACTGATATTGCTATTGAGATCAAGTAGGTAAACAGGTTATGCCAGAGATGTTGAGGTTCTCATGCACTCTACGTTGAGCACATGTCCCCGAGTTGGAGCAAGATGTTATCCCCCACTTTTAGGGATAACTAGGAGATCATGTCTCGAGGCCCATAGGTCCTAGACATGGAGTACCGTAAGCCGGATCGACTTTAGCATGGCCTTGGAGGGCCCATATTTTCTTCCTTTCAGCGCCTCTACCTTGTTAGCAGCAGCAGCATCCATCACCATCGTCTTGGTCGTGTGTCAGCGATGGTTCTTGCTCCATCAGGTAATGAGTTTGGATATCATGGTATGTGTCACTTTGATCATCAAAACCCTTGAATATTTGCATTTAATTCCTTTTGTTTCTAACAAATGCTTGGATCTTATACTTGCCCACTTGACCATGTCTCGGGGGACTGACAGGATGCCCTAGTAAGCCCGTGTTCGTAGGTTTTGGTTTGCCACTGGGGGGGTTTCTGAAAATCCATCGACCTCTCCATTCATAGCAACACTTTTCATCTTGCTTGTTGCTCATCTTCCCCATTACACTTGTCTAGGCGCTGGGTTGACCTATTTTCAAGATTTCACCTTATCTCGTGGGAAGAAGGGGATAAAGGCCCAGAAGGTAAAAGCAAGATGGAAAAAGATAAAAGCCTAAGAATAAAACCTCGAGATGCTTTGCCCAGGGATCCCCGAGAAAGAAATAAAAGGATTCTCAACAAGAAACAAGAGGGACCCATAAAAATAATAAAACAAGACCTAGTTGGAGGATAGGGGGTCTCATCACGAGCCAGCCTATTAGTTCCATGGGTACCTAGCAGTATGACATCACCACCAGTTGGTTACCATGCCAGGGTAGTGACTCTTGGTTGCATGGCCAAGGGAAAGGGGGTCTCATCACGAGCCAACCTTCACATTTCTGCGAAATTACTTGTGGGTAACGCTATCACCACTGGTCACCACGCCAAGGCACTGTCCCCTGATTAGCCTCTTGAAGAAAAAATCAATAAAAAAAATAAAATAATAAAGAAGAAAGAATAAAAGGCAATAAATGGGCTTGGAAAAATTTGCATCCAGGACAGGTGCAGCTCGCCTTCTACAAAGGCACCTGTAGGTAAAGTTTTGCATCCTCTGCTCTCACTGCACCCACTTGCTTGGACATCCCTTGCCCACATCACCTATTTACATGGCTCAGATGAGGTCTCTTTCGGAAACTTTCCTTTTCCAGTGGACACTAGCCCAATAGGATGCCCTGTCATTTTCCCCAATCTTGTATTGCAGGCTTGTGTAATGTCTTTGAGATTTTAACTGAGATATTAGGGATTTTATGCACATGTTTAATAATATTGATGATGAGATGTGATTGACATTGCTATGATCCCTGTGACTTACGAGCCCATGGAGGGCGTAGCTGTTGATGTGCAGGATCATGCCCAACGAACAGGTACCATTTTGGACCAGTACACATGGGGAGATGATCAATTCGGACCTAAATGGGGCTGAAGAGTCCACCAGATGGATGTTGAGACCCCATCAGGGGGGAGAGACAGGATAGAGATGGATCAGAGACTTTGCACCGGAGAAGAGGAGGATGTTCCACCATAGGCACCCTGGCAGAGCTTGACCTAGGGGGGTTGTGCCCTCTCCATTGGAATGTTGACCCTGGAAGGCCCAGGACATCACCCATGATGATCATGAGGTCATCCAGCCTTGTGGACGTCTTGGGAGGCAGATTTGGCAGTATTGGCACGTGTGGTAGGTTGGAGAAGCCTAAGGAGGACTAACTTTTTTCTCTAGGATGCTGCACTTTCCCTAGAAGGGGCTAACATCACCCTAAAGGGGGCATGGCATCTCTCTTTAGCTTGATTAGGGTTTAATTTTAATTATTTAATGTAAAACATTATGATTTTTAGTATTTTGGCCTTGTCGACCTTTTTATGACCTAAAAGTGAAATTAGGTCATGGTACAGTATAAATTGACGGTTTTTACTCTCATTTGATCATCATCTCTCACTCACCACTTGGTGAGGTCTGAAAATTGCGCCCTCTTTTAGGGTTTTGGCTGAAATTTTGAGGCGCACTTGTTGAAGGAGACCTTTTATTGGCATTTTTGCATTTTGGCATTTCTCTTGGTGGAAGGTGTTACAACTAGGGTTTGCTACTTGATTTCTTGGTTGAATGTAATTAAATTTCTTCAAAAATTCTTGAATGAATGGTTGTAGTATTATTTCTCTTGCATTGATGGTTGTAATTTGTTGATTTAAACCCTAGGGGACAAGCACACATAGAAGGTCCTTGTCTCATGTCCCCATTAAGATTTTTGCCATTTTATTTGCTGAAGTGAGATAGAGCCTTGCCCTAGCAACACTCTACTCTTTCATGCTGAAGAGGATTGAGCCTTGCCTTAGCAATACTCAAGTCTATCTTCTCCTATGCTAGTTGTTTTACATTTTTAAATCTAAAAAGGAGAAAACGCATCAAGGCCTAGTTCCCCTACACCTTGATGAGCCGATTTTCCCTAGGGTTTGCTGGTAAAGCCTTGTCATAGCAACACATTGCCTACAAAACCTCTTGTCCTAGTTTTATGCTACCTTTTGAGCTAGTCGTTTTTGCCATTGAGCTAAGGAAGGAGGAGAGAGCACTGAGGCCTAGTTCCCCTACACCAAAGTGAGCCTCTCTCCCCTAGTGTTTCATCCTTGAGGCCTTGCCTTAGCAACACCTCAAGGTATAACCCTCTTGTCCTTAGTCTTATCATTTTCACTTGATCCTTCAACTTTTGTGTCCTCTACTTTTCACTCCATTAACCCTAAGGCACTGATCCAAAGACCTCTTTTGTCTTGAGTAAACTTGATCAAAACTTCAATCAAACACTTGAAAGCAATTACTAATCTTTCTACCCTTGGCCTAAAGACTAACCCTACTAACTAAGTGTTGTCGTCATCTTTAGCTATAAACATCATTGTACAGCTAACATTTCATTTTTTAGCAATTGAATGGTTGATTTAAGGGCATTACTTGAATAAAGTGTTGATTGTTACATTGGATGCCACGTTTTCTCAGCATTTATTGAAGAAGTGACATTTATTGTCATTGTTATTTCATAAGCATTGACTTCGTCAATATTTACTTTCCAATTGCCTATATATGTATCAGATAGTCATGATTATATGAAGTACTAACCAAGTGACTAAGCTTGCATATATCTGTTTCTTGTTGTTTTGTCTCGGGCAGGTGCATCTCTATTTTTTGGTTATACTTCTCTTTATTGGTTGTTAGCCGGACTATCTGCTCGATGGTGATTTGTGAGGAGGGGAATTTACCTTTTATCTTACAATCCTTTGCCTTCTCAAAACCCCAAGTCACCAGGGATATCTCCCTTGGGCCTTACCTCCCTAAACAGAAAGAACCATCCTATCGAGGTGACATTGGGTGGGATTGGTTCAAGTTACACCAGTTTGCCTCTTCATATCTATCTTTTATCCTTACTACAAATTGTGCGATAATAGTTCCCAAGGCCACCTTGGCAACCTGGTGGTGGACTCGACCTCTTGCTCCCCTCCTCCCAGGGAAGGTACACGTGTTGTACGCTCTTGCCAAGGACAGTACAATTGTTGCAACAAAGAGCGTTTGTATATTGTCAGAGTTCAACACCTATAACTTCATTGAACAATGTTAACTAGGTATTATTAATTATCAGATATTGGCATCACCTCTCTTCGTTATACAGTATTTTTCTTTAGTTTAATTTCTGTATTCAACTTATAGTGGTTGTGTTTTGTCCGCAATTATAAATTAAATCCTTCTAACATAACTTGCCAGGCTAGGTTTCGAGCTCCAATATTTTTCGAGCCTCTGACACATGGCGCACTGGTTGAAAGAGCTTACAAAGGAGATATTCATATCTTTTAACCTTAGACCGTGTTTATCTCTTCGTTCTCAGTGTCGGATTCGGGTTATAATATAATAATAGAAAACAGAGATGCCCACGGTCTCTCAGCCTCTTTTCCATCATTTTTGAAGCAATTGACGAATTGAGTTTTTCATGTGAGGGTTTTTACTTCCCCAACTTTTTACAACTCATTGATGGGTAATTTGTGATGCTTTCTGAATAAATGCTTGCGCGGAGATATAAAAGACCTCACTTCTAGAAAAAAAGAATGAAAATTCTTATATATTACATACTTATTTTATTGTGTAATTAATTTTTATTTTATTTTATTGTGTAAATAATTCATGTGTTTATTGATGCATTAATTAAGCCGTTTACTTTCACTCATATAAGGTTTGGTTTGGTTAAGTAATTATTTTACAATAGAATTTACATTTTGTATATAAAAATAATAAAAAAAATAAGTATATATATAAGATTCACATGATAAAGAAAACAATAAATTACATAATGTAAATTAATATAAATTTAAAATGTTAAAATAAAAATATATAAAATATTAAAATGAAAAAAATTATCTATATAAATTATTAAATTTAAATTTAAATAATAAAAATTTATTTATAAAAAAAATATTATATTAAATAATGATCTGAAAAATAGATTATTATTATTTTTAATGTATAGCATTTTTAAAAATAAAAATGTGTATTATATTGTTAATGTATATCATTTTTAAAAATAAAATAAAGTTTGAATCATCTATCCATACAAATTGATAAAGTTTGTAAAATTCATTTTGTAAATATTAAAATATTAAAATTAACAAATATATAGAAGTTTGAATCATCTATCCATACAAATTGATAAAGTTTGTAAAATTCATTTTGTAAATATTAAAATATTAAAATTAACAAATATATAGATTAAAAAAGCATTTGTTTCATGTTGTTATTTGTTTTGTTAATCAGTAACAATCACTTTCTCTTGAGAAATTCCTTAAAACTAGAAAGTATGCAGAAGGAAGACCGGGTTGAATTTTGTTGTAAACACTTTTTTCCATATGTAATAGTTTATCTTTGTTTCATGTTGTTATTTGTTAGTTTATCTTTGTTTCATGTTGTTATTTGTTAATATGTGTAGTAAGATTCACTTGTTAATATGTGTAGTAAGATTTGATGAGAAATTGTTTGGAAAAAAATTATCATCTGGAATATCTAGAATGTGTTGAAATCGCATCTTCATAGTGTCTAAGCATAGCAATTATTTAATTGTTGTTTAATTGTGTAGTTATATGTTTTTAAAAATCACATTTTCATAGTGTCTAAGTATAGCAATTGTTTAATTGTGTAGTTATATGTTTTTTCATAAAAGCATTTGTTTCATGTTGTTATTTGTTTTGTTAATCAGTGATAATCACTTTCTTGAGAAATTCCTTAAAACTAGAAAGTATACAGAAAGAAGATTAGGTTGAATTTTGTTGTAAACATTTTTTTCCATATGTAATAGTTTATTTTTGTTTCATGTTGTTATTTGTTAATATGTGTAGTAAGATTCACTTTTTCTTGATTTGATAAGAAATTGTTTGAAAAAAATCATCATCTGAAATATCTAGAATGTGTTGAAATCGCATCTTCATAGTGTTTAAGTATAGAAATTGTTTAATTGTGTAGTTATATGTTTTTTCAAAAGTTTCATAATTATGATATTAGGTATAAATTTGTAATCGTTTATACACGATACAATCACAATCTATTTAAGCCTAAGCCATCTTTAACTTTCCAAAATAGATGATACAAATTTATTTTCCTGGTGCAATATTTTCTTGGTGTTAGTTGAACAAGACTATAAACCATGTTCAATGTGATGTTCACCTCAACCTTTTTATGTGTCCAATTAGCATGCAACATCTCACATGTATCACATGTATTGTGTGCATTGTCTAATCTCCTTTTGCATGAGACATTTACATCTCCTTCAAACATTTATCCAACTTTATATTGTACTTGAGACTTAATTTGACATTACTTTACATTCTACTAGATTGGTTTTATGTATTGTAATCATTGCCTTGTAATCAAATGGCAATGAGTAAAAAATTGAAAATAGCACACACAAAAAATGGAAATTAATATGCATAGATAAGATAAGATAATTTTATTAATGTCCAACAAATTACCATAAAAGTATGTCAATGGCATTGTGAAGTACAATGGTGTAGACATAAAATGTGAGCATAGGAACCACTCCTATAAAAGCAAGAAAAGGTAGATCTAATATTTAAAAACTAATATCTAAGCTCTAAGAACAAATCTGATGGAGAAAGCCACTCGAAGAGGGAGTGTTGAAAATAGATATGATAGAAAATCATGAACTGCTCAAGCTATTATATGAATCTAAGGAGGGAGGTCGAGAAGTATGTCACTCCCCCAAGTCAACAATATTAGTATCATGTGAATATATCCTAACATTAAGGATGTAGAAGAGAAACTATGAATAGGTGACTCGTTACATGAACTAGAAGCATCAAGTTGTGAAATGTGTTGTTAACTAGAAGAGGTGACCCACCACTAGTATCCGAAGGAACTCACCTATCTATTGGTGTGGCATGAACTATATCAGGCTCCCAGACAACATATCCACAAGGTAGGATGGCTCCTTAGTGGAGGGTGTACAATCCCCCAAGGTCTCATATATCTAGAAGTAGAGACGATGATGTTCTCTACCTACCACTTGAAAACCCTATCAAACATGACCCCTGGGAAGAAATATGTCATCATCCTAAGGGTATCCAGCTGAGGAGGTGCCTACAAAACCTAAAATCTAAGTATGAGGACCCCCCCTCATATATTTTTTTGAATCCATGAATAAATGGTAGAACCTCCCTCTCATCTAATAATAAATGGGATAGTGAAGTATGAATTTCTCCTCGGTCTTGGTTTTGGTCTCCTAGAGATGAAAACTCTAGCAAGACTTATCCAACCATGGGATATGATGCTCAACTTCCACCCAAAGTCAATGTGAGCCAACTAGGAACTAGGAAAGGGGGATCCTGGGAAGATGCTTCTAATGACGAAATATGCATGAAGTTTTAATAATAAGTCCATCCCTTAACTCCAACAAGTGATCTACATAGAAGAACATCTTGGGACTCAACCTGCCTAAAAGGGTGATCAAAGTAGCTTGGATGTATTTCCTATGATGTCCTCCCTAGTAATCGTGTTCATCGCCTTCTTAATCGATAGGAAATGGTAAGGTATTTCTAAAGAATACATGAATGGGAAGACATGGTCCATCAAGATACCAACCGACTACAGTAGACATGTAACATTCATAAACCAACATTGATTACCAAATGGGGATGGAAAAGATAATAGCTTCTAATGAACAATATGTTAGGTAAGGATACTGGCCCTTACCTATGGCTAAGTCAACAAAGCTCCATACACAATGTAAATGCAAGACTAGGGAAAATGGTTTTGAGCCGAAATAGGTGGGCCACAAACTCTACTTGAATGATAAATTAGGGGCCAACCATCTTCTTGATTCTAATAATATGTTGAAGCATGAGGATATGAAATCTCTCCATCTTGGCCCAATTAGACCTAAGCATAATGGGCCCCCAACCCTTGAACCATACAATATTGTGGGCATGATAATAGTGTACATGAGGTACATCTTAGATGATGTGCCCTAAAAATGTTTTTAAAAACATTGTCTCTTAAGAAAAGCAAGGGATCCAATAGCTTTATTGATCCCAGGTTGGCGAGCTTTCCTCAAACCAGACCAATGCCTTGAGAACTAAACCCACAAATAAGTGTATGTTGAGTTATTACACATTATTTTCGTCACCCCTATGACCGTTAATGATGTACACCTACCATTTGTCTTTAGAAGGATTAAATGCCTTAATCTTTGAAGAAGAATGGATATGAACTTTCCCGAAGAGATGAAATTATATTTTCCTTTGTAAAAAACCTTGTAAAGAAGGATCGTCACACCTTGCTCAATGTTAAGGGTGCGACGATCTAAGATCGACATAGGTTCCACCACAGTGGCCTACGACATCGTCGTAGTTTGCTCAATGTTAAGGGTGTGACGATTGTTTGTACGAAGAAAAATAGAAGCTTCGAGTGAGGTGGCCTCTGATCAGTTTGGATCTGAGTCACATCCCTGATCTCATAGGATCATCCTAACATCCTCACCCTATCCTTTTCAACTTATAAAAGGAGGGGAGTTCTCATGGGAAGGTTAGCTAGCTTGGAGTTAAGGATTTTTGTGTCAGCTTGGAGAATAGATTTGGAGAAGGGCTTATGATAGGCTTTTGATTTACGTTGTCAGATAGATTGTTAGTATCTTCAAACTTACAGTCTCAGAACTCGTTGGAGCATAAGTTTGTGGAAAGCAAGGAATTGTTGGAAGGGACCTGACAACATCAAGGCATATGGTTGTATCTTTCTTCCACATTCTTTAATATAGATATATTGTTGTTTTCCTATATGAACGTTATTTGTCCATATTGTATGATTCCTTGATCACATACATAGTTTCATATCGAATAGACTTTGTTATTCATGTCTTCATTGGCTTGTGTTTCTTTGCAGATACTTCTCCATAAGCCTTACGACAGAGCTGAGACCACATTGGCAAGGTCAAGTCTACAACATTTAAAAGGTATGTTTTGGATCCTCTTCTTATTTGGTAACTAAAATCTAAGTAAAGTTTCGTATATTGTCTTGTTTTGTTCTAGTTTCGGGGTGAAACTAGGGAGATCAATTTGTGGCTGCACTTACCGATTTGTCTGATAACAAAATTGGCGACCATACTGGGGAACGGATTGTATTCCTAGTAGTCTTTTTCCTTGCTTGTCTGCTTGAGTTTCTGATTTTTTGAGTCACTCAGATATCCAGTATGACTCACTGACTATTGAATTCACAAAAAAAACTTTATCATTTTTTAATTTTTCCATTTTTTTAGGTGTTTGACGCACCCTGCCTTGAGACACAGTGCGACATCATCGCACTGTAATGTTCTCTAGCATGTGTCGATCTAGATTGTCTCACTGTGCTGGATTGTAGCCTGCAACAATCTCTTGGAAAAATGATTTTTGATAGTTTTTTCCTTGCCCAGATCTGAGATAAGTGTTTGCGGGAATATGCTTTTAATCTTTTCTTTGTTTTAGCTTGTTTGCTTTTGAAAGATTTGAGATCTCTTGCTTTGAGTGTCTTTCATTTACAAAGCATTTTGTTTTCTTTAGAATTATTTAGTGAAAGAACTTATTTTTCTTTTATTGAATAGTTCGTGTTAAAAGAGAAAATTAGTTTGGGTTTCTTTTGTTTCGAAATGATTTTCTATCGCTTTTAGTTTTCTTTTCGAAATAAAAGATTTAATTTCTTTCTTTGCATTAGATTGGGGGTATCCTTGCATTTGAAGTAGCGAAATTGCATGGTTTTTGGCATTTTTGGTCTTGAATTCTTAAAAAAAATTGTATTGGTGTACGGTCTCTTTGGCTCATTTCTTGAGGATCTTGATATCAATGAGTTTAATAAAATTTTGGGACATTGTGCATCTGGGAATGATAAACATTTTCTCCTTCTTGTAATATAGCTTTCATCGAAGTGAAATATTTGCATTATCATTTATTTGCATTGTTTAGAGTCGATCAAAACATCATTTAGTCTACGCCATTTTCCTCTTGAGTAACAATAGCTTAATCAAATTTACGCGTTAATTAAAATCTACCTAGAAACTTTTATTTCTAGGGCTCGTTGCAACCTACATTAGATTAGTTGTAGGGCTTTGGAATAGGTGTGAAATATAACTTTCCAAATATGTAAACAAACATAGAATCTTGAGTTAGGGAGCGGTGAAATCCGCTTGCTACATTTTGTCCTTGGAAGCCCTTCTCACACAAGGGTCAATTACAAGGTCGCATTAAGGCCAGCAGAGTTACCAACCCTGCTTTGTTGGTATTAGTGTAGTGGTTGCACGTATTATTGGGGGTCAATTGAGAAAACAACCATGTGCAGGCCTTCTCAAGTCGATTTCAAGATCAGTTACCCTGCCCTTGCATGTATATCGGACTTTCGATTGTTTCCCCATGCATCATTGTTGTATTTGGTAACCTTAGTGGCCTTTCTTTAGGGTTAATACACAAGGTGATGGTGAAGGGGAAAGTATTCATTGTACCTGGAATCGACGTTGGCCAAACTCATTCGAGATCCTTGGAGGGTAAATCCATGTTTATTGTGTGGAAGCTTGCACCAAGGCATAAGTCTGTTAAGCAGGTCGTCAACGTAACTTTTCCACCCGCTCTATCTCATCCCCTTCTTACATTGTTCCCGCGACGTTGGATTTCATCACCAACTAGTGCATTCATTGTGAGAAGGTTTTGTTTTTTTGTTTTCTTCCTAGTTTTTTAGTGTGTGTTGTTTGTTTTCCCTAGCAGGCTCTGGGTTGGATCGGTGGTTAATGGCTTCAGTTCCCGGAACGACCAATGGAGCAACCCCTGCTCCAAGTGATCCTTTTTTTTTCCTTTTTGTAGAAACTTTGGTCCTCCTTACATCGTTACTTTCAGCCTTCCATGTCTCACAATTTGGACTAGTTGATGACCTCCCATCAACTAGTCAGGATATCATTGGGAAGAAGATAAGTAGAGTCAAGTTCTCGTGTAGGTTATGTGGAGGGAGTCATCAAACTCACATTTTCCCTTGTATGGACAAAGCCTCGAAATTACTGGAAGACATGATTGTTTCCCAACCTCAACTTTCGTTTGCTTACAACAAAATTACTCTCAACCCACCTATAGTTGATGGAATGATCAATCTGGTCCCTTTGTCGATCAGTCTGGTTGATCAAGTAGTCAATATGGCCGCATCCTTGGTTGAACCAGTTGACAAAATGGTCGATCTGATCCCATCCTCAGTCGATCCCACTCTCCCATTAGATAGTGAAACCCAAGTGGTCGATCATTTTCCATCTTTCAACCCCATTCTCTCCTTGGAGAATGAAACCCAAGTGGTCGATCCGATCCCATCATCGATCGATCATACTCTCCCGCTAGAGAGTAAACCTGATACTGCCCACATTTTTCTCGTTGATACATAATCTAGCATGATAGAGGGAATTCCTCCTTCTCCCGTGGAACCCCCTCCAAGTAATGAGGCCATCCTTTTTTATTGGGGTGTGCTAACTGGACCTCTTCTTCCCCCTCACATTCCTTTCAAAATTACAATACAGGTTTGTGTTCAGGACGTTCCTCAGACGTTGATAGATGAAGTTGCGTCCGTTAGTAGTTTGTCCTCTATTGCTTGGCAAGCTTTGGGTTGTCCTCAGCTTGTGTCGGTTACCTAGAATATGTTTACTTTTAACAGAAGAAACATTCAACCTTTAGGGAACCTTCCTCAGTTTCCCATAACTTTGGGAGGGAAAACTATCTTTATTGACATCATGGTAGTCCAAGATCCCTTGGATTTCGATTTACTCCTTGGGAGAGATTATTTCTATGCCATAAAATCTATTGTGTCCACTCTTTTTCATGTGATATATTTCCCTCACGATGGAATAATTGTGACTATTGATCAATTTATGTTCATTGGCCCTGACTTGACCATCCACTCGATGACCTCCCTAAACGGTTCGTATATGCAGACAGTATCTCCCCCGCTACAGTTCAATTATGTGGCATTGTCTCCCATGCCTTTAGTTACCAATGAAGATGATCCTCTCACTGTAAGCTCAGTCTCTTATGACTTAGATCCGATAGTTGACATGGTGTCCTCTTTGATAGGGATTTTAGAGCCTGTCCTCCTTACCCCTATCTCAACCCTTGACATGTGTTCCTTCCAGAGTGTGTTTCTTATATCAAGTGAAGATCTCTTGGAATCCATGACCAATTTTTGTCCCTTGATATGGTGTCCTTCTCGAGCATTGTCCTCTTGGAAGCCATGACCAAGAAGAGGAGCTTTGAGCATGGTTTTCTGATTTCAAGCTCATTAAAAAATGAAACCATCTTTGAGCATGGTTTTCTGATTTCAAGTTTGTTAAAAAATGAAACCAACTACAAGGATAGTTTTGTGTCTTTGTGGAAGCCTCGTTAAACAATGAAACAGAGCCTACAAGGATAGTTTTGCGTCTCTGTGGAAACCTTGTTAGAAAATGAAACAAAGCTTACGAGGACAGTTTTTACGTCTTTATGGAAACCTCGTTAAAAAATGAAACAAAGGTTACGAGCATAGTTCTTCTCCTGTGTCAAGCTCATTAAAAAATAAAACAACCCGTCTCGAGCATAGTTCATATTCCTGTGTCAAGCTCGTTAAACAATGAAATAGATTTCCCCCCTCTTCAATTGAGTCAAGTACTTCATTACATATAGTATTTGAAGCTTCATTTCATCTACATGTGTTGTTGGACGAAACGAATCTTAGGGGGCAATTCTTACAGCCTCTAGACTTCATGTTGAAGTTAAGTCGCTATGTTCTTAAGCTGGGGGAAAAGTACCAACAATCCTTGGATAATGCGTTGGGAAGTCGCAAGCATAGTTTTTCTAGTTTCAAGCTTGTGTAAAATTGAAACCTCCCTCAAGCATAGTTTTCTCTTATTCAAGCTTGTGTAAAAATGAAACCACCTACCTCAAGCATCGTTTCATTTGGTTCAAGCTTGTGAAAAAATGAAACCAGGTCCAAGCATAGTTTTATTTAGTTTTAAGCTTGTGTAAAAATAAAATCTATCCCAAGCATAGTTTTGTTTTGTTTTAAGCTTGTGTAAAAATGAAAACAATCCCGAGCTTAGTCTTTGTTCTTTCTCATGCTCGTAAATACTTGAGAATGTAACCGAGTAAAAGTCTATCACTTTTTCGGACTCGTAAATGTTATATGAAAAAGGAACCCCCTGGAGTTCCCTCTAAGCTCTTTTCACACTCTCTAAACATGAAAAGATTGTCGATAAATTTTGTTCTTTTCACGCTCGTTAAAGAATTTGAAGAAAACATCTATTGAGTAGTAGTTTATCTCTTTTTTGGTCTCATCAGACTACTTTATGAAAAAGGAACACTCTAATCAAGCATGATTAGAAAAAGTTATGGATTCCTCTTTAAGTTCTTTTCAAGCTCCATAAATATGAAAAGACCCCTGAGTTTACATTCTTTGGACTCATAAAACAAACATCAAAAGGCCCATATGGGACTGAACCACACCCTCGTAGGGTTCGTTAAACATACTCTGAGGGACTCGTCCGAAGGATGAGCTTACAATTCAAGCATATGTTATCCTCCTCAAGCCTATCTAAAAATAAAGAGGTACTCGCCAGAAATGGTGGGGGGAAATTGGGAAAGAAATGTGTCTAAACCTGTATACTATGGAAGAGTCGGTTTTGAACATGACACCCTTTCACTCGCTTTGTGTCTAGGTTGGAAAATTCTCTTGTCTCTTGATCATACTCCTTTATAAGATTACAAATTGGTATGTGATCCCTGTTGTTGAGTCAGTGTTTCCAAACAGTTGTTGTGTCATCAATATATTCAAAGAGAAGTTCAACCCAAAAATCCTTCTAGTGTGTCATTCATTTCTGCAATCCTTAAGCCTTCTATTGCATCGGCCATCCCTAAGTCAATCCTGAATCACTTGTTAGTCTAATCTACTTCAAATATTTTTACCCATTTCATGTCATTGATGGGGGATACATTAAGGCACTCCTGTGAAGAGTCTTTTCCTTTCGACTTCAACTCATTATCCGGGAATTAGACTTAGAAACTAATTGGTACCTTGGAACTTGCATGCCTCAATGGCATTTTTCCTCACTTTCGAAAGTGGGTTTTCATTATTGACCCATGATCGGGAGATTATGTCGAGTGTTTGACTTCAACTCACAAATTCGCACCCATTGGATTGTACTAGTGTACCTTGGAAGTCATTGAAATTAATGGTGATTTCCCTCGCACTTGTTAACGGTATTCATTAATGATCGGTAATCAAGTGGTTTCTACCATGTTCGACTTCAACACATGTATTCACATGGTTAGATTTGTACTATAGAATGGTGGAGATTGCATTGGAGTATATTTAGATTGTACTATTGCATAGATCCACGGTGTATGTCTCGTGGCTATGTTCAAATTTGAGTCTTTAACATATAGATCCACAGTGTATTTTTGGTGGCTATGTTCAGATTTGAGTCATATTGGCATGGATCGACAGTGTATGTTTGGTGGCCATGACCTGTCTTACTTAACATGGATCTTTGCATGTCGACATTTATGCTTTGATTCATTTGTATTCTAAGTATGGGAATGCCTACCTTAGTGATGATATATTATTGTATTGTATTCCCTTGTTTGTTGGCAGGTTTCCAACCATACTCGACAAAGTATTTCAGTTATCACTCCATTCTAACTTCATGCTTTGGGGGGATTACTATTACACATTATTTTCATCACCCCTATGATTGTTAATGATGTACATATATCCTTTGTCTTTAGAAGGATCAATTACCTTAATCCTTGAAGAAGAATGAAGATGAACTTTCGAGGAGAGATGAAATTATCTTTTCCTTTGTAAAAAACCTTGTAAAGAAGGATCGTCGCACCTTGCTTAGTGTTAAGGGTGCAACGATCTAATATCGATGCAGGTTACACCACAGTGGCCTGTGACATTATCAGAGTTTTATTAGTGTTAAGGGTGCGACGATCGTCTGTACGAAGAAAAAGAGAAGCTTCTCGACACTTCTAGAATAGAAGCTTCGAGGGTGAGGTGGCCTCCGATCAGTTTGGATCTGAGTCGTATCCCTGATCTCATGGGATCATCCTAACCTCCTCACCCTATCCTTTTCAGCTTATAAAAGGAGGGGAGTTCTCATGGGGAAAGTTAGCTAGCTTGGAGTTAAGTTTTTTTGTGTCAGCTTGGAGAATAGCTTTTGAGAAGGGCTTATGATAGGCTTCTAATTTATGTTGTCAAGATAGATTGTTAATATCTTCAAACTTACAGTCTCAGAACTCGTTGGAGCATAAGTGTGTGGGAAGCAAGGAACTGTTGGAAGGGACCTGACAACATCAAGGCATCTGGTTGTATCTTTCTTCCACATTCTTTAATACAGATATAATTTTTATTTCCTATATGAGCATTATTTGTCCATATTGTATGATTCCTTGATCACATACATAGTTTCATATCAAATAGAATATTTTATTCTTGTCTTCGTTGGCTTTTGTTTCTTTGCAAATACTTCTCCATAAGCCTTGCAACGGAGTTGAGATCACATTGGCAAGGTCAGGTCTACAACATTTAAAAGGTATTTTTTGGATCCTCTTCTTATTTGGTAACTAAAATCTAAGGAAAATTTAGTATATTGTCTTGTTTTGTTCTAGTTTCAGGGTAAAACTAGGGAGATCAATTTGTGTCCGCACTTACCGATTTGTCTAATAACATGAGTGATCTTGATCTCCTCCCCCAAAAATATTTGAATGAAAATCCAAGAGGATGTTCCTAGACCTATTAAAGATCATAACCTTGGTAATGCCTAGGTTGATCGTCAACTCTCCAAGATCACAAAATATAGATAAGGCATATAGTTGTCTCTATAAACCCTTTGAGGTGGAGGGAAAAAGGATCACATCATCTACAAAATCAAGGATGGATATCAAGACATGGTGGAGAAGACATCCATCCCTATCCTGGATATGCTCATGTAGGAAGGACTCCAACTCATCAATATATATCCCAAATAGGGTGGAGTAGAGGGAACACCTCAACTTAACCCCAATAGTGCTCCTAATAAAGCCTGGCAATCGATGTGTTGTGCAGAGGCATTCAAGAACAAACTCATGGTGGTGCACGAGAGTAGTGATAAGGGCATCTAAGATGCCAATGTCTCTAAGCCTCTAGAACATGGACTCCCTCGGGATTGAGTCAAACACCTTTTTAAAGTCGACAAAGCACCAAAAGACTTTTCAAGAACAATGTCTCACCTCCTCAATGATGGCTCAAAGGGTGAGAATGTGATCAGTGGTCTAGTGATTTTTAAAGATTGCGTGCCTCAAGCTCCTAAGATAATAGAAGATGAAAACATGTGGCCTACCGTGATAATCTAATTTGTGAATCCCTCCTCCCCTATAACTATATTGGTAATAATTCATCTCCAAAATTTCCTATCAAATATCAATATCAAAAAACACATGGCATGAGAATGGGGGAGGGTGACTAGAGCAAGAGATTATCTTGGTACGTCATAAAGGAAATAGTATGTATAAACATGGATTAGGGTCAAGGTCAATAGGGAAAAAAATACAGTTCTTAATGATCTTAGCATAACTAGTTCAAAATGTTCTTTGAATTTAATACTTTTAAGCATATCTTATTGAAAATGCTATTTGAATTCAATTGTTATTAAATTGTGTTTGCAACCATAATTTATATATTAACAAGCAAATTTAAAACATCATAACAAAGAAATTCAAAAATCAGAAAATGTAGCATTGTTAAAACTTTGATGCATTTCACTAAAACTTAATAAAATGAAAGTGATGGGAGTAATAAATTAACAATGTTTAAATTTTGAAAATGTAACATTGTTAAAACTTTGATGCATTTCTTCTCACGATTCAAATTCTTAATCAACGCATTGAATTTTGTTTCAAATTCTTAATCAACGCACTGAATTTTGTTTGGCTACTACAATTAAAGTGCCTAATTGATCAATTCGATCCTACACAATTGGGCTAGAATTTAAATTAATCAACGCATTGAATTTTGTTTGGCTACTACAATTAAAATGCCTAATTGATCAATTTGATCCTACACAATTGGGCTAGAATTTAAATATTGAGAGTTGTAATATGGTAATGTTGAAGTCATATATAATAACTATGATATGTTCAAATGTATAGTAGAGAATGTCTTGGTAAGAATATTGATTATGTTGCTCAATGTTATTTTTGGTGCATCATTGTGTTTTTATGGAGAGAAATGTAATGTATTGGTAACATATAGTAGTACCTTTTCTCTGTAATAGTTTTCAGATTTCATATGTTTATTGTATTTAACAAACCATATTATATTTCGCTTTTTTCTTTTTGGAATGTATTTACCTATGTTGTATGAGTTTTTGAAACGTGGGAACGTGGATAGAGTGTCGGGAATGAGTAGAAGTTTCCCTCATCAAATTTACAGGAAACTTGAATTTGGGAGCAGCAATAATATATATTAAAAAAATATAAAAAACATTTTAGATTACGATGTATAGATATATTGATGCATTTTAAATCTTATTTCAATAAAATTGAAGTTGAATCTAGGACAATGTTTCTCCTATTGCAACAACTACAATATTAAAATTACTAATTCAATTCGTGCTAATAATTATATGAATATATTTAACACAATAATGAAAATTTAATATCCATAAATATTCCATTAGAAAATGAGAAACAAAATCGAAAATACATATATACAATTTTAACATCTTTTTAAAGTTAAACTTTACATATATAAACTTTAAACATCTTTATAAATTTGAAGCATTATTCTTTTTTTATTGAAAAAAACAAAATAGTACTACTCTTCTAATATGAAAATACAATATGGTTGGTTGATATCAACTACAAAGTGGAGCAAATGCTTCTCGTGGATAGGGTATTGATTTATAGTTTGGGCTTGAAGGAAAACATAAATGCATTAAAAGTTTTTCATATCCACAACTATAAAGTGAGTATTATTAAGTTTTTTTACTTTACTAATTTTTTAAATAATATTTCATTGTAGTTTAGTCTTAGTTTTATAGTGATATTTTGAATAAATATAATGAAAATATTTGTAAGAAATTAAGTATTTGTAATAAAGGAATAAATATATTTACAATTTAATTTAATATAATTCTAATTTAAAGCTCTTCTTTTAGGACATTGGTTCCAAAGCTCCCATTTCTTTGATGTTAAAGCTCCCAAAAAGCTCCCAAGTTCTCAAAAGAGTTCCCAGCCAATTGGGGACGTTCCCAACTAGTTCCCAAGCTCCCGGAACTTCGGGAGCTTGGGAACTAGATGTTAAAAATGTCAGGAGCGGTTCCCGTGCAACTATGGTATTTACCATATTTTTCAATTTTGAATTTCGTAAGACAAATATGGTTGACAGTATCTTGAATTTCAATGTAGTAATCCATGATATAGGGACCCATTACATTTTTTGAATTATCAAGTTCTTGTGTTATAGAAGGAATGGAGGTTTAACAATGAATGTGAGGTCAACCAATGGAAATGTGTTTACAAAAACACATTTTCCTGAGTTGCATTTCAATTGAAATTAAAGGTACTGCTATGTGCATTGTTCGATGTGCTAACATTTGTTAGATATCGAGTAATGTTTCCAAATATATATTATTAGTTGAATAGTATCAATATATATTTTGAATGCATTTGTCATAGATTTTTCAACATGGATCATGTATGAGCTATACTATAAGGCTTTGGCATATGAATTAAGCACATGTTGAGTGTCTATATTTGTTTTCCATAAATGTGCAATGTATTTTTTGCAGAGCTCTTGTTCCGTATATGCAAAGATTTTTCTTTCATAAATAGTTGGTGTTTCAATGTGATTTGTATTGTTTATGTGTTCTCCCTTTCATTCAAGATCCTTTCATCTTAGAATTTTTCAAAATTGCTAGGACTATCGTATCTTCTTTTCTAAAATTGTAAACATTGAAATTGCTTTCTCATTTACAGTTTTTCTAGTTGCATCGCTTTGTATACCCTAGTATGAGGGAGATGTTTACATCCATTGGTGGATTTATATGAGGAGATGTGTAAGTTGATTTCTATGAGAAGATGTGTAATTCCTTCCGTTAAACATATAGTTGATAGGTGACATTTTAAAACAATTAATAAAAAAAATGTTTCAATGTCCATCATAAATAAACGTTGAAGTAAAATATTTTTATATCAACTTTGTGTGTGTGTGTGTGTGTGTGTAAAGTAATTATACATATCTCCATGAGGGAAATATGTAATTCATTTCGTCCTTAACATGGAGTTGATAGGTGACATTTAAAAATATATATATTAATAACAAAAAAAAACATTTCAATGTCAGCGATAAACAAAATATTTCAATGTATGAGTTAATTAAAATATGTTTATATCAACTTTATATACAATATTTCTTATTCCACCATATGAGGGATATGTGTAAGTCCTTCCATGTTTAACATGGAGTTGAGATGTAGCATTTAAAAAAAAATATTAATAACAAAAAATGGTTCCACCTTAAGTAAAATATTTCAACATCAACTTTATATATATGGTGCACCACTTAGTATGAGGGAAATGTGTAATTCATTCCATGCTCAACATGGAGTTGACACATGACATCTTTCCAATTTGGGTTCAAAATTGGGTCTTTCGCTTATATTATGGTCTCGGGATGTGTTTGAAGCAATAGGGAATGCAACCTCGGCTCATATTATGAAGTTGACTACTATTTTTTGGACACAGGGTACTTTGGCATGGAAAGAATTATTCTGGGCTTAAAGACAAGAAAAGGATTGGTGGATGAAATGCGCATTAAGAAAAGTGCAAATTTATACCAACTAACCCTTGACTATGAGGTCATACCCTTCAAGTGTGGTTGATTCCATAGTTGTGGACATTTAGCAATGGATTGTACATATTGATCGCAAAGGTTGGTGTGGGTTCAGGAAAATAAATCAAGACTATTGGGGGTAGAACTAATGGAAATCCCTTATAATCCAAGAAGGACAGAGGATATAGGGGAAAAGAGGCCCAAGGAATGTCCTATGAATATCCCACCAGAACCAGAAGAACAACCTTCATCCTTAGATCATAAAAAGGATCAAATCTTGGGTGCTATCAATGACAACAAAGTATGCAAGCCCCCCATAGGTAAGTCTTCATAGTTACCTTCCCCAAATAAAAAAAAATCTCTGAAAATTTAGTTTTTCAAACTTGGGGGCTAAAGGTAAAATCTAAAGGATTGGAGTATATCAATGAATTCTTGTCAAGCCTCTCAATCATTAAAAATACTACCTCCTTGACTGATCCGGATTTATTTTCGGCATGAAATGAGAGCAGAGATATAATAAAGAAATGTACAGAGATATCGCAGATATCCAATAATATAACTAAAATGTATCAGAGATGCAACCATAAACACAAATATACAGTAATACATGATTTCTATTAATGAAAGAAATGTACATAGACTATAAAAATACAAAGTGAAAGACTCGCTAGAATGGTGGCAGCTTATCTTTGAGAAAAGATTTGACGGCTACTCGCATTCGTAAGAAGATGATTACAGTGAGGCTATGAAGGCCTTTATACAATAAACAGGAATTCCAAAAACCCTATACATCCAAAAACCTAACCCTAGGAGATGAAGCACCAAAAGTCATGTGGGCCTCGTTTGGGTAAGTTAGTACATCAACTTCTCGGGGTCGTAACTTTTGCATATGATAAGGTATCGTCGACGAGATTCATTTTGGGGGCTCAATCATGCCTTTGGGTATCATTGAGAAGCTATATCCCGAAAAACCTTCATTTAGGCCCTCAAAATGGCCCCAAAAGTTAAAAACTGCTAAAAATAGTAAATTACCAAAATTGTCAGAAAATTGTTTTGAGCCAGTTGGAAAAGGTGGGTGCCCACCGATAACCACCTAGATCAATCCTCCCTTATTAGGAAGCAATGGTCTCCATTACGTTGAGTGCCCGGGGGAGAGGGAAAAGCGTTTGTTGAATCTGCATCTTGATGAGTTGCTTCCCTTGTTGGAGAAGTTGTGTTGCTTAGCTTATTGAAGGTTGTCACGAACATGTGGTTGGAAGGGTTGGACCTTTTTAGCCAGTGTGGCTACATGAGATCCATGTGTGCAGAAGGAATCTTTGTGCTTTGCTGCAACCTTGTCAACCTGCTTTTGTTGGATAGAAGGTGCTTGGGGCGAGGCTATAGTGGTTGCAGTGTCCTTTTGTTCACCTTTCGAACAGATTGTGAAGAAGTTGAATTTTGTAGTATGGGATACTACCTTGCGACACTTTTTAGGTGGAACAGTAGTCGGAACTACCTCTGGTATTCTGTAGAGATGATCCCCCAGAGAAACAATGACATTGTGGGGTCGAGACTCATAAACAACATGGTGCTTCCACATATATGGTTGGCCCAATAGAACATCACAAACATCCAGTGGGGAAACATCACATAATACCTCATCCTTGAAGGGATGGATGCCATATGATAATCCACAATGCCGGCTGACACGAAGATCTCGTCCTTGGCAAAGCCACCCAATGTTGTATGGTTGCGGGTGTGGTGTTGTTGACAATCCCAACTGTTTGATGACCTCTGTTGAGATGAGGTTCTTCTGGCTTCTTCTATCAACAATAAAATGCAGCAGGGTCCCATTCACCCACATCTGTGAATGAAAAAGGAGCTCCCCCTCTTCAGGATCTGTTGGTTCTTCTGGTTGAATTGTTGCAGTCGCGACAATAGCAGTGGGGTCTGCGTCGATGATCTGTCTTTTACAATATTTTCATAATCAAATTCTGAATCAGGGTTTGGCTCCTTGTCTTTGATCTTGGCCACCAATGACTATTTTTATCAACATTCATCGGTTTTGTTCCAGGGGATTTTGTGGAAATCGCACCATTTTCTGGTGTCCTTCTTTGTCTTCCCGTTGTTGATTAAGGTTGGTTTTCATTGATGTCAACCCTTGAAGAAAGCCCCATAGCACAAAGGTTGGGTAATGGACCAAGATTGTTTCATGTAAAGATGACTCATTTTTGTCTTTTCATGGTTGATAATAAGTAGAAATGGATGAACTCCAAAGTGGTCCCCTTATGGTGAAAGCCCTCACGGGAAGACGCTTTGCAGATTGAGTTATCCTAGAAGTATGGTTAGAGAACCCATGCTTATTTGTGGAATAATGAGATGAATGCCATTGAATTTTTCAGTGAAACTATCCTAGATGGAGAGTGCTTGTCATGCCATTTCCGGTGGTATGTGGAACGTCACATAACTCATCATCGTTAGAGAGTTATGGCCATGAGAAGTTGGAGAACCCAGGTTTGGGTAATGGACCTAAGTTTGTTTGATGGATAACAATATGAGTTTTGATATATTTTCAAGTAATATTATTCTATATGGATAGTACATGTCATTCCATTTCTGGTGGTATGTGGAACATCACATAACTCCTCATGGTTTGAGAGTTATGGCCTTACAAAGTTGGAGGACCCTCATATGTCATCTAGAAGCCCCAAAAGGTCAAAGTGGTTTAAGAGTTTTTAAAGGTAAATAATAAAGTAAAGTGATGAGTGCACTATAATTCAAAGTGAATACAAAATTATTTAAATAATAAATTTAATGGAGAAATTAGAAGTGGGTTAACCCTAAAATAAGGAAAGTGGGAAAGTGACCTGGAAGATGTTTTTAAGGAAGCTACTTGGCGAGTATAAATAAGAGGAAAGGCTCTCTCATTTAAATTAAACTAGAGCATATTGAATAACTATAGGTGTCTGAGGTAACCAAAGGATACCTAAGTTGAATTTCTGAGGGAAGGTGAAGAAAAGAAGGCCGGAATTCAAGGAAGGATAAATTCTTTTGATGATGCTTTCTAAGGTATGTTATTTACAGGTCATCTCACCATTTTCGCAATAACGTTTTTTCTAGAATGATTAAGACAGTGAAATTTCTATTACATTGAGGAAACATATCCAAGTATCTATGGTAAAAAATTTAGCTTGTGGGTCATTTTATTTTTGGAGTTACAATCCATAGAAAATAGGGTTTGTGGCTAGTCTTGAAACTAGTCAAAAACATGTGTTTCGGGCAAAAACATCATGACTTCTTCATAACATATCCAAATTTAGTAATACAAAATGTTTTGGTTAGATTACATTCTTTAGTATGTTGTGTAATAATTTCATATCGATTCAACAAATATTCTGTGCAGGGCACGCTCTACATGGTCGCTCTCTAGAATAAGACAAAATTCAGCAAGGTATGTCATTTTTGCTATAACTAATTTTTTGAAAGGTTCCAAGTAGTGACACCTAGAGGAATTGAATAAAACACACTAAAGAACATTGTGTATCAGTTTCATATATTTTTTCATTACAGGTACAAAGTTATGATTATTTCAATTCAGGGTTGTTGACTAATCCAAAGCTAGTCATGTGAGACTAAAGAAAAGTTTGATGTAAATGCTAGTCTCTTGTTGTTTAAAGTTAAGGAAGGTTTGCAGGTATGTGATCATATACACCATTTCTATTACAGAGTTACAAATCATATTTGGATGATGAAATTGATGAGGGTTTTTGGTTGAGGTACAAGTTGGGTACATGGTTGAGACAAGTAGTTGATGAGTTGGCACATACATGAGGTGTACAGTTGATGATGTTGGTACATATTGATGAGTCATAATTGATGAGTAGTTGACACATGATTGGTGCATACTTGAAACATGTTTGGTTTCACTTGTTTATGGTATAGGTTGATTACAGATTGTTTGGTACAGGTTGGTGCATGGTTGATGCACTTGTTTATGGTACATGTTGAGGTACAGGTTGATGCATGGTTGATGCATGGTTCAGGTTTATTGGTATAGGTTTACAGCGGCATATCTCATAGTGATAGTGTGATAGTGGTTCCATCATTCTTCTTCTACTTCAGGGCGGTTGGACGAGGCAACGACAGGTGGTTGTAACCACCTTTCGGTTGTATCTGGAGAACTTAGGGGGTTGTAGCCTCCTTCTGCTTGTAACCAGATAATTGGGGAGTTGGAGCTTCCCTCAGGTTTTAACTTGAGAAACTAGAGGGTTGGAGCCTCCTTCCAGTTGCAGCTGGAAAACAAAGGAAGTTGGTGCTTCCAATGAATGTAATTCTTCAAGACATATAAGAAAAAGCATTATGTGGTTTCTCCCGATTTGGGCTTCCATGTAAAACATTGGTGTACTGTGTATGTGTGTGATTGTTCATTTCTTATTGATCATTATTGGATAATAATTATACATTGATATAACACTTGGATTATTTGGAGAAAAATGATTATAATTACGCTATCACTGATTCACCCCCCCCCCTCTCATTAATCCAACACCCGTGACCCTTCTTTTCCTGTGGCTTGGACTGGTTTTTGGGAGACTGTTTGTTAGGGCCGTCTTTGTCATACTTTGGTTGTTGTGGATTTGCAGACCCGAAGTCCCATTTGTTCTGGTGCTTAAATTCCTGCTCGATTTTAACAGCATATCGATAAGCAGCACCGAGTGATGAGATGTCCAGAAAATCTATTTCAGTTTGGATGTATCTGTGTAGAGCCCCACGGTATTTCAGAACCAAATGTTGTTCGAAGTCTTTGATACCCAACTTGGTGCGCAAGGTATGGAAGGTATTGGTGAACTCCGGAACTGTTTGGCCCCTCTCTTGTCGCAGTGTGGTCCATCTCATGTACTGATCCTCATAGTTGCCAACAAGGTAATATTGTTCCTTTACCGCGTCCACAAAAAAATCCTAAGTGAGCTTGGCCCCATATATTCCAGACTCCTCTGTGGAAATTTTCTCCCAGTAATTTTCCCACCAATGTTTGACATGGGGGAGAGCTTTAAGGAGTGCGAAGGTGATCTTTTCCCTGTCGGAAAATGGTGAACAGAGAAATAACCATCTAGCAGATTTAACCATTTGTCTAGGGCATCCGCATCTATCTGACCTTCAGATATGGGAATATCAAAATTAACCTGTACCTTGAAAGGAGAGGTGCTTCCAAAGTGCATGTTTGATGAAGATGCGGTTGTTTCTATTGGCAGACGTTGAAGGATGTGGGAAAAATTCTCCATCATTTCATCCCTCTGTCACGTGAGAGCTTTCTCAAGCAACAGATTTATAGGATCGTCTGCTCCGTTGTTTTTCTTTTCTTACGCCATGGAGGGTTTCTTGGGCATGCGAGAGCGATTGTATTCAAGAGATACAATCTTGAGACCTAACTTGCTATACTTGGACCTCATCGAGGACATGCACTGAAAAAAACGATCAAGAGCAGCCTACTCTGATACCACTAATCCAGATTTATTTTCGACACGAAATGAGAACGGAGATATAATAAACAAATGTACAAAGATATTGCATATATCCAATAATATAACTGAAATGTATCATAGATGCAACCATAAACATAGATATATAGTAATACACGATTTCTATTAATGAAAGAAATGTACAAAGACTGTAAAAATACAAAGTGAAAGACTCGCTAGAATGGTGGCAGCTTATCTCTGAGAAGAGATGTGACGGCAACTCACATTCGCAAGAAGATGATTACAATGAGGCTCTGAAGGCCTTTTTACAATAAACAGGAATGCAAAAAACCATAGACATCCAAAAACCTAACCCTAGGAGATGAAGAGCCAAAATTCATGTGGGCCCCGTTTGGGTAAGTTAGTACATCAACTTCTCGGAGTCGTAACTTTTGCATACGATCTTCGTTTTAGTCGCATGATAGCCCATTGGAAAGGTATCATTGGGGATATTCATTTTGGGGCCTCATTCATGCCTTTGGATATCATTGAGAATCTATATCTCGAAAAACCTTCATTTAGGCCCTCAAAATGGCCCTGGAAGTTAAAAACTGTTAAAAATAGTAAATTACCAAAATTGCCAGAAAATTGTTTTGAGCCTGTTGGAAAAGGTGGGTGGCCACCGATATCCACCTGGATCACTGGCCCCCATTCATATACTTGCGATTGAAATACCTATGGCATATGATATGGTTTAGGTAGGGATATCTACATCCCCTAGGATGGGAATAGAGGTACGAGTGACCTCACAATATTCCACTACCCAAGAACCTTCCAAATATAACCTTAGATATTGGAGTAAAAGAACCCTTGACTTCCCTGGGGAAGTCGAAGGGGGATTAAGTTTCCTTGAGGAGAAAGGCAAAAAATAAAACGAGAGAGGGAGGAATTCTTACATGTACAAGACCTAGAAACAAGCATCCTCAGAGATCAGATGCAGAAAATAGTTATCATTGATACAGTCCCTTAGAGAAAGTGCTCATTTTGATGGTTTAAAATTATCTTTTTTACCCTAAATTGCAAAGGGTTGTCCAATCCCTCAAAGAAATTGGTCATAAAGAGGTTAATAGCAACATTAAAACCTTATATTATCCTACTTAAGGAAATCATCCCCAATGGAATGAAAATAACTCAAGATCTCTCCAAATTGTTGAGTGGTTTTGATTTTACTTACATTGATTCTATTGGGAGTCTTGTGGGAACATAATTGGTTGGCATAGGTGCTCCTACACCTTTAGTAACTCTTGGGATTTTCCTACAGGTCTAGGGGCATCCCTTTTCTCCCTGGATATGGGGAAAGAGATATTTGTTTTGAATGTATATGGTCCTTACTCAAATAGGATGGAGTATTGGGATAGGGTGGTTTATTAAGCCATACAAAGACTTGATGAGCTTGCATACCTTATGTCCTTGACCCTTCATAGCAAATATTTCTATTTGAAACATGTAGACATTCTCTTTCAAGTCTGCATTCAAGAAGATTGTCTTCACGTCCATGTGATGAATCTTCCACCTATTATGTTCTACCAAAGTCAACAAAGCACGAATGGTAGCCCATTTTTTTGTGGGGACAAAAGTCTCCTCATAATCCATTCCTTCTTTCTATGCAAATCCTTTCACCACAAGCCTCAATTTTTGTTTTTCAAGTGAGCCATCTGATTTGTACTTGTTCTTGTAGACCCACCTGCAACCAATTGGTTTGGTTCCATATGGAGGATTCTACCAACTTCCATGTCTCATTATTTATGAGAGCATCATACTCCTTTTGCATAGATTCTTTCCACTCATCATGAGGAATAACTTATTTTAAGGAAGTTGGTTCAAATTTAGTAGATAAATTCAATTCACAATCATATGAAACATTTGTATCATTGACATCTCCCGAATCAGAGCTCTCTACATCACCCCCATCATCCTATATTGTAGAACTTTTGGTTCTTGTCTTTCCAACCTCATCAGGATGAACACTTTCAAATATATTCATGAGCCACTTTAGACATTTATGTGATGGTCCAAGTTGCTCAACTGATTCATATTGTTTTGCATTCCCATCAAGGTTCAACCTTTCAATCCTCTCAATCACATCATCCAAATGAAATCCATGTTTTGATGAAGTGTTTATATCTTCTACATGAGGGGAAGATGGAACTTCAAAAGGAGATTCCAGATATTGATCTAGGATAGGGAACCCCCTTTTAAGATGTGGAATCTCATTATCTAATTCATGATATGCCTTTACATGTTATGATCCAACGCCTTAAAAATGATCAGAAGTCAATGAGTACAATCTCATTCGAAGGGTAAACCTCCTTATATATATATATATATATATATATATAGGAGACAAAGAGTATAATTATATGAAAGGGTGCAATGAAGGGTTCTAGCCTACATACAAATATAACACTAGAAATGTAATAATTCAATATCTCGAGCTTAATAAGAGTTTTTATACATAACATGGGGATTTTTCTAGGGCTTAGCATGCCCCTTCCATTCAAAAAAGTGTTTTCCTCAACACTTGACTAACCACGGGTGTTTCTGCAAGAATAACCCATCTTCCCATGTCACCTCTTCCACTGGTAGGTTCTTCCATTCGACGAGTTACTATGTAATTTCTCAATTTCTCAGCTGCTTGATCCTTGTTTCAAGGATTGTTTCTGGTTCTAGTATGATTTTCCCTTCTTCGTTAATCTCTGATAAAATAGTTTGGACTGGGAACTTGTTGTCGATGACCTTCTTTAAGCAAGAAACATGAAAGATTGGATGTACACGTGAAGATGGAGGTAACTCCAATTTGTAATCCATACTTCCAATCCTTTTCAAAACCTTATAAGGGCCATAATATTTGGGTGCTAATTTATTGTCTTTATTTTGTTGCTTGAGGGACATCTGTTTATATGGTTGTAGCCTCATAAATACCCAATCCCCCACTTCAAATTCTCTTTCACTACGATGTTGATATGCTTGTTGTTTCATCCTATTTTGTGCCATAACCAAGTTGTCCTTCAATAGTTTGAGAACATATTTTTAGTCCCATATGTGGTCATTCACTGCTTGAACATTTGTATTCCCTTTCAAGGGTGATGTAATGGATGGAAGATGATATCCATAAAATGCCAAAAATGGGGACATTTTTTTATGAAGTATGGAAGGATGTGTTGTACCACCATTCCACCAAGGGAAACCACTTGTCAACCCATTGTGTCTATTTATTAGAGGCAAAGATACAGAAATATCGTTCTAGGCATGTATTCACAATCTCAGTTTGCCCATTGGATTGAGGATGGTAATATGAATTGTGAGTCAATTAAGTACCCAAACAAGAAAATAATTCAATCCAAAAATTTCCAGTGAAAATTGGATCTTTATCAGAGGCGGAAGGTGTGGGGGGAGTCATATATGACTCTGATGGAAATCAAATTACTGAGTATTCTTGAGGGCTCGACAAAAACACCGATAATCAAGCAGAGGTTCTAGTAGTCTATATGGTCTTGCGTCTCATCCCCATTGACAAGATGGCTCAAGTTATTGTCCTTGGTGACTCTGATTTAATCATAAAAGGACTCAGGCGTTTAAGTAAAAATGTTCTACCCAGTATGGTGTGGATCTATCAAAGCATTACGGACATGGAAACCCAATTCAAGTTTGTTAGTGATTTTCATATTTTAAGAGGGAAAAATGGGAAAGCAAATGTATAAAACACCGATAATCAAGCAGAGGTTCTAGTAGTCTATATGGTCTTGCGTCTCATCCCCATTGACAAGATGGCTCAAGTTATTGTCCTTGGTGACTCTGATTTAATCATAAAAGGACTCAGGCGTTTAAGTAAAAATGTTCTACCCAGTATGGTGTGGATCTATCAAAGCATTACGGACATGGAAACCCAATTCAAGTTTGTTAGTGATTTTCATATTTTAAGAGGGAAAAATGAGAAAGCAAATGTATTGGCGACTCTGATTTAATCATAAAAGGACTCAGGCGTTTAAGTAAAAATGTTCTACCCAGTATGGTGTGGTGTGGATCTATCAAAGCATTACGGTGTGGTGTGGATCTATCAAAGCATTACGGACATGGAAACCCAATTCAAGTTTGTTAGTGATTTTCATATTTTAAGAGGGAAAAATGAGAAAGCAAATGTATTGGCTAAAGCAGCAAAGCAATTAACACAAGGAAAAATTTGTGTTAACAATGAGTATTCCCAAACATGACTCCGCCTCCCATCCATAGCAATCCTACTCATGTTAGCATCACACTACAACAGCCCAACTGTCGGTCTGTACTAGTGACACGAGGTCCATCATCATCACACCATACACTAAGCCTCCTCTACATGCAAGTATTTATCCTCGGACAATGTGAAGTGACCACTTCATGTGGGATTATCTTATCGCAACAGACTCGTCTCTTTGCATTCAATCCCCTCGGATTTGCAGGAGTCCCCATCCACACGGAAATCATGGCACGTCTTTTAATCTCTGTAATGAATTCATGAAGAGGGACATCATTTCAAATTATGATTCTTTCTACTCCACCACAGGCATTCTCCTCGATCTCATATGCACCATTCTGTGATAGTCGGGGCAAGGAATCTAACAAAAGGGAGCATTTTCCATTATTAGTAGGCACAATTTTCCCTAGGATTAAATCAACTTGCCGTAGTCTCTTCACAAAAATGTGGTGTCGCAGTCGATGATGATCTCCATGCGACTGCACAGAGTAAAACATGGCCCATATTCAAAGTCAATTGCAGACGCAACAGTTAGATATAGAATCTTTGTGTGCCTCCAATGCCAATCTAGCTTGTTAGCTACAAGAACAAGAACTCAAGTGCATGGAAGAATTAGTTGTTGTGCTTCGAATTGTGAGTTGGCATGCATCCTAGATCCAGTCTCTTCATCGACATACTCAACTTCATCCTTCAAGGATCATTTCAAAACAGAATCTAGTTCCATTGGCGAGGCCAATCACCTCTTGTGAAGTCCAGCAACAAATTATGAAACAACGTACGCGAGATATCCAGCCACCCGTCGAGGGCGAGGTAGTCATAGATGTAAAGCTCTCCTGAACTAGTTCAATGCAATATAAATTCATATTTTTGTTATGTTGTTTCATAGCCATATATAATTTGAAGGAAGACACTAGTTTTTTTATGCACGCAGACGATATTAAGCACTAATTATGTAGATGTAAGACTGTAGCTCTAGCTCGGGCCTCTGGCCATTTTGAATTTTTTGTTCTCTGGATGTTTTTGTGTTTGCACGGCCCATATTTTAATAAAACCATTACATGTTTCTATCAAAACAAAAAGAAAATCAGATTTTGTCACTTACAATAATCTTAGGTACTCTGTAGTTTTTGAATTGTTTTCATGAATGATGAGGCTACTGTACTTGCTTTAAAAGGATGAGAAAGAGAGAAAAAATGGGCATATTTTTTTAGTTTATCCACTACTACCATGATGAAAATGTTTCCTTAATATTTGGGTAAATCTATAATAAAATCCATTGAAACTTCTTCCCAACATTGACTTGGTATAGATCATGGTTGTAGGATAATTGGTGTCTTGATTGTCTCTCCCTTATTTTGTTGGAAGACCAAACATTCAGACACAAACTTTTGAACATCAGTTGTCATACCTTCCCAGAAAAAATCCCTCTTGATCATGTGGTACGTTTTAAAGAATCTTGAATGTCCTCCTATAAGAGAAGTGTGCAATTCCAGAAAGACCTTCTGTTTGAGTTGGGAATTCTTACATAAATATAAGCAATCATGATACCATAGAAAATCATTCTTCCATACAAAATTATCTAATGAACTAGTGTCATCTTGTAGTTGTTGAATGATATTGCATACTTATTTATCTTTCTTCCAGTATATCCTTGTTTCTTCCACCCAATCAAATTGTGGAATAGAAATAACACATAGTGAATCTTATGTTTCTTCTTCTTTCTTTGAAAGGGAAGTTGCCACAACATTGTGTTTTCCTTTTTTGTAGATAATTTCAAAGTCATAACCTAATATCTTTGTAACACATTTATGTTTCTCTTCTGAAGACAATTGTTACTCCAAGAAGTACTTCAAACTATCATGATCTTTTTTTACTTTGAAGTGTCTTCCTATTAGGTAAGGGCACCATTTCTGAACTGCATGTAGTATGGCCAACATTGATTTTTCATAAATGGGTTTGAGTAAGTTTTTTCCTTTAATTTGGTTTCTTTAAAAGACAAGGGACCTTCCTTATTGCATTAAAACTACACCAATTACATGCCCTGGGGTATCACACTCCACAATAAATATTTTTTTAAAGTCAGGTGTGGTTAGGATGGGAGTTGTACACATGGCCTCCTTAAATTTTTCAAAATATTTGGTTACTTCTTTAGTCCAAGAAAATGTTTCATTTTTTAATAATGTTTTTAGAGGTGCTTCTATTTGACCCTAGCTCCTGACAAACTTGCGGTAATAGTCTGTCAATCCTAAGAATCTTCTAAGTTTATTCAAGGTTTTGGGAATTGGCCATTCCCTCATAGCTTCAATTTTTTTATGGTCCACTTTTACACCTTCATGAGATACAATATGACCCAAATATTCCACTTCTTGAACCCTAAAGGCACACTTGGAAGGATTTGCATAAAATTGTTGCTCTTCCAATAGTTGCAATACTTTGTCAACATGGTGTACATGTTCTTCCCAAGATTTATTGTAGATTAATATGTCATTAAATAATACTAACACAAATTTTCTAAGCAAGGGCTTGAAAATAGAATTCATCAACCTTTGAAATGTTGAAGGTGCATTAGTAAGTCTAAATGGCATAACCAAAAACTCATAATGACTTTCATGTGTTCTAAAAGTTGTTTTGGGAATATTTTCATGACTCATTTTGATTTAATGATATCACAATACGAAGATCCAACTTAGTAAATAATTTTGCTCCATGCAATTTTCATCTAATAATTTATCGATGAAATGAATAGGGAACTTGTTTTTGATGGTCATTTTGTTGAGTTGTCAATATTCTGGACACATACATCATGACCCATCATTTTTTGTAACCATCATCATTAATGAAGAGAAAGAAATTTGGTTGGGTTGAATGATGTCGGCCTCTAACATTTCTTGGACCATAATCTCAATCTCACTCTTCTGTGCATATGGATACTTGTAAGCCCTAATGTTAGGTGGTACACTTCCTGGTTGCAAATGAATCGCATGATCATGATCTCGAGCAAGTGGAAGACCCTTATGAATTTCTCCAAATACCTTGGAATGGTCGTTGATAACTATTTGGAGATCCAATGGAGCAGAGGAAACATATGTTTGAACATCTAGTGATCACAATTATGAAATTACAACATGGTTTCCCTTTTTGAGTAATTTGGTCATGCTAGTAGAGCTTATTACCTTAGAGGGTTTCCCTTGGATACGTCTAATATCAATTTCCTTACCTTCTAAGAAAAATCTCATGAAAAGATCTTGAAAATTAAGGACCACTATTCCTAATGGTTGTGACCATTGGACCCCTAATACAACATCAACACCACCCATTTGGATGGAAATCATGGGACTATCCAAAAAATACTCCCCCATATTGAGATTAATACTATGGCACTTCCCAGAACAATTTATGGTACCTCCATCTGCAATCATTACTTGAAACTCTAGTGCTAGATATACAAAGCAATTGAGATTTTTTGCTAATTTTTAATTGATGGAGTTATGGGTACTACCAAAATCAATCAACATTGTTATATATTATTTTTTATGTGTCCTTGTATCTTGAGGGTTTGTGGAGTATTGTTGTCGGCCAATGCATGACAAGATATTGTTGGGGTAGTATCTTCAATATTTGGATCTTGTGATGGTTCCAATTCTTGATCTTATTCATGTTCATAGTCAATGTAGAATAATTTATTCTCGCCACATTTATGCCCCTTATTGTACTTGATGTCACAATTGAAACATATAGTCCCTTTGCTCTTCTTTCATCCATTTTTTGAGGTGTCAACCTTGTTGGTTGATTAGGGTTAGGAGAGGGAACATGGTTCTCTCTATAGTTGTTAGGGGCCACCCTTCTCGTAGGCATATATTTTTTTTCCACTTTCCTTATTATATTGAAAGCTTGCTCTAGGGATTTAGGTTCAAAGGGATGCACCTCATGTTGAATGTTATCGTTTAGAGTGCCCATAAAGATATCTAACAAATTATCATCAATAATGTTCTTTATCCTGAGACTAAGATTTTGGAATTGTGAATGTGCTCTGTAATTGGACCTTTTTTCCGAAGATTTATTAGTTGACTAAAGAATGTATTGTTCTTAATATCCCCATAATGTGATATCAATTCATCCATAAAAATGGACTTGGAGATAATAGAATTTGTTTTCCTTTCATAAATCCATTGATACCAAATGAATTTATCATTTTCTAAATATAAGGATGCAATAGGTACCTTTTGTAATCTTGGTGTTTGGTGTAGATCAAAGAATTGCTCCATTTGGAATATCCATGCTCCATTTGGAATATCCATGTTATAGGATCTTTACCATGAAAAATTTTCATATAGATATTTGGAATGAAGTAGTTCCTTGGTGCCACATTGAAACCTTGATGATGTGAATCTTGAAGTGATGAATAATCATGATTCTGGGACTCAATCTTTATTTCCTCTACATTTTCATTATTTCCTTGCAATTTGATATCTCATTCACTGAATCTCTCATCTAGAGCATGTAAGATCATCGAAGACATGGAATTTTGCAATTATAACATATTATTTTCCATATGATTTTCCATATGATCCATATTCTTTTCCATCTCTTTTCTATTTTCATCCATCTTATTTTCCATGTCATCCATCTTCTTTTCGACCTTTCCCATCTGGTAAAAAAAATCTTATTTTTCTTCTCGAGTCATGGTTGAGATATCTAGAGGTTTAGTTGGTGAAATAAATTTTGGAATAACCTTTGGAGCCATGTGAGAAAATTAAAATTATCCTATATTTCCTCTTTATCACAAGTTTTGAATCACCAAAAACAAATCTTCCAATAAAAAAAAATGCCAAGTGTAAGTTATGTACCTTTAAAACCCTTAATTTGGAGTATGTTTGAATGGCTAACCTTTGTCCTGATATATCTCTGAACTTTGAACCCTTCTAATTCTAAAATTTTGATTTGTAGTACTTTGATATGACTTCTTAAACTTCTGAAAATTTCATTGTCTGAACAATCATTGATAAACAGTTATAGAAAAAATATTAAAATATCTTATTTAAGACTAATTTCAAGATTAGTAAACAACCCCAACTTCCACGAGATATATATCACAAATTTTAATGATTCAAAATATGAAAAATTTGTCACATGTAATTCACCATGTCTCCTCATAATTTTGAAACTTTCAAAGTCGGAAACTTCACAGAAAAAAAATTACAGTGAAAATGTCAAGCTGAGTCTTTTAAAATTGATTTCAGGATTAGTCACAAGCCTTGTATTACATAGACTATATATCTGAAAATATAGAGAACCATAATCTAAAATTTGGACCACATGTACTAGGAGATGTCTCCTCAAGCTCCATAAAATTTCATTATCTGAAACCTCCCAGAAAATAAGTTATAAAGAAAATCCCTAGATGACTTGTTTAAAATTGAATTTAGGATGAGTCAAAAACCCTATCTTCCACAAGGTATATCTTCGAAAGTATAATGACACATAACCTAAAATGTTTACCATAGGTATCTTGATATGCATTATAAGTAACCTCTAAATTTTGTTGTCTGAAGCATCCTAGAAAAAATTTATAGTGAAAATGCCAAGAAGACTCGCTTGAAGAAGAAAAATCTTGGGATTGATGCTTGGATGCCAAATGTTATGATCCAGCGCCTTAAAAGTGATAATAAGTTAATTAATACGGTCCACTTCGAAGGTTAAACCTCCTTTTAAAATATATACAATTCAGAATACAATATGAGATGTGATAAGATGATCCTAAGACTAGGTCGCCTTGGTATGTATATAGGAGGCAAAGGGTACAATTATAATGAAAGGGTGCAATGAAAGGTTCTATCCTACATACAAATATAACACTATAAATATAATAATTCAATATCTATGCTTAATAAGGGGTTTTATACATAACATAGGGTTTTTTCTAGGGCTTAATATCACATGAGTGAATCTATCCAAATGATCAAGTTGCCGCTCAATAGTGTTGTCATTCTTGGTGGATTCAAGAAAAATTACATCTCTTTAAAGAATGAATTTTTTGTTTACCTCATCATAAAGATGATATTCCTTGGTGGTATTTGAGTACCCCAAGAAAATGCACTTTTGACTCCTTATGTCCAAGTTTGTTTCTTTGATCCTTGGGAATTAAGCCATAACAAGTGGAACCAAATACCTTAAGATGCTTCACTGGAGGAATGTGGCCATACCACATTTCATAAGGACCCTTGTTCCAAAGAACATGAGATAGAATTATGTTTCTCACATACATTGCACACAGAACTACATCAACTTCACATTCTTGAAAAATAGCATTGAATGTACCATGTTCAAGTGTTTTATGTTCATTCTTTCGACTACACCATTCTACTAAGGGATTGAATGGAATAGTGGCTTGATGTTTGATCTCGTGTTGCCAAAGATAGACTTCAAATGAATTAGAGGTATACTCCCCTCCATTATCAATATGAAGAGTGTTAATACTATATTGTGTTTCATTTTCAATTCATACATGAAAATTTCTAAATGTTTCAAATGATTGAGAGTTTTATTTCAATAAATAAACCCAACACATCTTGGTGTATTCATCAATAACAGTCATGTTATATTTATTACCAAAATTATAGGCAAAAGGCATGGGGCCACACAAATTAGAATGTATCAATTCTAGCTTTCTACATGCTCTCGAAGTGGAATCATGAAAAGTTTGTTTGTTGTGCTTCCCAAGGATGCAAGCCTCACCTTGCTTCAAATAACTTGGAATGGTAGAAAAAACGGAAACACCATTTTTCTTCAACATATAAAGACTATCATAGTTCACATGCCCAAATATAGCATACCAAAAGAGGCTGGAAGACAATGTACCTTCATCATAGTGAGAAAGGTATGCATAAGTATGTCCCCATGTAAATGTCTCTTACAACTTCAACAATTTTTCATCCTCCCATCCTGTCATGATGACCATGTTGTTGGAAGACCTCCTTATTTCAAATTTTCCATCAAACATGTGAATGGAACAACCTTACTATTGAATGTGCACAAGAGATAGCAAGTTCCTCCGCAACTCAAGAATATAGAGAACATCATGCAAAAGAAAGTCCAAGAATCCGAGAAATTTGAGCCTGATGGTGCCAATTCATGTAGGTTTAAGACTAGATCTATCTACAAAGTATACTACACCCTCTATATTGTCATTCAACTCTTCAAAATTGTCTCTCTGAAATTTCATGTGGCAAGTAGCACCAGTGTCAAGAAACCAAGCATCTCTCCAAGAATCAAATGAATATTTGAACAAATCTTCATTTATGACAATATTGCAATGAGAAATGAAAAAAAAGGAGTGGATTCAAGATCTATACCTTTATCTTCCTTTTGTTCATTCTTTTCTTTGATCTTATCCCATGGGATTCTACATGTCTTTTCTTCATGTCCATTCTTGCCACATCTAAAACAATGAATATTATATCTCTCACCTTGATTGTGCCTACCTCGCTACCTCTAAAATTCTTCTTTTCATGTCCTCTCCTACTACATTCTCCTCTAAAAGAATGATGTGATTGGTTCTTCCCTTTTTTAGCAAGGCACGCAGTCTCTCTAGTGGGATGAGTTGTCTTCTTCCTGAAATCCTTCTCATGTTCTACAATTTTCTCAACCAAAGCGTCAAAATCAAGGGACTTCAGTTGGTTACTAGCTTTAAGTGATTCAAGATAGTGAGAATATGTGGGGTAGAGGTCCTTGTTGGTGTGGACATATAGAGGTCCTTGATGAAGGTTGTAGTGGAAAGCATGATACGTCCAAAAAATGGTTGGGAATGAGGAGAGATAGAAGAAGCTTTCAAATCGTAGTATTCAAAAAAGGACACAAAGAAGATTAGAGCCCTCCCCCTCAACATAGCTTGGGGAGTATGGCTTGCTAGGAATATGAAGTTATTCAAACAAAAGGAGACTCTCCCTCTCGAATGTGTAATTCAGTCTATAAATATCATAAATGCTTATCCATAGGTGCAGGAAAAAAAATACATGAATCGAAAGAAGAGGTAATCAACTCGGCTATCCCTTGGGCATACTTTGATGGTTCCTCAAAGGATGGAAGTCCTCCCAAAGGAGGCACGGGAGGAATATTATATTTTTTTTTCTAATCATTGTATATCCTTCAAAGTTAGAATAGGATATGAATCTAACAAACACTATGACCTAATGACACTCGGATTAATTCTTCAGTTGGCCCAAGAGCGTGGTGTTACACAAAGACAATTTTTTGGTGACTTGCTTTTGTTATCAAATGGTTATGAAAGGAATCTTCAATCTTAAATTTCACTTTACAAACTCTATATGATTATATACAAATACAATTGGCATCTTTCTCAGATATCTCTTTGTATCACAGATACAAGGACAAGAAAAGGATAGCATATGGTCTTCCTAAATATGGATTGGCATTGGAACATGGTACCTAGATTATACTCATCCTCCATGATGGGCACTCCCATGATTTTACTCATGAACCTTGGTCATTATGATATACTTTATGTTTTAAAACAATGGATTGTTTATGGTTTTTACTTTTTGAATGATGTAATTGTTTATGTACTTTTATGAGATAAATAACAACCCTATTTTTTATGATATAGTTTGTTGAAACATAATTTTTAAAAAAAAGGCAAGTAAGAAGAGTTCTTGCTCTAAATGGTGGTTGAGCACATTTTTTGAATGCCTAGAGGCATATGATAAAAAAATCTAGAATAGAAGTTACCTGAGATGATGGGGTATAGTTGGAGTCAATACATTCTATGAAAAAGAACAAAGCAATGTGTCCAAGCATCTCTTACAGTGGCTAGGTTTTACCCTAGCCGCTACCACCTGAACCCATTGATAATCCACTGCAAAGGAGTTGCAATCACTGCAATCTTGAGGTGGTGCAAGCCAAGGTCGTGCGATGAATATGTTGGCCTACTTCTGAAGTTGATCTATTGCACAAGAGTTGTATTTTGAGCTAGAGAAGGAAAATCCTATGAGTTGGAACTTTGGAACCTCATGGGTACGTCAATCTATTGAGAAACATGTCCTTCATCTTATTTAGGAGTCGAACATCTAGCCATGGGAGACACATAGGAATTTAGTACCTTGGTTTGATCCTTTATTGCATGGAAACAAAACCAACCTCAACCACAACATTTTTTCAAAACACTAGAAGATACACCTCACCTAGATCTCCCATCTCTAGAGACAATAAAAAAATACCCCATCCTCTCTAAGTGGGATTTAGTAGGAAAACTTACAAGTCTCTGACCCAGCTTAAAAGTTGTGGAAGAATGGGTGGCATAGCATTGGTCCTCCAAGCTAAAAGGATAGGAAACCTCATTCTCCTCTAGTCGTGGTTATTAAGTTTTTCTTTTATAAACTAGGAAGAGAGAGATGTGATTTTTAGGTTTGGACCGTACTTCATGTGTGGCATAGCATTGGTCCTCCAAGATAAAAGGATAGGAAACCTCATTCACCTCTAGTCGTGGTTATTAAGTTTTTCTTTTATAAACAAGGAAGAGAGAGATGTGATTTTCAAGTCTGGACCATACTTCATGGGTTTCAAGGGAATGTATCTCTCCTCCTAGACCCTCGACTTTAACCTTGAACTGGAGATTACAATATCCCTAGTGTGGGTCATATTACCTCATATTCCACTGATTCTAAGATGATGGCTCTCTAAAAGAGATTGGAAACAAACTTGGTCACTATTTAGACAGAGCAAAACCCAAAGGGACTCTATATTTTTGTGTAAGAATATGCGTGGAGGTGGATTTCAAGAAGGGGATCTCGTAACCTTTCCAAATCAACCAAGATGGGTGGAGTCATCATCAAGTGTTATATTATGAGCATATCCCTTTCAAGTGTGTGGTTTTTCATGTTCACGGACATTTTTCAAAAAACTTTCCAAAAAAATTAAGAAGAGCGGCCTTCTTCAAAGTTGTAGTCAAGGAAGGAACTTGAGTTCAAGATGGTTCCAAGCAAGGGTAGTAATTTTTCAGTGAAAGGGGCCATCTAAACCAAATCCATCACAAGAGGGTCCACCCTCATCAAGCAACAACAATTTTTAAGTTCTTTGAAACCTCCAGGAAACAGTAATTCTAGAAAACACAGAAAAAGAGGTTGAAGAGCAATAGGAAAGACCGGGTCAGTCTGAAATGATCCAGACCCATCCCCTGAGGATATAGTGGGAAATGACCAAGAAGAAGAGAAGGAAGTAGAAGCAGAATAGGAAGATGAACAAGATGTAAAGTAATCAAAGGCGCAAGAAGAGGAAGTGGAGGAATCGAAGAAGAAATCAAGTCATGAAAGGGAATATGAAGCAAAACCAGAAGTACAAGCTCACTTAGAGTCTGTTAAATCATTTTCTTTTGTTGAATCCCTAAAAAATAATGCCCCAAATCCCTTCCCTCATGTTACAACAAGAAGGAAAACTAATAAAGACCAAAATTCTTATGAAGCATAAGAAAATGTTTGATTGGGACATAAGGAAACTATTGGATTTCCCTCAACTATAAGAGGGGTTAGAGAAAGCATGAGATAAAAATGTTTTCTTCTATATTTACCTCTGTAATCAGTTTGTTAAAATTTATCCATGTACACATGAAATTGGCATAAGGGGCTCATGTAGGAAAAATCATCTTATCTCCTCATTGTCTTATGAAGGGAGGAAGGAAATATACAAAATGCCCAAGTTTGCATAAAACTCTATGAATCGGCACCATGTAATTTGTTTCTAGCCTCGAATTCAGTTGTTTTTATATAATATAAATTATGTTTCAGTTTTTAAAAAATGCCTAGAGGCATATGACTATGCAATTTTGTTCTATAAATAAAATTACGGATTTTTTTCCATAAGGAAAATATATATATATATATNAAAAATATATATATATATATATATATATATATATATATATATATATATATATAGTTAACATGTATCTACTCTAGTGTGTGTGTGTGTGTGAAGAAATTGAAAGTAAAAAATTTCTTATGGTTGAAACATTTCAATGGTGTGTTGCTCAATATGAGGGAGATGTGTAATTCATTTTGTGCTCAACATGGAGTTGGCACATGGCATGTGTGTGTGTGTAAATAACCAACATAGATACATGTTAAGTCTAAATCTATCATGGGCATTCATTTAGGTGAAAACTTTTTTCAAATTGAAAACAATTGTGGAAAGGTTTGCACCTTGAGGGATTTGATCCCTTTTGATACATGATAGATCCAAAGTTAAGATGGATATATGTTGGTTGTATACAAAATCACCACTAACATGTAACAAATCCCACTTTGCAATTTTTTAGTACTTTAACCTTTTTATAGTGGCATCATCACGTGGATCTCCATAGAATAGTGTTGGAAATCGCTATGTTGATACAACTTCAGTAATTTTCTATGTAACTCATGAATAAGTCGTGATTATATAACTATGATTAATAATGTTTCTCTAAACTTTTCATTTCTAGCCTTCCTATCCATTTCATTTTCACCAAATATTTTTTCATTTTTTTACAATTTTATCCTTATTTGTTTGAAGAATACTATTCCAATGCTTAATTATATAGACATTTTAAATTTTATATAAATTTCTATCACATAATTGGTTCAAAGCTTTCTTTAACAATGTTTACATGTAGTTGTTAAGTTTTGAGCTATTATTAGGTTTCTTTTCAATTTACTAGATAACAATAGCATATGTAGGATCACTGAGAGAAACACAATCACAAGATGCACAACATTTATCCTGGGAAACCCTCATGGGGGAGAAAACCCAGCAAAAAACTTCCTTAATATATATATCCAATACAATTCCAAGACAATAAACCAAAACACTAGAGAATATCCAACATTGAGAAATGTGCCTCTCTCTTCCTTCTTCTCCCAACTGCAGCTACCAAACTTGCACACTTGATGAGCGAATGAGTGAGTGAGATAATGAGGTGCTAGCCTTATTTATTTATACTAGTTGGCAGACAATGGAAAGGTGTCTCTTCACTGGGCAGGGACTACTTCTCTTCTTAGTGGCTAAAACCACTTTAATTAGGCCTAGGGGGCGACTTCTTAATTTGCATAATAGAATTAGGGGTTGACCAATCCACAAAAGGGGATTTGGTCAAGTACAAATCCCGACATGATCAATCCACAAAAGGGGATTGATCTGATGAATAATAACTCAATAATAAATAGAATACTCTTTGAAGTTACAATATTTCAACACTCCCCCTTAACAAGAAGGGTATTTTACAACATCAACAGGAGAGAGAGAGAGAGGGCAACAACATCAAGAGCATTTGGAAAACTGACTGGCATATCTATAAATCATCAGAAGTTTTTCCCATCATCAATATCATCATCTATAGCGAGGAGCTGGAATGGCATCATCATCATCTGCATCAACATGGATTAGTATAACACTAATACATCATCATCATCAATAACAACGCGAGGCTGATACAACATCAACAACATCATCATCACAGCACGAAGGCGGGAGCACCATCAACATCAGCATTAAGCCGGAAATCTTTAGCACGAAGTTGGCATCTCACAACATCAGCACTAGGCTGAAAATATTAAGCACGGAGCTGGCATCTCAACAACATTAGCACTAGGCTAGAAATATTCAGCACAAAGTTGGTATCTCAACAACATTAGCACTAGGCTGGAAATATTCAACACGAAGCTGGTATCTCAACAACATCAACACGAAGCTGGAAATATTCAGCACAAGGCTGGCATCACAACAACATCAGCACAAAGCTGGAAATATTCAACACAGGGTTGGCTTCATAAGAACATTAGCACGAAGTTGGAAATCTTCAACACAAAGCTGGCATCACAACACTACTCCCCCTTTCGAGGGAGGTCATTTCGGACTACACCAAGCTTGTCTCGAAAGTGCTCAAACTTACACGAGATAGAGGCTTGGTCAACAAATCTGCAACATGTTCATCTATGCCAACATAATGGAGCTTTATGGCTCCTATCTGCACCATATCACGAATGTAATGATATTGGATTTCTATGTGTTTTGACTTGTCATGGAACACATGGTTCTCTGTCATTTTTATGTAACTCTATTTATCACATAGAATCGTGGTTGCTTCCATCTCCATATCAAATAGACTTGTCAACAAATTCTAAATTCATATGGCTTCACAACTGGCGGAACATGCAGCGATGTATTTTGTTTATGTCGTGCTAAGAGAAATACTTGATTGCTTCATACTCTACCATGAAATCATGGCTGGCCCAAGACTGAAACAACATCCTAAGGTGATTTTTCTATCAGAGACACTTCCAGCCCAATCTGAATCAGTATATCCACTCAGTCTAAAGTCATAATCTCAATTATAACTGAGACCAAAATCCAACATACCCTTAAGGTATCTCATTATATTTTTTGCAACAACAATGTAAACACGTCTGGGTTCTACCAGAAATTGACTCAAGGTGTTCACAACAAAATATATATCCGACTTGGTGTTCGTTAGATACATCAATAATCCAATGATCTGTCTGTGTAGTGTAACATCAACCAACTCTGACGAAGTATCAACCAGGAGCTTAAACTTTGTTTCCATGGGTGTATTCATGGATTTACACTCCAATATATCAAACCTCTTCAGTATTTCAACTGCATACTTCCCTTGGTTAAGGAATATCTTCTCTGGGCTCTGTTAGACCTCAAGACCTAAGAAATAGTGCATTAGGCCAAGGTCTTTCATCTCAAATTTTGCAGCGAGATTCTTCTTACAATCAGTGATGAGTTTTTCTTCTCCAGTTATAAATAAGTCATCCACATACAACAACAATATAACAGACTCATCATTCATAACCTTGAAGTAAAGGTTAGAGTCAGCTTTACTCTTGGTAAAGTCCAAGCTCGTCAGGAAACTGTCAATTCTTCCATACCAAACTCTAGGAGTTTGCTTCAATCCGTACAGAGCCTTCTTCAATATGCATACATGAGTCTTTCTATCTTCAACCTCAAACCCTTGAGGTTGTTCTATATACACTCCATCTTCAATGACACCATTTAAGAAAGTTGTTTTCACGTCCATTTGGTGTAACTTCCATTTCATCTTAGCTGCAAGGGCTATGATGGTTCTGATTGAAGTGTATCTGGCAACATGAGAAAACGTCTCTTCATAATCAATGCCTTCCTTTTGAGAAAAACCACGAGCTACAAATATTGATTTATATTTCTCAATACTTCCATCAGCAGCATGTTTTATCTTGTATATCCATTTGGAAGATACCACATCTTTTCTCTTCGGTCTGGGAACTATTTCCCATACATCATTATTTATAATGGATTGGTATTCTTTTGTCATGGCATCTGCCCATTATTTCTTCTAAATGGATTCTTCAAAGCAAGTAAGCTCCTTCTCTAAGAGATTACACATCAAAGCCATATAACTGGAGAATGGCTCGGGTTTCTTAACTTGTCTCATGGTTCCTTCAGGGGCACCATACTTCTCTCCATCTTGAATAAGTTCCCTTGCCCAGGTTGCCTTTCTCTTGTGAGAGATCGTCATCTAAGGAGGTTATTTAGATTATATTATGTCATGATATTCTGGAATCTCCTCATCAGGGGAAGTTATGACTTCCCTCACTGGTTCAGCAACTCTGGGAGCTACAAGTTCTTCTTCATATAATTCTTCAAGATGGCATCTTCTTGATTTCTTGAGTGTTGCATCTTCATCAAAGGTTACATCTATGTTGATCTCAATATGATGGTAACCTGGTATATAAATTTTGAAGGCCTTGGAGACCTCACAGTATCCAACAAATATTCTCTTCTTTCCTTAAGGGTCTAGCTTGGTTCTCTTCTCTTTAGGAATGTGTACAAATACTGGACAGCCAAATATTTTGAGATGGCTTACTTCTGGCTTCTTTCTTGAGAAGGTCTCTTCGAGGTTTTCAACCCAAGTGCATTATGAGATAATTTGTTTTGTACATACATTGTTTTTCTTGTTGCTTCTGCCCATAAGTGCATTTGAAGATCTTGATCGTGGATCATAGTCTTCATTGCTTCCATTATAGTTATGTTATTTCTTTCTGCTACACCATTTTGTTGAGGATTGTAGGGAGTGGTGAGCTCCCTCTTGATCCCGGCATCTTTGCAAAAGTTTACAAATTCTTTTGAGGTGTGTTCTCCTCCATTATCTGACCTGCGTATCTTGATCTTTCTTTCAGAGAGATTTTATATCAAGGCTTTGAATCCCTTGAATTTACCGAACACTTCATCTTTTGATTTCAAAAAGTAAACCCAGGTTTTGCGAGAATAGTCATCAATAAATTATACATAGTACACATACCCACTAATGGAGGTTTATGGCATTGGGCCACATACATCTGATTGGATGAGATCTAAGACTCCTCCTGCTTTATTGTCTCTCTTCGGGAAAGGGTTCTTGATTTTCTTTCCTTGCGCACATCCATTGCACACACTTTCATGGTCAACCTTGAATTCTGGTAGACCTGTGACTGCCTTGCTTACATATGGTAATTGATGTGAGCTAGTCTTCTATGCCAAAGTTCCAATGGATTCTTAATGGAATGATTCAAGGTTGATTTTGAGTGACCTCTTAGCTTATACAATCCACCTTCTTCTCTTCCAATAACAATTGCATCTTTGATGGTTTTTCCTTTAGGCCACATAAGAACTTCTTTGTCTATGAAAACAACTCTGAAGCCTTTCTTATCTAAAGTTGAGATAGAAAGCAAGTTCTTTGTCAAACCTGGTACATATAGTACATCCTTCATCTTCATTGGGGTCCCTGAATCAAGTTTGTAATTTGACTCTCCTACTCCTTTCATAGGGTACTGGTAATCATCTCCAAGTGTAACTTTCTGGGGAAAGTTTTTTTCTGTAAGGCAGGAGAGAATGTCTCTTTGACCTGTCATGTGCTTGGAAGCACCACTATCTATGAGCCAAGTGTCATCACCAGGTGACATTGATCCTGAGAGGGAAGAGATTAAGACATAGTCTTCAATCTGTTCTTTTATCATCTTTGTGGGTGGATCTTCATCTTCAATTGTATGGGCATGGTGCCTTTTGTTTCTCTTCTTGTATTCTTCTCTTCTAGCTGGACAATTCTTAGCAATATGTCCCATCTTGTCACAATGGTAACATTGGTAGGATGAGAAAACCTTTTCTCTTCTTTGACCTTTTTGAAACTTTTGGAATCTCCTTAGAGGGTGAGATTCTTTATGGATGAATCTGTTTGGGGAGTGAGACTCCTTATGTTGATGATTTTCCTTCTGGAAGTGAGACCTCTTCCTTCCTCTTTTAGTATGAGCAGCTAGGTCTTGATCTTCATCTCTTGATAGTACTGCTTCTCTATTAGCTACTCTTGCTTCTTCTTGAATACATTCTTCCCACATACTGTCAAAATGTAGTTCCTCCTTTCTGGCACAAATGGTTCGGATGAACGCATCCCAAGGTCTTGTGAGACCATTAAGAGCTGTCATTATGAGTTCATATTCATCTAGAGTATCACAAATTGCTTCTAGTTGTTCTTTGAATTGTGATATTCTAGAGAAATATTCATGAACGGTTTCTCCTTTATGCATCCTTGTACTTTTGAGTTGAGTTCTTAGATTCATCTTCTGGTTGATGTTCGTTCCTTCATACATTCTGGTTAGGGAATCAAACATTTATTTTGGAGTTTTATGTGAAGCCACTTGAGGGATCAAGTGATCTTTAACAAAATCTACAATGATTATTTTGGCCCTAACCATGTCCTTTTGGTGCTTTGCTTTAGCTGCAGCATCAATAGGTTCTTGTACATCTTTAATGAATCTTGCTAGGTCATTCTCTTCAAGAATAAGTGAAATGATATACGTCCAGGCACGAAATTTATCCACGCCTTCTAGCTTGTCAACAAGCTTAGTGCTTGCGGACATCTTGACCTCGAGCTAGGAAAATGACCAAAAATTGAAAATGCTCAGAATTTAAATCTGAACTTACCAGGAGGTGCGCTTGGCTGAGGCGAGTGGCTTGGTGCAATCGGATTTCAGAAAATCCAGATTTTTCCCCTTCAAATTGGGCCTGCTGAATTTTGGATTGGTACCGGTTCTGGTTTTTTGGTACCAGTGAAAACTAGGGTTTCACTTCCCGAGAGTTTTGTCCACTGAAAAAGTCTGTTGAGGCTGCCAAAGAGTTCTCTATGCTAGGGCGCACTTCCTTGATGAGTTTTACGCTGAAATTCCTCTTCAATAGAAAACCCTAATTTTCTTGTACAACAATAGTGACGTTTTTGCTTATCCAGTGAAAGGTGCTCTCTTCAGCTTAAGGTATTGCACTAAGTTTTGAGATATTATTAGGTTTCTTTTCAATTTACTAGATAATAATAGCATAGGTAGGATCACTGAGAGAAACACAATCACAAGATACACAACATTTATATCCTAGGAAACCCTCATGTGGGAGAAAACCCAACAAAAAACTTCCTTAATATAGATATCCAATACAATGCCAAGACAATAAACCAAAACACTAGAGAACATCAAACATTGAGCAATGTGTCTCTCTCTTCCTTCTTCTCCCAACTGCAGCTACCAAACTTGCGTACTTGATGAGCAAATGAGTGAGTGAGATAATGAGGCGCTATCCTCCTTTATTTATAGTAGTTGGCAAGCGCTGGAAAGTTGTCTCTTCACTGGTCAAGGCCAACTTCTCTTCTTAGTGGTTAAAACCACTTTAATTAGGTCTAGGGGTCGACTTCTTAATTTGCATAATACAATTAGGGTTTGACCAATCCACAAAAGGGGATTTGGTCAAGTACAAAGCCGTACATGATCAATCCACAAAAGGGGATTGATCTGATGAATAATAACTCAATAATAAATAGAATACTCTTTGAAGTTACAATATTTCAACAGTAGTTACCATGTTTGATCTACATTAATATATTGCAGATGTCTTTTTTATGCAATACAATTGTTATTATTCCATCCCTAATCATGCCAATGCTTATTGTTTCACCCTGGATCATGGATCCTTAATCCTTTCAATTGATTTGAGATCATTTGTAATACAAGTTTTTCTTCAATTTTAATCTTCGCTACAAGTGGCCATGGATTGTCTTTCCTTATCCATTTATGTGTCACAATTGTGACAATTTTCCATTTCAAAGCACTATTTAACAGATGCACATATATTTTTTTAAGCAAATGTTTTCATTTTCCATTTTGAAGGATTTATTTCCTCTCAAATTTATATTAATTCATTTTTCTTGGTTGTTACTATTTTTCATGTTCTTCTCAAAATGCATGCAATTGTTTACATATTGTACATTTGTACTTAGTATGTCTTTAATTTGCTTCATATAAAAATTAAAAAATAGCATGGGAGTTTTATATGATGCATGTTTACTAGGAAATTGATTTTTTTGTTTTTCTTTATGTCTAATATCTATTTCAATTTAGGATAACTAATATTAGTCGTTTCATTTGGCATTGTTTTGAGTTAGTTTTGTAAGTGTACCAGATTTCTTTGTCTAATATTTATTTCAATTTAGGATAATTAATATTAATCTTTTCATTTGGCATTGTTTTGAGTTAGTTTTGTAAGTGTGACATTTTGTCATGTTTCTTTTTATTAGTGGTTCATAGTGGATAATTCTATTTGTTATAAAAGACAATATGTTATATATTATAAATATTTTTATTAAAATAATAGACATTCTTACATATACTATGTAAGATTTCTATTAAAATAATAGACATTGAGAATGTTCTTAATGACAGATAAATAATATATTTCTTGTATGTTGTTCATCTCCATTTTTGCAAAGTTATGTTGTTAGTTTGTTGATCCATTGCCATCCCCTTTTGAGTGTTTTTGGTATACACTTTTAACCTCCCTCAATCCTTTTATATTGAGTTATTGAAGAAAAAAAGGCTTAGCATTGCTACTTACTTTCAACGTAGGAAGAGATATTTTGACAAGGAGCAAACCTGTGAAGGCGTTTGGTTTAGAGATTAACAATAGTCATGGACAAGTAATCATTGTACTCACGACCTTTTTTTATTTAATAAGAATCTTCTTGTTTTCTTTCCCACCTAAAATCATTGTCTAGATTAAATGCATGCTATTGTTATTTACTTAAATTTGATGCTTGAATTAGCTCATGTGACTCCAACATTTTATTGACAAGTTTAAATCTTGCAAAAGAATAAATAAGCTATTCTATGTTTTCTTCTATGTAAATAAAGGAGGAAGTCTCTTAAATGCCATATAAAAAATAAAAAATAAAAATAAAAAAATAGGAGAATACCACTTCAAGAACTTATCGAGTTTTGGATAATCCCTTTTCTCTCTTTCTCTAATTCAAGAAAAAGTTTTGTTTTTAAAAGTTGGATGTTGAAAATACTTTAGGAATACTTTGCATATAAAATGTTCCAAAGAGTTCCAAGCCTCTTTGAATGAGTAGAATTTGGTTGATTAAATTATGCAAATAACACATTATAAATAAAATACTCTTCCTTTAAAAAAAAAAATTTGCCTTGTAACATAGTTATCAACTTATGAGAACCTTGTCCCCGAGGTGTAGGACAGTCGGTGACGGAGTGTGTTGTTAAGCCACTCCGTGATGTTAAAGTCACCGGTTCGAAACCTGCGGGGACAAAAAATCCAACCATGTTAAGGGTTGGTGTGGCTCAGGCCGGGTGCGATCCCCGGGTGATTTTGACGGCTTAGATGCCCCTGAGTCGCGGTTTCTTAAGCCACAGGTTAATCGCAGGTCCTGCACAAATTAACAAACAAACAAAAAAACTTATGAGAACCCTTCAATGTTCTTATTTTTTTGAAGTTTGTATTTTGTAGTATATTTTAACTTCGTTTCAAAAAATGGTGTTATTTCAAGGTAGTTTTTTTTACTTATTTGAAACTTCTTAAGTATAAAGTATCAACAATTATTTTAAATGTTATTTTTTCTTTCTTTTTCAATTACTCGTGATGAAGTATAATCATGTTTTTTTAATACCTAAAATTTGACATTTTTTAATTTTTAATAATTTTATTTTCGAAGTGATAATTTTTGTATATTCATATATTTTTATACATTCCAAATGAAAATGAAAATACTACGGTTTTAACACTTTTTAACATTACTTCAATGCATATCTAATAGATAAGACTAAAAAAATTTCAATGGAAAAGTCCATAACTTGTATATTCATAGAAAGAAAAAATGTTACATTTTGAAGATGTCAAGCACCACTCGGAAATAAATAAAAACCTTGAATAGTCCATATTATTCCTTGGAAGGCTTACATGACTATTATTCCTTGGAAGGCTTACATCATATCTACATATTACAATTCATATATTGGCAAGTTAGAAGGCTTAAATGACTATTATTCCTTGGAAGGCTTACATCATATCTACCTATTACAAACTATCATAAGGAATGTAGAGGATTATAGCCTCAAAGTGACTTACATTATATAATAAAATTTCATATGTCCTAGGCATTGACTCCTATGGCCACAAGGGTATGTGAAATTTACAAAGAATAACAACTAATGTAATGAAAAGCTAGTGGTATTGTTAAAGCATAGATGGAGGTTGTTCCTGCTCTTTATGTGCTTATGTCTAAATCATATCTTGTTTTCCCAACATATCCTACTTAGAGATCTCATCAACAATATTATTGAACTGTCTTTTAATATGGAAGAAACGTTGATATCTTCAAATTGGGTTGCTAATGTGATTACATGATCAAGAAAAGACCTTGGAGAGATATTTGGAATTTAGAGACTCTTTTTACCCCTTTAATCACAAGTTTGGAGTCCCAAACACTTGGAACCTAGTTATGCCTTTTCCCAAAACAATATTCAACAAATTGATCAATGCAACGAATTGAGTAAAGCATGGATCTCTACCCAATTATTTAGTGCAATACCTTAACCAAATTTGAAAGTGATGGAGCATTTGTCATTAAGATATATAACTCTTTCTCCACATGGGCGTGGGTTACCCTAACTAGCTTCATCAAAGACTCCCCAACATTTAGTTTTATCAAATATAGGAGTTTTTGGATTCTTTGGTATTTTTTGTTTTTTTGGCAAGTATATATCTTCATAAATATACTTGATTTTGTAAAACACCTCCAATGGGGAATAAGTTTATCCTAAAATAATATATCATTTCTAATTATCCAGATTGACCAAGACAATGCAAGGAAGAGTTGTGTGATCTACCAACTATTTGTTGTCCATCTAGCTTTTCAATCCATCTAGTAGGGAGGGACCTTCCTATTACCTACCCCTCCTATCAAATAAAGAACCTCCTTCCATATCTCCTTAGTAAATGAGCAATCCATTAATAAGTGTTTGATATTCTCTTCTTCAACTCTACATAACATTCAGAGCCCTCACCCTTTCCAATATCTCCTCTAAAGGACTTCCCAAGTAGGCACCTTATTGTATAAAGATAGCCACATTAATAATTTGGATTTTAATGATCCCTTGGTTTTCCACGAGGATTACACCACCATTCTACTTCTAGTGCTTCATTTAGAAACATGGTCTTCTAGCCTAGGTTCGCATTGGATTTTCTAGAAAGACTTTGTGACTAAACTAGATTAGCATTCTCTTCTTTTAGAAAAATGTAACTTGTCTTCAATCTATTTATATAAGCATTCCATTGTTTAGCATCGCATCCATCAAATCCTATCATCTTAACTTACTTCCATCCATTTTTCCATAAATTTTACTTGTCATGAATTGCAGCATCAGCTAGTTGTACAATTCCTTGTTGACTTAGCTTCTCAATTAGGGCCTCATTCAATCTAAAATTGCAATCACTTCAAACCCATGGGTCTAGGATAAATCTAAAACTATTCCCATTCCTATCTTCCAAGTTAGCAAATTCCCACTACATAGAAGGCTAGTATTAAATCCTAATTCCACATAATGGAGGAGCTTGCAAAATATTTAGATCTCTATCGCATCCAAACATCAATAATGGGATGCTCAATATATCATGGAGATGATAAGATTCTTCCATTGGATAAGGGCCTTGCATAATCTCCATAAACTCATTGTTGCAAGGGATCTTCCAAAAAAGTGGATGTTTTTAAGACCCTAGCTACAGTGACTTTGGGTTTTGATAATCTCTCTAATTTTACCAATAGGATCCCATTATGTAATTATCCTTACCAAATAAAATTGAAGCATTTCCTTCAAATTATTTGATGTGTACCCACAATGATGTATGCCATTGGAGTGCCAATAGACTAGGGTGGGTTCGAAAATTAATCCTATAAGGGTTAATTTTCCTCCTCTATATAATCATTGATTGCACCAACCTAATACCGTTTTCTCCAATTTTTTATAGAACTATTCCCAATCATTAGATCCATAACTGTTGGATTTTAAATAATAACCTAGGTACTTTTAGGCCTTCATTAAATTCTAGAACTTAGAAGGGCAGAGTCTAACTAATTCCTCTCATTTGATTGTCAATTAACCCAAAGAATGAGGCAACTAATTTTTTTATATTGACTTCCACTCTAGTTGTTATAGTTGTTATACTATACATGTCTAGGGATTCCTTTAAGTACTATGCCTCTCTAATAGAACCTACTCCAAAGAGGACATCATCTACAAATAGAATGTGAGAGATGGATAAACCTCTTTCAATTTGTACTCCTTTCAGTTTCCCATTTCTTTTACAAGATTCAATGATCATGCTCAAGCCTTCAATTGCTAGAAGGAACAACAATGGGAATAGTGGACAACCCTTTATGAGCTTCCTGGAAAGACTAAGAAACTCAGAAGCTGAGCCATTTATCAAGATTACAATGGAAGGCGACTAAAATCTGTGTACAAGAATGAGTCTAAGAAAAGACAAATTTAGTATATCATGTCTTTGATAAGTCAATTTTGATTACCACAAAGGGGATTTTCTTGGTCTTTATTGAATGTGGTCCCTCTTGATCAATACCAATTGCATCATGAATTTGTCTCCCCTCTGATTATTGAAACTACTACAAGGAGATAGAATTAGAGAGGATTGATTTTAGAGTCATGTTTTTGTTATTTGAAAAAATAAATTTTTCCTAAATAAGTCGCCGCTAGTGTGTCAAAGTTCATGAGGTCAGTGACAAACTAAGGGATGGTTTGAAAAATCGAGTAAGGACTTTGGATAAGAGTCGGGAAAAGGGTGTAAGAATTAGTAAGGGTTTATCTTTTGAAATATAGAGTCATGTCAAAAAAATGGAATTTAGGCACCAAAGTCAAGTCAAGTGGCTGGGATAAAGGTCATGTCAAAAGTTATTATGAGCATCATTACCTAATCATGAAGTCAGAAAAGTGAACAATCATGGCACTCCTATCATTTGTACTTCGCACACTTCAAAAGTGTACCCGTTGCACGAGTTTGCTGTGCAAATCTTCAACCTGCTTTCGAACTTCTCGTCGCCATGGATTTATCATCCTCTTCCATGATTTCATTCCTTATCCGTTCAAGCATAAATATTGATCACCCTTCATGCTTCTCCATCACTTTCAGAATTTGTGCGTCATCCATTGTTTTTTCAGCAAGCTATGAAACCCTTCGTTGTGTAAAAGTTCTCTGTTGTCAATCATCATGTAAGTCTACTATTTTGATTTTGTTGCATCTCCTCCATTGTTTTCAGCCATTGCTTAAAAGTTTATTTTGGAGCTCGCTGCAAAATAGCTTTTTCGAACGAGTTGTTTCTTCTCACAATCAACCTTCTTCCTTCTAAATTATCTATTGTTGCACTGAGATTTTTGTTGCGCCAAGTCTCCCATTGCTCTTTGTTGTCGCGCCGAGTTTTTCCACTGCACTGAATTTTTCGTCACAGTTTCCTGTCGCGCCGAGTTTTCCCACTACACCAAATTTTTTCGTCGCAGTTTACTGTCGCGTAGAATTTCTCATTGCGTTGAATTGTCTGTTACTGATTTGTCTGCCGCACAAAGATTCTCGTGCTACCTTTTCTTGCAATTTTCCCAAAGTTCATCATTCTTATTTGTTGTGCAGAGAGGGTATTACCATTTATTGTTGCGTGCTTGAAATTAACATATACCAACACCATGGCAACTTCGCAAAGCAAAAGAAAGAATGCAAGAAGTGACAGGGCCATGAGGTTTGAACCTCAAGATTTGAAATTAATAAATGTAGACACGGTGATCATGGCGTCTTTTGAACAAGCTGGATGTATGTGTTTCTGTGAAAGGATTCAAGGATATAATGCGCAACTAGCTTAGCAGTTTGCCATCAATTTTACTGGTGTCAGTGCAACAATTGTGAGAATCACTTTCCAAATGACGGAGATCCCTCTACAGGGAGAAAAATTGTTTAAAGGTATGCATTTAGACATTTCATGTTATATGGATTTCATCAAGCCTAAATATCAAAATCGAAAAATTGGAGCCGACATTCCAAGCGAGTATCTCCTGGAACATTTTGAGAAACTATTGAAGATAATCAAAAAATATTTCACCTGTGAAGGAAGATTCGACAAGGTGCATCCATACCACATCAGGTTACTGATGCATTTCACAGGGAAAAATCTCTTAAGCATGTCTTTCTTCTTGTGTCAAAGCCTGGGAAAGATGGCAAACAGTGTCCAGGCCAAAGTTGATCAGCCAGGGAACAATTTATTCCATTTTTCATTAATTAAGATGTTAGTGGTAGAAGAATTGTGACATTTGAACAAGTACTGGAATTCTTTTTTGATTTCAGCTAACATTCCCAGAGACTCGAAAGGAGACATTCCTCTATCTGCAAAGGAATCAGCGCTTCATAATTCAGAGGCAAGAAATGAAGATGTTACTGAAAGAAGAAAAAGGAAAGAAATAGAAGACTCGTCATTCAGTCAGCCAACATCCCAGAAGAGAAGTAAGTCAAGATTGACTAATAAAACTAAGGAGATCCAAGCTCCAGTAAACTGTGCACCAAATCCTCTGCCAAGAGATTCCCATACACAATTCAACTAGAGCTTGTTGAATGTGCATACAAGGGAATTGATGAAAGACGGGTGGAGTTAGGTGAGGAAAATGCAAATACCCAGGAAATGAAACAACAACTAAAGCAAGTTCAAGACGTCATAGCCCAATGTTATCAAGAAAACAGAGAATTGAGAAGGCAGCTTGCAGAAAAGATTATTGAAACACCAGCACCGCAGAGTCAAGCAGGTCAGTTATCCCCTACCTCGCCAACAGCAAGAGAAAAGAATATATAAATTGGCTTAAAAAGCAGCTCGGAGAGGCCCAAGATGTAATCATTGAGCTTAGGGAGGAAAAGAGGATATCAGAGGGAAGAATCATGGAGCATTTCAAAGAGTGCAAACCAGCTATTGATAATGCATGTGCATCTCTCTCCGGCGCTCAATTGAAATTGAAAAGAAATGGGGCTTTGTTGAGATAGATGAAGAATTTGAAAAGACAAATCTTGTCATTGAGAAGGACAAATAGGGCCTTACAACTGCAGGTGACTTTGAACAAAGAAGCTAGTGACAAATTGGATGATCCCATTCTCTGCAACCAATTGGATTCACGCGCGCAACCTCTACATGAAGATCCGCCGCGCGAAATCACTACGTAGATTTCGCAGCCAGCAGTTGCGCAGCAAGAGCCAGAATCGATTGCGCAGTGGTGACAATGGTGTCCAGCAACACGCATAATATTACATCACTACCGTATGGTTGTGATTTGCCTAAAGATTTTATGATTGTAAACAACATCTCGAATACTTTGTGATTTCCAGATCGGCTTTCCTATTTTTGAGAATTTTTGTAAAGGTTATTATTCTTTTTCAAAACAACCAGATCCATAACTTTAGGAGATAGTAGTTTGATTCATAGCAGCTTAGTATAGTTGTGCTCTCTATATATAGGGACTATTTTGATGTAAACTGGGGGGGCCCGCAGGAAAAAGTATAGATATTTTGATCCTCTGTGTAATTTCATGAATCTAAAGAAATAAAAATGCAAAAGTCATGAATTCCTTAAGAAAAAGATTATAATGGTGATGCTCTGAAGTTTGGACCTCTCTTTGTATGTATTTCATGTGTATTCATATTCACTTGCACTTCTCTTCTGTTTAAATTGGTGATTTTTAAAGTCCAGAATTCATCGAAGTGGTGCTCTAGATTGAACCAATTTAAATTGTGTCTGTCTTCTCAGCTAAGATCAAGAAAACCAAATTGTCTATCAGAGATCAAGTCTCAGAGAGAGCCCTCTCTAGATTGGAAAGGTTGGTTTCAACTCTTCAAGTTGGTTTGTAGGTTACTTTTGTAGATTGTTTTTTTAGCCCTGTTATCCCCCACTTTTAGGGATAACTAGGAGATCATGTCTCGAGGCCCACAGGTCCTAGACATGGAGTACCAAGAGCAAGATTGACTTTAGCATGGCCCTGGAGGGCCCACCTTTTCTTTCTTCCAACATCTTTATCTTGTCAACAGCAGCAGCATCCATCACCATCAGCTTGGTCTTGTGTCAGAGATGGTTCTTGCTCCATGAGGTAATTAGTCCAGGTATCATGGTATGTGTCACTTTGATCATCAAAACCATTGAATGTATGCATCTGATTCCTTTTATTTCTAACAATTGTTCGGCTCTTACACTTGCCCACTTGACCACGTTTGGGGGGATTGACAGGGTGCCCTAGCAAGCCTATGTCTGTAGGTTTTGGTTTTCCACTGGGGGGATTTCGGAAAAGCCATCGTCCGCTCCCATCATAGCACCATTGTTTCATCTTGTTTCCCGCTCACTTATCCATTTCCACTTGTCCGGGCACTGGGTTGACCTATTTTCAGGACTGCACCTTATCTCATGGGAAGAAGGAGCTAAAGGCCCAGAAGGTAAAAGCAAGCTGGTAAAAGATAAAAGCCTAAAAATAAAACCTCGAGATGCTTCGCCCAGGGATCCGAGAGAAAGCAATAAAAGGCTTCTCAGCAAGAAACAAGAGGGGCCCGAAAAATAATAAAATGAGACCTAACCAGAGGGTAGGGGGTCTCATCACGAGCCAGCCTATTAGGTCCATGGGTACCTAGCCACCAGTTGGTTACCACACCAGGGCAATGACTCTTGGTTGCATGGCCAAGGGAAAGGGGGTCTCATCACGAGTCAGCCTTATCATTTCTGTGAAAGTACTTATGGGTAACGCTGTCACCACTGGTCACCATGCCAGGGCAGTGTCCCCTGATTGGCTCTTGAACAAAAAAAAAAAAAACAATAAAAGATAAAAGAATAAAAGGCAAGAATGGGCTTGGAAAGAATGCATCCATGACAGGTACAACTCGCCTTCTAACAAAGGCACCCACAGGTAACATCTCTTGCATCCTTGGCCCTCATTGCACCCAAATGTTTGGACATCCCCTGACCACATCACCCACTTACATGGCTTGGATGAGGCCTCTTCCGGGAACTTTCATTCTCCAGTGGACACTAGCCCAATAGGACGCCTTGTCCTTTTCTCCAGACTTGTATTGCAGGCTTGTGTAATGTCTCTGAGTTGTTAACTAATGTATTAGGGATTTTATGCACATGTTTAATAATATTGATGATGAGATGTGATTGACATTGCTATGATCCCTGTGACTAATGAGCCCATGGAGGGCATAGCTTTTGATGTGCAGGACCATGCCCGATGGACATGTGCCATTTGGACCAGTACACATGAGGAGATGATCAATTCGGACCTCCATGGGGTTGAAGAGCCCACCAGATGGATGTCGATACCCCATCAGGGGGAAGAGACAGAACAAAGATGGATCAAGGGCTTTGCACCGAAGAAGAAGAGGGCGTTCCACCAGAGGCACCCCGGCAGAGCTTGACCTCGGGGGATTGGCCCTTTTTCAGTGGAACGTTGGCCTTGGAAGGCCTAGGACGTCACCCATCATGACCATGACATCACCCAACATTATGGACGTCTTGGGAGGCAAACTGGGCAGTATTGGCACGTGTGGCAGATTGGAGAAGCCCAAGGAAGGCTAACGTTTTGCTCCAAGATGCTCCATTTGCCCTAGAAGGGGCTAACGTCTCCCTTAGAGGGGCTTGTTATCTCTTTCCAGCTTGATTAGGGTTTTAAATTAACATTTTAATGTAAAAACAATATGATTTAATGTTTTGACCTTGTTGGCCTTTTACATAACCTAAAATGTAAATTTAGGTCATGATACTCCATAAATGAAGGATTTTCACCTTCATTTTTTCATCACAACTTACTCACTCCTTAAGGAGGTCTAAAATTTGTGCCCTCTCTTGGGTTATTGGTTGATTTAGTGATGCGCACTTGTTGAAGGAGGATCATTTTGGCATAATTTGGCATTTCTCTTAATGAACGGTGTTACAACTAGGGTTTGCAATGCTTTTCTTGGTGATATGTAAGTATTTTTCTGCAAAACCTCTTGAATGAATGATTGTAGTTTTATTTCTTGCATATGTTTATAATTTTGTTGAACAAAACCCTAGGTGACAAGCACACAAGTAGGTCCTTGTCTCATGTCCCCATTGAGAGAATTTCCAACCATTGATTGAAGGAGAGAGCCTAGCCGTTGCTACACTCTCATTCTCTCTTCATTTTTGCTAGTTGTACCTTTCCTAAGCTGAGAAGAAGGAGACGCCTTAAGCATAGGTTTTCTACATTTTGGGTCGTTTTTTCTAGGGTTTGTTGATAGATCCTTGCCATAGCAACACTTTGTTTCATCAAACCTTCTTGTCTTGGTTTTATGCTTTATCTTCAGCGAGCCGTGATTGCCACCAAGTTAAGGAGGAGAGAGCACCGAGGACTAGTTCTCCTACACCAAGGTGAGCCTCTCTCCCCTAGGGTTTTGATTTTGAGGCCTTGCCTTAACAACACCTCAAAGCTTCTCCCTATAGTCCTTAGTCGTTTTTGCCTTTGCCTCCTTTAGCTCTTGCGTCCTTCACTATTTGACTCCATTAACCCTAAGGCACTGATCTAAAGACCTCATGTGTTGAAGTGAACTTGATCACAAACAACTTTCAAAATCGTGAATCAAACCCTAACTTCACTAATCCTAGCCTAAAACTAACCTTCTAACCCTATGTGTTGTTGTCATCCTTATAACATCATTGGTGCAGCTAGCGACTTCTTTGTGAGCAATTGAATGGTGTTAAAGGCATTAATTGAATGAAGTATCGATTTGTCGTATTGAATGCCACCTCGTTTTAGCATTTGTTGAAGAAGTGACTTAATTACCATTGTTATTTTATAAATATTGACTTCGTCAACATTCATTATCAAATTGCTTATAAGTGTATCAAATAGTCCTTGATTTACATGAAGTACTAACCAATTAAGCATCTTGCATATGTCAGTTTCATTGTTGCTTTGTCTCAGGCAGGTGCATCTCTTTTTTTGGCGGTTATACTTTATTATTCGCTGTTTAGCCGGACTATCTGCTCGATGGTGACTTGTGAGGGGGGAACAATTACTTTATCATGTAATCCTTTGCCTTCTCTCAAAACCCCAAGTCATCAGGGACGTCTCCCCTGGGCCTTACCTCCCTAAAGAGAAAGAACCATCCCATTGTGGTGACATTGGGTGGGATTGGTTCATGTTACGCCAGTTTGACCTTCAAACCTCAAGCCTTTTATCCTTGCTACAAACTATGTAATAACAAGCCCAACAATTTACTCAACGTTAACAAACCTCTCTTTAGACTCTCAATATGTGGCATCTATATGGGTAAGACTACCTACCTCCCTAAGCATTTCTAGGGATATGATTCACTAAGAGATATTGGAAATGGTTTAGGAAATTTTCATTTCAACTCATGGAGATGGAACATTAGTGTATCACCACATATGCACATACATATCTAGACATGAGCTTTAGAAAGGAATTCTCAACAAAAATCAATCTTGTTGCCAAAGTCTATACCTGGACCCAAAAGCTAAACTATGAGCAAGTTTCTTTTAAATGTAGGGTACGCTTTGAAATATGGAACATTACCACTCAATGCACTAAAGTATAAAATGCAATGCAACCAAATAAATATCATTGTTGAAGTCATAGATCTACAGTGACAAACTTTAACAAACCATAATCCAACCAAGTAAAATTATTCGAATTTATAATGGCGTTAATCAAGAGTAGATCCTACCAATAGGATCACGTGTGTGTGCNGTGTGTGTGTGTGTGTGTGTGAGAGAGAGAGAGAGACAAAGAGAGAACCCATATATAAGAGAGATATGGTGCTCATGTGTTAAAGAATCAATCACAAGATGAATCAATATGATTATACAAATGAGGTATGAATTGTGTACTTATACAGAACTCGTGGGATGGGTTGTCTCCCTCCATTAGGGAGTGATGGGCACACATGGACATATAAATTCTTAGGGTAGCCTCGATCACCTAAAGTAATGTAAAATAATGTTGACTATGTCAAATCTTAAGTCGTAACTTAGTGATACAATTAATGAGGATGTTTGGCCATAAAGGACCAGTAGTAAAGATTACCATCATTTCAACACCCTTTGTAATCTAAGCATGTGGACATGAAGGAGGATGATAAAGTATAGAAGAAGTGGGCATAGCCAACTAAATAGAAGGAAGACCATCAATTAAATAATAGAGTGGGTTTGTAATGACCCAACATTAATATAAATACCCAATCATCATCCATATAGAACTACTCGAATCCTAAAGAAATGTCACCATTGAACCGCTCATCATCTAGAATATGATCTTGATATTGTTATCTGATAAGGAAGAGATGTAAAGAAACATAAATGCAAGAGGGAGAGTATAAAAGTTAGTGGGCATACCCACTCTCTCTTACTTCAACTACAATCAGTGTTTTACTTGGTTGGCTTAGGGTTTATTGAAGTTGTCACCATAGATATATGACTTCAACATGGTATCAGAGCCAGAGTATCTTCCTTCCCTATCCAACGTTGTTTTAAGGGTTGTTTTTGTTTTGAAATTAGGGATTTCAACACTTTTTAGGACAACAACAAACTTCTAGGGCTTTTTCCAACATGTTCCTTCTTTGGTAGTTTTTTTATCATTTCAGTGGAGCTAAGGGGATTTTTGCAAATTTACTCCCTTTTAAAGGCAATGCTCTCCTCTTCTCCCCCTTTTTCAACCCAAATTATGCACTTTTTGAGGTAGTGCATGTCTAAAAGTTGGGTTTTTCATCCCTATTTCAAGATATCAATAGTTTTTAGGTTTTTTATCCTCTTCACCACTAGCACACGCTTTTGTTTATTTTTTTTGTTTTTCTAGTAGATTTGAAGGATTTATTTGCAAATCGGTGATCTTCTAAGGTAGGGCACCCTATCTTTCTCTGTTTTTCATCAAAAACTTATTGTTGTTTTCTAGAACAACATTGGTGTGGTTTTCTTCCATTTTTAAGGTTTTTTCTAAAAACTTTTGCTTGTGGCGTTATCATTGTAGACACAAGAGATCAAAATTTCTTCTTTAGGGCCTCTAAGGGGGTCCACCTCTCATATTTGATCTGGAGGATTGCTTGGCGGCAAAAAAATTTGGGTTATACAATTGATCTGTGAGACCATTGACTAGTGGCATTTTCCCTAAGGACTATGAAACTAGGGTTTCTTGATCATATTTGCTATATGGTTTCAAACCCTCCTTTTGGCCTCTTTCGCGGCCTCTCTTGAAGTCTTCATGAAGACTTCATTTTGTTGAATTGGATGGACTATTTCCTTGGCACACATATGGTGGTGTACTTTGCAGATGTCCTTTGACATTTTTGGTAGTAATTAAGATGTGCATAGCCCATTTGCTCATCAATCTAGATGGGGGAGGAATATGTGAGTCACGTTTTCATTTTGATTATTTACTCAACTTAGAATTATTATCATTTTGGCTTCTAAAGCTCGTAATCATTGGAAGTCGCTTATGTATATATCTAATACTCATCTAATTTTGCAATGCAATGCAAAAAGGCACCCTTTCCCAATGAAGGACCAGGGCCTTATCCCCCTGAGCAGCACTCAGGACCTTACCTGGTTGATTGAAGCTCAAGCAAGACCAGGACCAACTCCTACAAATCCTATTGGTAAAGCATTGTATTCAATCTCTTCACCAAGCAGAGATATTGCTTCCTTCTCTGTACTTGTAATTAATAATGATGTGTATATCTCGTTTACGTATCAATCTAGATAAGAGAGGAATATAGTAGAATTTATGTTTTAACGAGTATTTCCTCGTGTGAAAAATTAGTATCCTTCTTGGCTTCTAAAGGATGTAATCATTGGATGTGACCTCAGCATATATCTACGACATACTCTCCTAATTTTACAATGTAAAGCCAAAGGCATCACTTCCCAACAAAGAACATGGGCCTTATCTACCTATGCATAGCACAAGACATTACTTGCTCAATTAAAGCTCAGGCAAGACCGGTACCAACCCTTACAAATCCCCTTATATATCTATGGCAAGACCAAGACCAACCCTTACAAGTCCCCTTGTATATCTATGACGTACTCCCCTAATTTTATAATGCAAGGCCAAAGGCACCCCTTCCCAACAAAGGACACGGGCCTTATCTACCTAAACAAAGCTCAAGACCTTACCTACTCAATTAAAGTTCAGGGAAGACCAGGACCAACCCTTACAAATCCCATTGGTAAAGCATTGTATTCAATATTTTCACCAAGTAGAGATATTGTTGCTTTGTGTGTACTCGTAATTATTTATGATTGTATAGCTCATTTTCTCATCCAAATAAATCGAGAACCATATAGTTCTAGTTATGTTTTCACTTTGAGTATTTCCTTGTCTCAAAATTAGTATCCTTTTGGCTTATAGAGGTTTAATCATTGGAAGAAACCTTTGTACATATCTAAGACATATTCCCCTAATTTTACAATGCAATTCCAAAAGGCACCCCTTTCCAATGAAGGACAAGGACCTCTCTGAGAAGAGCTAAGGACCTTCCCTCTTTGAACAAAAGCTCATGCAAGACCGTGACCAACCCTTCTAGACTAGATCTAGGAAGACCAGGGCTTTACCTCGACACCGTTGAGGCCTTGAAAGGTCTTGCATGGCCTAGAAGGTATGGCCTTGCCATATCCTTGAGAAAAAACTAAAACAAAAAAAGGTGAAAGTGATGCAAGGAGGTTATGAATGTACTTCTCAAATGGAGAATATTATTGATGTTGATGTTTGTAGCAATGGACGAGCACTTTCAAACAGGTCTATGTGTCGAGACATGTGGACATCATCCAAAGCCTTCAACCTTAGTAATTTACTTTAATTAAAATAATTATTAAAGTGAAGTGTGTTTTATAGTTAAAATGAGATTAATTTAATGAAATGCTAAGGTTATTAGCATTAGTGAATTAAATGAATCTTAGTCATTGAACTCAAGTGAGATGAGATATAATCTCAACCATTAATCACTTTGGAGATTAGGGTTATGTTTGATTCGGTGATAACTCGAGATTATAAAAACAAGACTAGGTGAAGGAGAAAGACATCCACTTGAAAGCAAATGGATCATCCAGTTGAAGAGCAAAGGACTTTTGCTCAAGTGCTTGAGCCATGAAGGACTGTGATTCAAGGGAATCAAGGACAAGAGACTTTTGCTCATGTGTTTGAGTCATCGACTTAGGAGCAAAGGAGAACTTTTTTTCAAGTGCTTGAGTCACAAAGGACTGTGATCTTGAATAGGTGAAGGTCTTTCATCTAGAGATCAAGTCCAAAGAAGGAAAGTGCAAAAGGTGCAGCAAGAGAAGAAAACCTAGCACCCAAAAATCAAATGACGGATTTCTAAGGAGCAGATCTAAGGTACCAACGGATAGATCTAGTAGTAATGAGGTACCAGTGGACAGATCTAGCAGATCTGAGGTACCAACGGATAGATCTGACAGATATGAGGTATCAGCGGACAGATCTAGTGCAAATTTGAGGTACCAGCGAACAGATCTAGTAGATCTTAGGTACCAGAAGATAAATCTAGTGCAGATTTGAGGTACCAGCAGACAGTTCCAACAGATATGAAGTACCAGCAGACAGATCTGGTGCAGATCTAAGTTATTAGCAGGCAGATCTAGCAAATTTGAGGCATCAACGAATAGATCTAGTGCAGCACTGAGGTACCAGTGGACATATCTAGTGCAGATCTGAGGTATCATAAGGCAGATCTAGCAGATCTGAGGTACCAACAGGCAGATCTTATAGATCTGAGGACCAACAGGCAGATCTAGTGCAGATCTGAGTGTCCAGCAGAAAAATCTAGGGAGATCAGGCAAAGGGTTTCTTTAGGGCCAGAGTTGTGAGGTTTGTTGTAATTTGTATTTTTCCTCAATGGGCCATTTTCCCTGTAAGGGAGCCCTTGTAAGCTTGGAGTCATTATATAACGAAAAGCTGATTAGAAGGGCAGAATTTCTGTGTTGTTTGAAGTTTGGTTTCCAGTTTTTGTTTCTATTGTTTATATTATCTAGGTTCTGGGAATTGAAAATTAACAATTGCTTACAGGGCAACACACAACTAAGCAAGTAACATGCATACTAGTTTTCAAAATTTAAATAAGCCTAAACGACGGTTGATGAGTCCACTCTACCAACGATGATATCAAGTCTGTAAAAAATATCCCATGCGAAGAAGATAGAGAGAGCGCCTAAACAGATATTTGTTTACTAGATCCAAATTTTTACAACCACAAATGATGTCATAGCTAAATGTATACTAAACTGTTATGAAACATAATAAATCTGACAATATCAGACTCTCAGCCCTTTGGTGGTACACATGCAACATTGCTTCCATTGTATGATTATTGATTTTGTGTTTTCCTATACCATGTCATCGTCTTTTCTCCCATCCAACACACCTTTATTTCATAGTATAGACACTATCTTCCAGAGTAATAACTTCCATGTCATCGTCTTTTCTCCCATCCAACACACCTTTATTTCATAGTATAGACATATCTTCCAGAGTAATAACTTCGGAGAGAAACACTTGACAAGCATACATGCTCTTATGAAACTTGTATAACTATGTTCCATAGAAGATGGACGTCATTTCCATTTACACACATTCTGCAAACATTTTGATTTTGATATAACCATTTGACAAGTGAGAAAGAAGCAACCCAAACACATCCATAACAATTTTCTGGAAGGAATTCTGGATCATTTGATGACCTAGAACTTTTCGATATCATCCTAATTATGAAACTTGTACAACAATGTTCCATAAAGATGGATGCCATTTCCACTTAAATACATTCTGCAAACGTTTTGATTTTGATGTAACCATTTGACAAGTGAGAAGAAAGCAACCCAAACACATCCATAACAATTTTCTGGAAGGAATTCTGGATCATTTGATAACCTAGAACTTTTCGATATCATCCTAATCTCCACCACTTCTTTATGATCATATCATCCTGACTTTCAATGCTTGTTTATGTTTAGATCAAAAGATTCTAAATCCGGTGGGGAACTCCTACCCAACTCAGATTTAGGTTTCGCAACTTCAACAAAAATTACTCTACCGCCCAGAAACTGCAAGAAAAGGGCAATCACATGCAGTTCACTGCAATAAAATCCACCTGGGTCATCTATCAGACAAATACTATAGTACAGAAACACGTGTTTAAAGAGTTACCTTTCCATCCATTCCCTCTATAGCTGCATTTGCTTCTTCTTGAGAAGCATATTGTACAAAGCCAAATCCTTTTGATCTTTGAGCAAACGTATCCCATATAAGCTTAGCTGCATTGTCCTCAAATTTCAAAAGACTGCAGAGATAAATCCAACACAGAAACATCTCCATAGAGGATATAAAATTTGATACACACAGCAATCTTAAGAAACTTAAATGAAGTTCAGAATGGACACATACAAAATTCAATTACCTTCCACAAGTTGCCCATAGCGGGAAAATGCTTCTGAAAAACTTTGCTCAGTTGTATAAAATGAAAGTCCTGCAATCCATTGTACCTATGGTCAAGACTCAACACATACCACACTAACTGAATTCCGAAGACTTATATGTATATGCCACGAACTGCTTGCCACAAATGTATAATTCCTAAGTACTGTGCATGCATGCTTAACCATCTTCTCTTGCCTTCTAGTGCTACATATAAAAAATTAAGTTAAAAGAAAGTTTGAATAAAATTATGTATTTGACCTAGCTTCTTTTCAGCCAATATGGGTGTGCAGCTTATAATGCTAAAATCATCCAATCCTAGCTGTTAAGCCAACTTAAATAACAAAACCATAATTTAAATTATCCTATAGGTTCTCTACCAAACACAATAATTGGCAGATAAAAAGCTCAAACCTATACCAAAGAAAAACAAGATAACTAAAAAAAATTGTTGGATGAAACCTTTACAAACTCCACTAGAGGTAGCCTCAACGGCAGTATGTGGTCTCATATATGGGACTAAGGCTAGATGCTACTAGAAAGTACATGACCCCACTGAAGGTAGCCTCGGCGACGACCACATGGGACAACGGCTTTCTTGTAGATACTATCTAAATGAAACCGCCTCTTTGGTCCTGGAGTAAGACCTAAAACTGCTTCTGATTGGCTAAGAGCTCATCTTCAGACATAAGGAAACAGGTTAACGACCCAAGACCCAAAGGCATCTGACAGGGCTGAAAGTCTGCCCCCTTACGGACCAAAAGTGGGTCATTTCAGGTCACGTGGTTTTCCTTGAATAATGGTCATTAGTCAGCCTGCATTCGTGGATTGCAGCCAGTGGTGGCTGTCCTCACAGTGAGTTGACAACTGAGTTATGATAGGTTTTGCCACCTCTGGAAAAAAGAAAAAAACTCCACTAGATGACCCATGACGAACAAAGGATAAGATGGTTTAGAATTGGACTATAGCAAGCAGGGGTCACTTCCCAATAGAATTGGACTATACCAAGCAGGGGTCACTTCCCAATAGAATTGGACTATACCAAGCAGGGGTCACTTCCCAATGATGTATTAATCATGAGAGCAATTTCACCTGAACTGTCTTCTAACAGGAAATTTCAAAAAGCATAAATGCAGTTAAATACTTTTTCTTTAAGTTGGCTCAAAGCTTCTCCAATATCTACTCATATTGCATCAATATCAGGCTATCAACCAATATGGGTGAAGAGATTGTTGGGAGGCCATAATGCTAAAATCATCCAATCCCAGCTGTTACGCCAACTAAATTAACATTTATATCATACAGGGATCACTTCCCAATGATGTGTTAATCATGTTTAGGAAGCAATTTCACCTCAACTGTCTTCTAATGAGCAATTTAAAAAAACAAAAATGCAGTTAAATAATTTTTCTTAAAGATGACTGAGGCAAGATCGGTTTAATCTAGCTATAACTTTATAAACTGAAGTTTCCTAAAATATAAAAAAACCCAACTAGATCAGCTGTGGGAAGTGACCCTATATAAAAAATAAGAATCATTCCTGTAAGTCACACCAACATCACCTACAAATGTACAAACTCAAAACCTTTTTTTCCATTAAAAGTGATGTTTCCATTTTGATCCCCTCTTCTCTAATGTCTTTTGACAGATTCAAACAGCTAGAGTTGACTTGAGTTGCAGAATAAAGGTGGCACTTAGCATCAATACATAACCATGTGTCACAACAACTAAAATCAAATGCTTGAATTCTGTTATAATGTGCAGCACATGGTTAAGAAAGCAGCAATGAGAGGGACTCCACAGGTCCACCTTTGATGAGGACCTCCCCTTTCTTTATTCCAAGAACTGAACATGGGGTACAACCTTCCATCCGATCAATGGTTAAAAGAAAGAAGGAAGAAGCAAGCAAGGATGTGGGGAGATGTCTTTCTTGAAGCACCATACCTTTGACCATTGACAAGACCAATCCATTGTTCCAGTCAACGTTTGATGTTGTCATTGTTCCTGGCCCAGCGTATAAAACCCTACCAAAGAGAAGTTGCAAGGACCAATCCTTCTAAAAAAAGGGTTGATATCAATGCTAGAGGGGAGGACCTAAGTAAATCATGGGAGGCCACTGGATGCACAGTGATGTCCGATGGTTGGACAGATGGGAAGGACAGGACCCTCAAGGTCCTCCTTAATTTCTTCTTACATTGTCCTAGGAGTACAACGTTTATTAAATTCATGGGTACATCAACGCATGTTAAAGATGCGGCATTGTCATGTGCCTTGTTGGATGAGTTTGTCCAAGAGGTAGGTGTGCAGAGTGTTGTGCAATTAGTAGTGGGCCTTGTTATCGCACAGTTTGTAGTTTGAATAGTAGACGGATGAAAAGACGTCAAACTGGCGTAACTGAACCAATCCCACCCAATGTCACCTCGATGGGAAGGTTCTTTCTGTTTAGGGAGGTAAGACCCAGGGGAAACGTCCCCAGTGACCTGGGGTTTTGAGAAGGCAAAGGATTGTAAGATAAAAGGTAAATTCCCCCCCTCACAAGTCACCACCGAGCAGATAATCCGGCTAACAGCCAATAAAGAGAAGTACAACCAAGAGATAGAGATGCACCTGCCCAAGACAAAGCAACAAGAAATAGATATATGCAAGCTTACTCGCTTGGTTAGTACTTCATAAAATCAATGACTATCTGATATATAAGTAATTGATCAATGAATATTGACGAAGTCAATGTTTATAAAATAGCAATGATGCACAATGTCACTTCTTCAATAAATGCTAAGAAAACGTGGCATTCAATGTGACAATCAATACTTCATTCAAGTAATGCCCTTAAATAACCATTCAATTGCTCACAAGTAGGACGATTAGTTGCACAATGATGTTAATAGCAAGAGATGACGGCAGCAATAAGTTAGTAGGGTTAGTCTTAGGCTAGGGTTAGAATAGTTAGGGTTTTGTTCAAAGTATTAAAAGTTGTTTTTTATCATAGTACTCACAGGCTAGGTCTTAGATAAGTGTGTTCCTAGGGTTAATGGAGTCAAAAGGAGGACGCAGAGGTTGAAGGATCAAGGAAGATAGTAAGACTAAGGACGGGAGGGTCAAGCCTTGAAGTGTTGCTATGGCAAGGCCTCAAGGACAAAACCCTTGAAGTGTAGGGGAACTAGGCCTCGTTGCTCTCTCCTCCTTCCTTAGGTCAATGGCAAAAACAATTAGCTCGGAAAGTGGCATAAAACTAAGACAAGAGGTTTTGCAGGCAACGTGTTGCTATGGCAAGGCTTTACCAGCAAACCCTAGAAAAACGACTCATCAAGGTGTAGGGGAACTAGGCCTTAATGCATCTTCTCCTTCTTAGCCCAATAAGAAAAATGGCTAGCTTGGAAGAGGAAGAAAAAAGTGTTGCGAAGGAAAGGCTCTATCTCTCTTCAATAAATGGCGCAAAATCTTGACGAGGACATGAGACAAGGACCTACAATGTGTGCTTGTCACCTAGGGTTTTTAGCAAATCATAACAATATATGCAAGAAATAGCAATACAACCATTTAATTAAGAAGTTTTGCAGAAATTTACTTACATCAAGAGAAATGCCAAAAAATGCCAATAGAAATCCAAAAATGCCTTCCTTCAACAAGTGTGCCTCCCAATTTCAGCCAAGAACCTCAAGTATAGCGCAAATTTCAGACCTCACTAATGAGTGAGTGAGAGATGATGAAAAAATGAGAGTAAAAACCCTCAATTTATACTGTACCATGACCTAATTTCACTTTTAGGTCATAAAAAGGCCAACAAGGCCAAAATACTAAAAATCATATTGTTTTACATTAAATGCTCAAATTAAAACCTAATCAAGCTAAAGAGAGACGGCATGCCCCATTAAGGGTGACGTTATCCCCTTCCAAGGCAAATGCAGCATCCTGGAGCAAAACGTTAGCCCTCCTTGGGCTTCTCCAACCTGCCACACGTGCCAACACTGCCCAATCTGTCTCCCAAGACATCCATAAGGTTGGATGACATCATGATCATCATGGGTGACGTCCTGGGCCTTCCAGGGTCAACGTTCCAATGGAGAGGGAACAACCCCCCTAGGTCAAGCTCTGCCAGGGTGCCTCTGGTGGAACGTCCTCCTCTTCTCCAGTGCAAAGCCTATGACCATCTTTGTCTTGTCTCTGCCCCGTGATGGGGTCCCAGCATCCATCTGGTGGGCTCTTCAGCCCCATGGAGGTCCGAACTGATCATCTCCCCATGTGTACCGGTCCAACATGGTACCTGTTCGTCGAGCATGATCCTACACATCAATAGTTGCGCCCTCCATGGGCTCATAAGTCACAGGGATCATAGCAATGTCAATCACATCTCATCATCAATATTATTAAACATGTGCATAAAACCCCTATTACCCTAGTTAAAAGCTCAAAGACATTATACAAGCCTGCAATACAAGTTTGGAGAAGATGGCAAGGCGTCCTATTGGGTTAGTGTCCACTGGAAGAGGAAAGTTTCCGGAAGAGACCTCATCTGAGCCATGCAAGTGGGTGATGTGGATAAGGGATGTTCGGGCAAGTGGGTGCAATGAGAGCAGAGGGTGCAAAGCTTTACCTATGAGTGCCTTTGTAGAAGGCGAGCTACACCTTTCTTGGATGCAATTTTTTCCAAGCCCATTCATGCCTTTTATTCTTTATTCTTCATTCTTTTATTCTTTATTGCTTTTTCTTCAAGAGGCTAATCAGGGGACATTGCCCTGGCGTGGTGACCAGTGGTGACAGTGTTACCCACAAGTACTTTCACAAAAATGAGAAGGTTGGCTCGTGATGAGACCCCCTTTCCCTCGGCCATGCAACCAAGGATCACTACCCTGGCATGGTAACCAACTGGTGGTAATGTCATACTGCTAGGTACCCATGGACCTAATAGGCTAGCTCGTGATGAGACCCCCTATCCTCTTACTAGGTCTTGTTTTATTATTTTACGGGTCCCTCTTGTTTCTTGCTGAGAAGCCTTTTATTGCTTTCTCGGGGATCCATGGGTGAAGCATCTCGAGGTTTTATTCTAAGGCTTTTATCTTTTGCCAGCGTGCTTTTACCTTATGGGCCTTTAGCCCCTTCTTCCCACTAGGTAAGGTGCAATCCTCAAATGATAGGTCAACCCAGTGCCCAGACAAGTGTAATGGGATAGGTGAGCGAGAAGCAAGATGAAAAAGTGGTGCTATGACGAGAGCGGACAATGGCTTTTCAGAAATCCCCCCAGTGGCAAACCAAAACCGTCAAACACAGGCTTACTAGGGCATCCTGTCAATCCCCCCAGACATGGTCAAGCGGGCAAGTATAAGATCCAAGAATTTGTTAGAAACAAAAGGAATTAAATGCACATATGCAAGGGTTTTGATGATCAAAGTGACACATACCATGATACCTGGGCTCATTACCTCATGGAGCAAGAACCATCTCTGACACAAGACCATGTCAATGGTGATGGATGTTGTTGCTACTGGCAAGGTAGAGGCGCTGAAAGGGAGAAAAGATGGGCCCTCCAGGGCCATGCTAAAGTCGATCCGACTCTCGGTACTCCATGTCTAGGACCTGTGGGCCTCGAGACATGATCTCCTAGTTATCCCTAAAAGTGGGGGATAACAGGCCTAATGGTTAAGAACATGTGTTTCCTTTTAAGAGGTCACAAGTTCAAATCCAAAGGGGGGTAGGGTATGTATACCTCCATAGACTTTACCAGTCAAATCGTTGGGTGGAGGGGGTCCCTTGTCCCACAAACAAGGGGATCTCATACAACAATTTGGTGTTTGGCTTGGCCGCGACCTTAAAATTAGATTAGTAGTAGTAGTAGTAGTAGTAGATAACACAACTAATTATGTCACATGTTCTCATCGGCAAGTTGCTAATGGAGAGGCAATCCACATTGTTATGGGCCTCCATGTGGTGCCCATTGCATAGATTTGATGCTTGCGGATGTGGGAAAATCTCCTTTATCAAGGAGATCATTGACTCAAGCTAGGAGCATGACAGAATACATATATAACATACATTTGTTCTTACCCCGATGAGGAGATTCACAAGGAACAAGGAGTTGTTGCGTTCTATAATCACACATTTCACCACCAACTTTAGTTCTCTTCAACCTATGCAATATTTTCAATTTGAGGTCACGAGGATGTTCATTTTTTATGAGTGGCATGATTGTGCATTTAGTACAAAAGACAAGATGCAAGAGCCATTGCTAAACTAGCATGCATTGATTCCATATGGGAAAAAGTGGAGAAAGTGTGCACAATATGAACCTTTGGTAAACGTTTTCGCTTGGTTGATGGGGAAAATCCTGCAATGGGCTATTTATGAGGCCATGGATGGGGCCAAAGAAGTTATCCAATCTTATTATGTGGGAAAGGGTAATCTTGGATATGAAAATATATGATGATCTAGGATTTGATTGATGGCCAACGGAACAAGATGCTCCATCACCCATTCATGTAGTTGCACTTGTCCTCAACCCCACTTTTTCCTACACATGTCATTTTGATTTCGATGGCAACATTATGGAATGGTTCCAATGATTGCATAACCATTACTCGAGAGATGGAGATGTATAGAAATACCAACGGACTATTTGGCTTTAACACTATTGTCCAAGAAAGGAAGATTTTAATGCCAAGTAAGCCATTACAATTTAGAATTTTAATTGTGTTTTATTTGGAAGTTGAATTATGTTTTCTTTATTTGTTATTTCCTACTATAATGAAATGTAATTAAGTCTTTTTTTCTTATTTGTTGTAGATGTTCAATGGAGATATTATGGTAGAAAAGCACCACTTTTACAAAAGTTTGCCATTCAAACACTGACCCAAACTTGTGGCATTTCAGGTTAGCACAATTGGAGTGTATCTGAAAAAATACTTACTAAGAAGCACAATAGGTTAAACTTACCAATTCTAATATTAATAATATATGACCCTAGCATATTTATGACCCTTACAATTCACAAAGTTTATCATGAACCTCTTACAGGTTATGGTATCAACACCTTATTGATATGGGTTATGTCGACTACATCTCCAACTATTGGTGAGGCAACTTGAGAAAATCCCTCATGTGGACACCATTTCCTTTGAGAGCATTAGCATAATCTTTATGTGGAGGATGGAGTCCAAGGCGACACCTAAGTGGTTAGAGGAGCAGCAACAAGCATTGGGGGCAAGCGAGGACGACCCACAACTGTTATGGAGGAGGAGAACATTGACACTAAGGAGAGTAATGTGACAACCTCAACGCCACCTCAACATAACCTCAACGCCATCAAACAAAAGTTGCAGGACCTTCTAATGGCAAACAAGCCATTACCTTTTCTTGTAGAAGGAAGAGAGTAGATAGCTCCATGTTAGATTTATCATTGTAGATGACTCATTAAGATGAGATACATTTATATATATTTGATGTCAATTTGTACTGGTTCTTCAATTTTGAGTCTTTCAATAGACATTATCAAGATTCAATGTTGACTTGGATGTATTATTTGGCATCCACCACATATTTTATATGTGTGCCACTGTGATCATTTGATGTTATTGTTGGTTTATATTTTAAAAGAATTGAAAAAAATGAATTTATTTGGTATTTTATAATAGTTGTTGCAATTTGCCAATTTTTCCGTTCATGTTTTTTATGCTCGATGTACGAGCCCTCTACAACTTTTTGTCAATCGCAATGTTTTCATCAATATGCAAATAACAAATCAAAAATCTAAATTCAAGCATAACTGCAATATAAATCAACAAAAAATTATCATTGATTACACAAGACAAATACTTATCTTGAATGAGTCTACACAACGATTTTCCTCTAGAGGATTTTCCACCCAACCATAGGCATGCATCTCAAAAAGCCACCCTCGAGCTAAGGGCCTTACTGTGGCGAAGGTTTCCCTCTCAGATCACAACCCCAAGAAAATGATGGTCAATATGCCACTATCAATCACAAAACCCTCACTTGATAGATCAATGAAAATGGGGCAATCCAAACCAAGGCTATTCCAAGCCCATGAGACCTATTGGGCTCAACCAAAGCACAAAGGAACAATGGCTCACTTAATCAACAAGTGAATATTACTGCCCACAATATCAAGCGCTCCCCACTAGATTCCACAAATCAAGTTCAGTTTCTTGTTAGCTAGCTTCATGCTCCACATAAATCCAAACATCTATGGCCCCCGTTGCTAGCTTCTTGATCCACAAAGATCCAAACTAGCACCTACCGCTAAGAGAATTCCATTAATTCTATCACTAACCATCATCCTCTATGGGAATGTTCAAACCAAATTTAGCCCATAAACATGGTTGTAACAAAACTTGCTCTCCTAGTATAAGAGCTTCCAAACCCTTCATATGAAACAAATTAGCCTTGGGAATCCCACCCAAAAACCCTAATAGAATCCTTCTAAGAAAATGAACAAGGACCCCCTTTTTGCCTTTCCACTATGATATTATATGGAAGCTTTGAGTTCCCAATTGAATTGCCACTTTGTCACACATAGTCCCCCATCATTTCACTCCTAGGTGATCGTTTTACTTTATTTTATTTAAAGTGCATGGGGTTTCTCACTCTTTATTATGATTCACATCACTAACTATCTCATTCTCATCTAGCAATAAAATCAAAGAATGGGACCTTCACTGATGAGCACCCATTTATTGCAAGTTTATAAAAAACACATAACATAGATTTCTATATGGCCATTTTATTTAGTTGGGGGCCAAAATCAAGTTATTATTGTTGATGTTACGGTAGCTGCGGGAGGTATTAATCTCAATGTGTAACCTTTGACTAGAATGGGATATTCCGGAAGCAAGGGAAACCCTAAACAGATGTGTGAAACCCTAGAAGACAAGTCGGCCTAGCAAAATAAATAATATTATAATATTATCTTCCAAAAAGACAAGTCGGCTCCACAAGAAAAAGATAAACAGAAAATATAATTACCAGAAACTCAAGTTGACCCAGCGAGAAAAGTCACTGGACAGATTAATATAAATAAAGGACGTTTTAGCTCATTTGTAGTCAGGGTGCAAGTCTTGTGGAGAGTTGTTGCTGCAAGGAGGAATAAGGGTGTATGGTCATCTCTTAGTCTTGGTCTCTCTCCAAGTGATATTCTTGGTGATATTCTTGGTGAAACTCTTGGTGATATTCTTGCTTAGTATGGCGCAAGTTTGAGAGAGTAGTGTAGCTGCAAATGCTGCAGTTGTGTATGGTACTTGTTCTGTAGATATGGAGACTCTCTCTCTTGTGCGCTACCCTTGGAGAAGTAGCGCTCTACTTGTCTTGAGTTGTTACTGCAGATAGTAGCTAGGGTTTATCCGTTGGTTCTAGTATGGCTTTCCTGAATAATTTTGTCAAAGGTTAAGGTGCTCGGGGGTGGCTTCGTGCCTATGGATGGGTGACCATAGAGATATTGTCTATGGTGAAAACAAGCACATCAATTATTTTAACAGGTTATGGGCCCACATTATCTTCAGACAATCTAACCATTGGAAGGTAGATTGGGAAGTTCATTGTCAAGCTCATTATAGCACTAGTTGCAGTTGCAGTCAGGTTTTGCAGCGGCAACAAACCCTAACCTATTTGTTCGGGCACCTAAAGTGAAGTGTTTGGCATATTTCTTTGACATCCTAGTGCGCCCTAGCCTAGCACACCTCTTGGCACCCTCAGCTAGCAAACTTCAGGTTTGAGTTTTTGGTCAAAGTCAAAGTGAAATATCCCAAATCCGATGGATCTGGATACCTACTGTTGAACTAGTGTTTTGACTCCCGAATCTGATACTCTAGGGGTTTCTGGATGCGTTTTGGTTAATTGTTTAACATGCTTCGTGATTTTCGCATGTGTGTGTCATACAAAAATATTGTTTAAGCAGTATATACGATGCATCTGAAATAAGGAACGAACACCATCTCAATAGCATATATGGAAAAATCAGCAAATACAATTGATATGCTGAAAGCATAGAAATAATCATCAGCTAGATCTCATGGATCGTCACTAGAATACAATGCAACTAATACAAAATACACGTGATCAGAAGATATGGATAGATCTGCACATGCACAGATAGATCGACAACATGCAGATCCGGAACTCATGGCAACTACTACAGATGCTAGATAAACTCGCCCTGGTGGCTATACTCAACCGAATCGCCTGAAAACTGTCCCAAACTAAGCAGCAAATAAGGAACGAACACCATCTCAATAGCATATATGGAAAAATCAGCAAATACAATTGATATGCTGAAAGCATAGAAATAATCATCAGCTAGATCTCATGGATCGTCACTAGAATACAATGCAACTAATACAAAATACCCGTGATCAGAAGATATGGATAGATCTGCACATGCACGGATAGATCGACAACATGCAGATCCGAAACTCATGGAAACTACTACAGATGCTAGATAAACTCGCCCTGGTGGCTATACTCAACCGAATCGCCTGAAAACTGTCCCAAACTAAGCGCCCTAGCCTCTAGGCTCCTCCTAATATCTGTCGAACTGAAGATCGGTTGGTTGAAGCTCTGGATGAACCCCGAATGATATCTCTTAGGAGGTTGCGCACCTCCTGGGCTCTGGCAATGCGCCTTGATGATTCCGCTGGCGAAATCCTCTGATAGTTGTCTCAAAATGTGCATCCTAGCCTCCTTTGTACTGGGTCGTAAGGGTTTCCCCAAGTCTGATCCATAAGACTCTCTAGAAACCCAAATGTCCTTCCTCAAGAGCTACGCACTTTCTGGTTGTCTGGTGTGCCCTGGTAGATTCCACCGTCAGAATATGATCACTGGTGCTCAAAAGAAGCATCCTGGCCACCTCTCAACTAGGTCGGAAGGAATCGACGAGATAAGCCATGGTCTCGTGCAGCTACACAAAACCCTCTCTAACCCTTGTGCCCTCACTTATTGTACTGTGCAATCTCTGCAACGGCTCTGAATATTCCTGAACTGGCACAGTGAAATACCTGGATGGTATCTCCGATAGGCTAGTGTGAGTCTCTCAACACCGAAACCGATTTGGGTGGTGGTTTCCTCCAGAAATCCACAAAACATCAAAGAGGTCGACTTTCTCCTCTGGAAATTGTTTTCAACATCAAATCATAACATAATGAGGAATTAGGTCGAATTCCTCCTTTTATATCTTCCCCAATCTAATTCTTCGTTGAAATCATTTAAGCTAGGCGCTTTTCTTCCTAAGGTGAGTGATTAATTAATTAAGTCACCCCCTCAACACCTTTTTCTTCTATTTCTCCGTTGACTTTAGCTTAAGTGACTTTTCCTATGCTTTTTGGCTTAATTCGTCATTTAGCCATTTATTCACCCTTATTTATCCCCTTGTTCCATGGTTGTGCATGACTATAGTCTACGGAAACAAATAGACTATTAAGTCCCTCCCTGCTGGGCTACTCTTGGGAATAGGACATCATAGTGCTCCCTTCCCGAGATTGGTTGTCCTCGAGCAACATCAATCCCGGGCGCTGCAATATATGCTCTCCCTCCCATGTGGCATCCTCCACTGGAAGTCCCCTCCATCTGACCAAGCACTCCTTGATGACCCTGCTCCTCAATCTACGCTCTCTCTGTTCCAACACCTCCTCCAGTACTAGCTCCAACTGAACCTCCTCATCCAAGGGTGGCAACTCCTCTTAAATGCTAACCTGTTGTCCCACTGCATTTTTAAGGCAAGAAACGTGGAACACGTTGTGAATCCTACTACCCTCCAGTAGCTCTAGCTCATAGGCCACCTCACCTACCCTCTTGCTGACTCTGTACGATTCATAGAATCTAGGCTTCAACTTCTCTACCCCGTTCTTTTCAAGGAAGACTGTCTGTACGGTTGTAATCGCAAAAAAACCAAGTCCCCTACCTCGAAACTACGCTCTATCCTATGTCTGTCTGCATAGATCTTCTGTTGGTTCAGAGCTACCTGTAAGTTCTCCTTTACCGCACGTAGAATCCTCTTACTCTCCTCAACCCTGTCTTTGGCTCCCGGGACCCTGTTATCCCCAAACACAGTCTCCACAAAAGAGGGTGCATCATATCCATACAATGCTCTGAATGGCGACAACCTGATAGACATGTGGTAAGTTGTGTCGTAACAATTCTCACCCATGTGCAACCATCTCACCCATGTGCGTTACTACGCCCCTACATAATTCCTCATATACCTCTCCACCCTTTTGTTGACAATCTTTGTTTATCCATCTGTCTGTGGGTGGTAGCTGGTACTCGTGGCTAACTCTGTGCCCACCAACCTGAAGAGTTCCTGCCAAAACACGTTGATGAAGCACCCATCTCTGTCACTGACTATTTGCCTGGGTAAACTGTGTAACCGAAAAACCTCTCTGAAAAATAGCTTCGCTACCTATATGGCCTTGTAGTCCGTGGGTATGGCAAATAAGTGTGCAAATTTGGTCATCCTATAGACCACTACAAATATACAGTCCCTGCCCTGCACTCGAGGAAGACTTGTAATGAAATCCATAGAAATGCTCACCCATTTCTGCTTCGAAATGGGTAGAGGTTGAAGTAACCCCGCGGGGTGTGTCTGCTCGGACTTATTCTATTGACAAGTCATGCACTCTCGAATGTGTTTCAGTACATCATCCTTGAGACCCTTCCATGAGAATCTCTCTCTCTCTCTCTCTCTCCACATCTAGCCCCTTCTCTCTCTCTCTAATCTGCCTATTTGGTTTTGAAGTATCCCTGATGCCCTGTTGTAGGCGAATCGTGACACACCTTCAAAATCTTTCCTTTCAAGGTAGATTCTGGAACCAAATAGATCTGGCCCTTGTAGAATATGAGATCATCTAGCACCCGGTATCTATCATCGGCTACCTGTCCATCCAATACCTCACAAGAAAATTTGATTTTGGAGTACTCCACCAACAAATGTGCCTTCCAGTATGTGCAAATATCCATCATCGAACACCCAGTTGGCCTCCTGGACAAGGCATCTGCTACAACGTTCCTTTTTCCTTTAACATACTCAATGTCAAAGTCAAAGGCTTGGATCTTTGAAACCCACTTTTGTTGTCTCTCGCTAAGGTCTTTCTGATCTAGGAAATACTTGAGACTCTTGTGATTAGTCTTCACTACAAACCTGCTACCCACTAGATACTGCATGAATTTGGTTAAAGCATGCACGATTGCTAGCATTTCCTTGTCGTAAATGGAATAGAGTCTCTCCGACTCATTGAGCCTCCTGCTCTTGAACACAATGGGATAGCCCCCCTGCATCAAAACTGCTCCAATCCCCACCCCTGATGAGTCGCACTCTAAGACAAATGGACGCGAGAAATTCGGAAGGGCTAGAACAAGGCATGTGCTCATAACCTCCTTCATTTTCTCAAAAGTCTGTTGTGACTCATCTGTCCAATGAAAAGCACCCTCTTGGTTAGATCTGTGAGTGGTGCTTGCAACTATGAAAAGCCTCTAACAAACCGCCTGTAGTAACTGCATAACCCAAAGAATTCCTTCAGCTCTATGAGGTTCTTGGGTGTTGACCAATCCAAAATGGCCCTGATCTTCTCATGATGAACCTGTACTCCATGCTCACTGATGATATGCACCAAGTACAGTAGTTCCCTCATCTCGAACTCACACTTGGACTCCTTGGCATATAATGATTGTGCCTACATAATGCCCAAGACCTCTTCCAAGTGTGTCAGATGCTCCTCCCATGTCCTGCTATAAATCAAAATGTCGTCGAAGAATACCAAAAGGTACTTCCTTAACTGCCCCCTAAAAATGTGATTCATGCAAGACTGAAAAGTGGTCGGTGCGTTGGTCAACCCAAACGGCATGACCAAAAACTCGAAATGTCCAAAATGGCATCTAAATGTTGTCTTCTCTATGTCCTGCTCTCTGATTCAAATATGATAATATCCTGACCGTAAGTCAATCTTGGTGAAGAAAATTGCCCCATGTAGCTCGTCCATCAACTCATCTATGCGTGGAATGGGGTACCTGTTCTTGATCATTTTCTTATTGAGAGCTATGTAGTCAATGCACATCCTCAATGTGCCATCTTTCTTCAGTACCAAAACGACTGAAGAAGCAAAAGGACTTGTGTTGGCCCTGATGTGCCCCATCGCAAGCAATTCTTTGATGGCTTTCTCGATCTCGTCCTTGAATATCTTGGGGTGCCTATAGGGCACGGTGATCACCGGTGTAGCCCCTGCCTCCAACTCAATAGTATGCTCGAACCCTTGTCTGGTGTTCACCCTGGTGGTATCGACCCAAACATTGGCTCATACTGAGTTAGAGGCTCCCTGATCTATGGATGGTAATGCTCTCTGCCCTCTGAATCCTTTTGGGTGGTGATCAAACACTCAACTAATCAAACAATGAGCTACATATGCTACATCACCGTGACGGAAGATCCGCTCCATCCTCTTCGTTGATACTGCTCTGGGTGCTCCTGTAGACATACCTCTCGGTACCACTCTTGATCCACTGGCATCTCTGAAGCTCATGGTCAACATCTGATAGTTGAACACAATCTCCCCCAATGAATATAGCCACTATACCCCCAACACTGCATCTGTATCTGATAGGTCAACTACATAAAAGGTATCTGTCAAGGTGTAGTTGTCTAGCTTGACCTCTAGGTCTAGGACCATGTCCAAGTAGGTCATAGTGTATCCATCTGCCATTGCCACGTGGAACCCCTCAAACTCCTCAGTGCATAACCCCCTCGTGGCTACTAAGGACGCATCTATGAAATTGTGGGTGGCCCCACCATTAACTAGAGTTGTCATGCAATGCCCCTGTATAAGGACCTTGAGCTTGAGAGTGTTGTACCTGGTACTCCAGAAAGGGTTGCTATGGTTCCCCTTTTCACCTCTCTACGAGGTTTTGTCTCCTCCTTTGGTTGTGCCTCTATCTGTATCTGAGGTTTCTTCGGATGTCGCTCTGGCTCGTGTGTAGTCTCCTCTGAATCACTATCTGCCTGTGCCCTGATCTCCTCATCCTCCTCCTCACTGACTGATTCCACCTCAATGTAGTGGATATGTCCCTTTCCCATGCATCTATGCCCTAGGACCCAAGGATCTTTGCAAGAGAAGCAAAGCTTCTTCCTCATCAACTCTCGTCTGGTGTCATCATCCAATTTGGGCTTACCCTTCCATTCCCTCCGAGGATTTTTCCAATCCCTGTCTCTCTGTGGTAGAAAGGGTTTGGTAAAGGTTTTAGGTTTCAACGTTGACTCCCCCATGTCTCTCGTGCGCACAATGGCCTCCTGTAGGGTGTGAGGCTTGAAAGCCTTAACCCAGCCCCCCAATAGCTCTGTCAATGCCTCAGTGAATAACATCACCAATCTGTGCTCTGATATATCTGATACAGCCACTGTCTTCTGCTGGAACTCTGTGATGAAGGCCTCAACTGACCCTCTCTGTCTCAACTGTGTAAGATCCCTAAAATGGAGTTCTGGATCTCTCCTGTCAAACCTCTCCATCAACCTCTCAATGAACTCCAAGTACGAAGTAATATGGCTGTGACCCAAGGTCACCAACCCATGGTGCCACCACTCATGGACCTCCCCATCCAAGTGCAAGGTGGCAAAGTTGATAGATTCTAACTCTGTCATCGGGTTGAGCTTGAAATATGTGTCAAGCTTTTGTACCCATGCCTGAGTTGAGCATCGTGATGACCGTCGAAAGTAGGAATGTTCAACTTTCCCACTTTCTTAATGAAGTCCATGTTTTGAGTTTGCGCATTGCCCCTCTGTGTCTCCTAGGGTCTGTTCTGATATCTAATTGAACAATAGTCTAGCAAGCTCGTGTCTGCATGGAACTCTGGTCCCAATGCCAAATAATCTCTCTTGTACTCCCCGAATGGGTCCTTGGCACTGCCTACCCCGGTCTGGGTTGTCCTCCTGCCTGCCCTGGCTGTCCCAGTGAATGTACCCCGTAGAAGTGCGGATATAACGGTCGGGGAATCCTCCCAGATGATGTATAGGAACGGATAGTAGAGGGATGTCCACTCGCTCCACCCTAAGATCCACTGGAGCCACTGGCCCCACCTCCCTAGTGTCCTCCTGACCCACTAGCTCCTCCTGCAGCATTGGCACCCATGGTGCTCACACTGTGTTGGAGCATCTGTGTGATGATGGCCATCTATGTTATGGCGTTCATCATGTCTCGTTGTCCTCTAGCTAGGTCATTCAAGATGGCATGTGTATTGTCAGAGTGTGTCTCGAAGCCTTTCACCCTGCCCTCTAGTGTCTCACGCCTGTCACCCATAGTCCTCTCTATCTCGGCCTCTGTGTCAGAAATGATGTGATCTTTGTCCTCTAACTCTGGCTCTGTATCTGACTGAGTGTGGAAGGGAGTGTATTCCCTTCTGTTCCTGTCTCTACTATGTCCTCTGCGGTACTGAATGTACTTGTCCCCAATATGTCCTCAGCCCTCTGGGTATTCTGCACCTGTTCCCAAAATCATGGAGTCATGAGAAGCACTTCTTCACAGGCTAGCAGGAAGAAGGCTCTGATACCACTGAAATATCCCAAATCCGACGGTTCTGGATACCTACTGTTGAACTAGTGTTTTGACTCTCGAATCTAATACTCTAGGGGTTTCTGGATGCGTTTTGGTTAATTGTTTAACATGCTTCGTGATTTTCGCATGTGTGTGTCATACAAATATTGTTTAAGCAGTATATACGATGCATATGAAATAAGGAACGAACATCATCTCAATAGCATGTATTATATGGAAAAAGCAGGAAATACAACTGATGTGCCGAAAGCAGAGAAATAATCATCAGCTAGATCTCATGGATCGTCACTAGAATACAATGCAACTAATACAAACTACCTGTGATCAAAAGATATGGATAGATCTGCACATGCACGTATAGATCGACAACATGCAACTCTGGAACTCACGACAACTGCTGCAAATGTTGGATAAACTTTCGCTGGTGGCTATACTCAACCGAATCGCCTGAAAACTGTCCCAAACTGAGCGCCTAGCCTCTAAGCTCCTCCTGATATCTGTCGGACTGAAGATCGGCAGACTGAAGCTCTGGATGAACCCCGGATGATATCCCCGGGGGGGTTACGCACCTCCTGGGCTCTGGCAATGCGCCCTGATGATTCCACCGACGGAATCCTCTTGTAATTGTCTCAAAATGTGCGCCCTAACCTCCTCTGCACTGGGTCGAAAGGGTTTCCCCAAATCTGATCCGGAAGACTCTCTAGAAACCCAAATGTCCTTCCTCAAGAGTTGCGCACTTTTTGGCTATTTGGTGCGCCCTGGTAGATTCCACTGTCAAAATCTGATGATTGGTGGCTCAAAAAAAGCACCCTGGCCTCCTCTCAACTGGGTCGAAAGGAATCGACGAGATAAGCCCTAGTCTCATGCAGCTACACAAAACCCTCTCTAACCCTTGCGCCCTCACTGACTGTACTGCACAATCTCTGCAACGGCTCTGAATACTCCTGAACTGGCACGACGAAATACCTGGATGGTATCTCCGATAGGCTAGGGTGAGTCTCTCAACACCAAAACCGATCTGGGTGGTGGTTTCCTCCAGAAATCCACAAAACATCAAAGAGGTCGACTTCCTCCTCTGGAAACTGTTCTCAACATCAAATCATAACATAATGAGGAATTAGGTCGAATTCCTCCTTTTATATCTTCCCCGATCTAATTCTCCATTGACATCACTTAAGCTAGGCGCTTTTCCTCCTAAGGTGAGTGATTAATTAATTAAGTCTCCCCCTCAACACCTTTTTCTTCTATTTCTCCGTTGACTTTAGCTTAAGTGACTTTTCCTATGCTTTTTGGCTTAATCCGTCGTTTAGCCATTTATTCACCCTTATTTCTCCCCTTGTTCCCTGTTTGTGCCTGACTATAGTCTACAGAAACAAATAGACTACTAAGTCACTCCCTGTTGGCCTACTCTTGGGAACGGGTCATCACACAAAGTCAAAGTCAAAGGTTGACTTCTGGTCAAATTGACTTTGTGGTCAAAGTTGAAATTTCAAAGTTTCTAGCTTGTTTTATTCATTGAACCTTTTGATTCAGTTTCTAATCTCTTCTTGTCAAGATGGTGTCTAGTTTCAGATTGATCACAACACTGGAAGAGTGTTGAAGAATGTTGTCTGTTATTTTCCTTTGTTATTGTTCTTGTTCCAGGCAGGTCACAGGTGATAACTCTAGGAGGGAGCTACAGTGACAGTTGCAAGCAAGGAGTAGATGACTTCATCAGTGGTGAAGCAGATGGTCTCACCAAGTATCAATTATAAAGGAAGCAGAGAAAGCAAGATGTCAAAACCATATTCCAGTTACAAAACCATCCACCTTTGAAGAAGAAGACAAGAAGAAAGAATAAAAGGAAGTTGTTATGGAAGAATATCAATCATGAAAAACGATGTATTGGAAATTGTGCCTAAATGGATTTACAAGATAAAACATGCAGTTGATAGAAGTATCGATAAATACAAGGCGAGATTTGTGGCTAGAGGATTCTCTCAGCAGGAGGGAAAAGATTATGATGAGACATTTGCTCCGATTGCCAAATATACATCTATTAGAGCCATCATATCTCTTGCAGCATCAATGGGTTGGAGATTACATCAGATGGATGTAAAGATCGTCTTTTTCAATGGAGTGATTGAGGAAGAAGTATACATAGAGAAACCTCAAGGTTTTGAGGTACACCCAAGAGAAACCCATGTATGCAGATTGAAGAAGGCCTTGTATGGCCTCAAGCAAGCTCCAAGAGCTTGGTATGCACGTATTGATAGCTACTTGACAAGACTTTGATTTTCCAAGAGTCATGCCGATCCAAATCTCTATTACAGAGTTGTGAATAATGCACCTGTGATTCTACTGTTATATATTGATGATTTGTTCCTAACAGGTGCAGAGCATCTCATTATTCAGTGTAAGGAGGAGCTAGCCATTGAATTTGATATGAAGGATCTTGGTCTCATGCACTACTATTTGGGATTAGAAGTATGCCAAAAGCATGGTGAAGTCTTCCTAGGACAAGAGAAGTATATTGTAAAGATCCTTCAGAAGTTTGGGATGATGGATTGCAAATCCATGGCAACTCCCATGGTAACAGATTTGAGGAAGTCGAGAGACTCTGATTCTGATCTAATAGACTCGTCCCTGTACCGATAGTTGATTGGCTCCTTGATGTACTTGGTGAATATTAGGCCGGACATTTGCTTTGTTGTGAACATGTTGAGCCAGTTCCAGGTGGAACCTAGACAAGAGCATTGGATAGTTGCAAAGCATATCTTGAGATATCTTCGTGAGATGATAACTTATGGTTGGAGATATGCCTCAAACAGTGATGTACAACTACATGGATTTACTGATTCAGATTGGGTAGAGAGTGTGGATGACAGAAAGAGTACTTCTAGTATTTGTTTCAGTTTGGGATCTGCTATGATATCATGGGTTAGCAAAAAACATAAGTTTGTTGCATTCAGCACTACAGAAGCAGAGTATATTGCAGCTTGTGATGCTTGTACGAAAGCAGTGTGGTTCCGTAAGTTAGTTTTTGAACAGTTTGATCAGGTGTCGGAATCGACCATGATATATTGTGATAACTAGAGTTGTGTGAAGCTCTCAGAGAATCCGATGTTCCATGACAGGTCGAAGCACATTGAGATCAAGTACTATTTTCTCCGTGATAAAGTCCAGAGGGGAGAAGTGGTTCTCCAGTATATCTCCACTGATGAGCAAACTGCAGATATTTTGACAAAGCCTTTGTCCATATAAGGTTTGCATACTTGAGGGACAAGCTGGAGCTCATGGAGATTGCTCCCTTGGTTTAAAGGGAGGAGATGACTTCCTCGGTTGGGAGGGAGCTCTGATATATGGCATCATGGATTGTCAGTGAGTTGCAGATTTGTATCATGCTAGTACATCTTAGAGATGGTCATACAGCTTAGAGATGATGCTTGCATCATGCTAGATATGATCATGCTAGTACAACTCTGATATGATACAGATGGTCGGAGTTGTTGATACAGTGGCCTGAGGAGCATCATGCTAGTACAGCTTAGAGGTGGCATAGAGCTTAGATAAGATGTATTGACATCATGCTAGATATGTCAAGCTAGTACAGCTTAAAGACGATGTTGGTGAGCCGCATCATGCTAGATATGGCCAGGCGAGTACACCTTAGATGTGACATACAGCGTAGATATGATGTATTGACATCATGCTAGTATGGCTTAGAGATGACCGTATAGCTTAGAGATGATGCAGGGGGCTCGTGTCATGCTAGATATGATCATGTGAGTACAGCTTAGATGTGGCATACAGCTTAGATATGATGCATTGGCATCATGCTAGATATGTCATGCTAGTACGGCTTAGAGATGATCATATAGCTTAGAGGTGACACAGTGAGGCACTGATCTACATCATGCGAGTACAGCTTAGAGGTGGCATATGACCTAGCTATGAGGCATTGGCATCATGCTAGATATGTCAAGCTAGTACGGCTTAGAGATGATGTAGATGATACTCCAAATCACGCCAGTACAACTTAGAAATGATGCATTTGCATCATGCTAGTACGGCTTAGAGGTGATGCAGTTGATGACACTATTGATGCAGAATGATATCAGATGATATGATTTGATTGTTGTGGAGATTGTATGTCTCTGGATAGTAGTTGTATGCTATTGTGGTGGATGTGTTCCACTGGTAGTGATTGTGTCACTGGTTAGTAGTTGTGTGCTACTAGGAGTGGTTTTGTACCACTGGGCAGTAGTTGTGTACTACTATGGATAGACACAGTTGTGTTCTATTGGATGGCATTGTAGCAGTTGTATGCTACTATCTGATTGCCATGGATACCACTAGTGTTGGAGATGATTGGCAGCTAGATGGATAGTCAGTGTGTTGGTGGACAGACATTCTCCCTGTGGAGAATGGTCCAGGTTGACAGATTGTTGACGTATCATGGACTGGTATTTTCCTAAGGCACAGATTATGGCCCGATTAGGAAAATGGTTTAGGACCGATATTCTCTTGAGGCACAATTATTGGCCCGATAAGCTTGAATAATCAGCCCTCTAAGGACATGACGTCTCGATTAGGGTGGTTTATACGGGACCGATATTTTCTAAGGCATATGGGTAGAGATTGATCTCTGTGGTACATATGACCTGATTAGAAAATATTCTGAGACTGACATTCCTGTAAGAATGGTCTCTATAGCCCATGGCGTGGCTTTCAGCATCTGGGAGGACTGACATTCTTCTAGGACGTAGGTCTAAATTAGAAGAATGGTCCTTGTAGCCCATTGCGGGGCTTTCAGCATCTGTTGTGTAAGAGCCGAACTAAATAAACAACCATTTATTTAAAACATAGCAGTAAAATTTAAAAGTTACTTTCATTTAGCACATTCGCAATCAAATATATCAATAATAATAAAATTAATTAATCATAATGAAAAACAGTGCATAAATTTAAATAAGTACCTGAACCTGATGCTATTATACCTCCTTTTGTCCGCAGCTTGCCTCCTTGATCTCTTATGAACACTGCCCAAATCCGTTCCTCCCTGCCAACTAGGTAGCTCCCTAGCTCCAGGATATCAACGGATATCCTGGCCCCCGTGCCCAAAACCCCCAGCAACTCCGGTGCACTGTATCAATCCCACTCACAAAATTTCACCTCCCTCTCTGCAAATCCCAGAGCTCCCAAAATCCATCCCCAACCTCCGTAGAATGCCTCCCGTCTCACTCCTTCCCTTCCTTATCCCTCCTTCACCGACTTTCCTCCCCCTCATTAATTTCCTTATCTCCCCCTTTAATATCTTATCCCATTCTTTTAATGTCTTATCCCCCCTTCATTAATATCTTATCCCTTTCTTTAATGTCTTATCCCCTCCCGCATATGTAAAGCATTTTAATTAAACAATTTAAAATTATTAAGCCCCCCTTAAATTATTACCAATATCAGTGAGTGTGATATGTAATAATTAATTAATTAATTAATTAATCAAAAGTTAAAAACAATTAATTAATAAATAAATAATCAATTAATATTATTCATACTAATCATTGTTTAATTAAAACCATATTAGGACAATTAATTATCTAATAAATTTTACTTAATAATCCCTAAGCATGTATTCATCTAAGGTTGTTACATGTTGGGACAACTATTCTTCTAGGACGTATGTCGAGATTAGAAGAATGGTCCCTGCATCACTCTGTTGAGTGGGTGACTCATGCGAAACACTCTGCTGAGTGCATTAAGTTCAGCACATGACTTATTCAGCATCATGCTTGATTACTCAAATGGAGTATGGCCTCAAGAGATGATGCAAACAATGATGTATGTTGTTGTCAGGATGAGATCAGACGATACTGATAGTGATGATGATGCTCGTGACTTGATCTGTGTGATCATGAGATAGCCTGTGTGGCTATAATGATGCTACCGGCAGAATGGTTTGTGTGTGCTCAAGACCATTACCGTTAATACCTCCCTAGCTAGGAGGGAGTGTTGATGTTATGGCAGTTGCAGAAGGTATTAATCTCCACGTGTAACCTTCAACTAGAATGGAATAGTTTGAAAGCAAGGGAAACCCTAAACAGATGTCTGAAAACCCTAGAAGAGAAGTCGGCCTAACAGAATAAATAATATTAAAATATTATCTTCCAGAAAGACAAGTCGCTCCACAGGAAAAAGATAAACAAAAAATATAATTACCAAAAAGTCAGGTCGGCCCAACCAAAAAACTCACTGGACAGATTAAATATAAATAGAGGACGTTTTAGCTCATTTGTACACCCAGTCAGAGAGCAATTCTTGTGGAGAGTTGTAGTTGCAGTTGTAGTTGCAACTACAGCTGCAAGGAGGAATAAGGGCGTATGGTCATCCCTTGGTCTTGGTCTTGGTCTCTCTCTAAGTGATATTCTTGGTGATATTCTTCGTGAAACTCTTGGTGATATTCTTGGTAATACTCTTGGTGATATTCTTGCTAGGTATGGTGCAAGTTTGAGAGAGTAGTGCAGTTGCAACTGCTGCAGTTGTGTATGGTACTTGTTTTGTGGATATGAAGACTCTCTCTCTTGCGCTACCCTTGGAGAAGTAGCGCTCTACTTGTCTTGAGTTGTTGTTGCAGTTAGCAGCTAGGGTTTATCTGTTGGTTCTAGTATGGCTTTCCGAAATAATTTTGTCAAAGGTTAAGGTGCTTGGGGGTGGCTTCGTGCCTATGGATGGGTGACAATATGGATGGGTGACAATAGAGATATTGTCTATGGTGAAAACGAGCACATCAATTATTTTAACACTTACATCCATCCCCCATGGGAATAGCACTACCCTTTGGTGTGGCCTTCTCATTCAAACTATTGTGAATACAATCCTCACATGGCATCCCTTCATTTCCTAGGCCACCCCATCAAGTCTTTTAATGTTTCCATTGGGCCTTTACCTAGGCTATGGCTTATTTCCAGAGCACAACGAGGGTTCTACCTAAAGCTCTCCCCTTGGATTCATCTAAAATTAGGGACCACTCTAAAACATGATTAGGATTAGGCACATATTTATTTAACAAAGAAACATGAAAAACAACATCCACCCTAACACTAGATAGAAATTCAAGCCTATATGTAATTGGCCCAGTCCTCTCCAAAGCCTCAAATGGCCCACAACATCTTGGTGGTAACTTGGAGAAACTCCCAAGTTTCAAAGAACTCTTCGTGAGCTCAACTCGTAGGAACATATGTTCCCCAATAGAAAAATCCTACTAGATTTTGTGAGAATTTGCATAGCTCTTCTTACAATCCTAAGCCACCTTCAAATGTTGCATGATTTTTGTAAGTTGATCTTCCATATCCTTGAGAATATCTAGCCCAACCTAAACACTACTAGTCAAATTGTTCCAACTCGAGGGAGTCTTACATATTCTCACATACAATGCATTGAAAGGTCTCATGCCTAGTGATGCATGAAAACCATTGCTATAAGAAAATTCTACGAGATCAGGTTTTCCACCTCGTCTTTTCCATCATCTACATTTGTAGCATGTGCTCCAACCACTAATTCACTCTTTACGTCTATCCATTCATCTATGGATGATAGGTTGTGTGGAAATTCCACCAAGTGCCCATGGATCGAAACATATTCTACCAAAAGTTGGAAGCAAACCTCGTATTTGATAATCTTCGTTGGCACTCCTTAAACTTGAACCATCTCCTTTACAAATATTTCAACAATGTCAAATGCTTTGTAAGTAATTTGTACAAGGATAAGAATGTGTAGTCTTAGTGAGTTTGTCCACAACCAGCATGGTGGAACTATTATACCTTATTATCTTGGGCAAGTCCAAAATATAATTCATAGAAAGATCTTCCCAAGTTTATTATGAAATGGGCAATGACTGCAATAGTCTCGCTAGATGTTAATGTTCTATCTTCACTCTCTAGAATTCCATACAATTAACAACACATTTTATGAAGTCCTTCACGTTTGGCCAAATGCATTGTTTCATCAAAGTTGTGATGGCCTTTCGATAACAAGGATGCCTTGCATAAGGTGCATCAAGTACTTGTCTCAAAACAAATGGTCTTATCTCTACATTATTCACATAGATCCTACCACTCAACATGAGAAAGACTTCCTCTAAAATCCCAAAGTCTTCATCCTTCCTTTGCACATCATTTTTGGCTTTTTAGATCTCTTTCGTAAACTTAAGGAAAAACTAATCTTATACAAGCTCTCTAAGTATATGATGCTCCAAGTCAACTTCACATGAACTCATGGCAACTAAATGACTTATTCGATTGAGTGTGTCAAACACTTTGTTCTCTTTGCCTTTAATATGCTTGATATCAAAACAAAACTCACTAAAGAACTCATGCCACCTTTATCTTGCATTTAGGTGCAACTGAGTAAATAGTTACTTAAGGGTATCATGATCAATGCTCAACTCAAACTTGTTACCCAAAAGGTAGTGACTCGACATCTTCAAGGCACGCACAATAACTGCAACCTCCAAATCATGTGTTGAACGATTCATCTCACAACCCTTGAACTTCTTAGACTCATAGATAGCATGGTTCCCTTGCATGAGAACCCCTCTAATTCCCTCGAAACACGCAAAACAATAGATACAATGAGGGCTTTGTCTAGGTCAAGAATCTTTAGAATTGGATTACTAGTGAGCAACGTCTTCAAAGGTTGAAACCTCTCTTTACACTTTGGCATCCATTCGACCTTAATCCCCCTTCTTCTACAAGGAACTGATGGGATAGGCAATCTTAGAAAATCCTTCCATAATTGTTTTGTAATAGCTTGTGAGGCCTAAAAGAAATCACATGTCATAAGCATTTCTTGGAGTAGGCCATTCCAGGATCTGTAAAATCTTCTAAAGGTCAATTGTAATCCCCTCAAAAATAATGTGGCCCAAGTACTGCACTGCTTCTAGAAGAATTCACACTTGCTTAGCTTGGCATAAAGCTTGTGCTCTCTTAGCAGCTGTTGCACAAGACGTGACCACTCTTCGTGCTCTCCATTAGATTTGGAGTATATCAAAATGTCATCCAAAAACACGAGGACAAACTAGTATGCGTGCTTGTTGAAAATAATGTTCCTTATGCACATGAAGATAATTGGTGCATTAGCTAGCCCAAATGGTATCACCACAAACTTGTAGTGTCCATATTGCATTATGAACTACGTCTTATAGATATCTTCATATTTTATCAAGATCTAATAATTTCCCAAACTCAAGTCTATCTTTGAGAAGACTTCACCTCCTCTCATCTAGCTCAACAAGTCATTTATCCTTGGCAGGGGATATCTATATTCTTAATGGTTGCTTTGTTTATAGCTACATGTAGTCAATGAGTGTGTCGTTCTTCTTCTTCACAAAGAGAATTGATGCTCCCTATGGTGATCAAGATCTAATAATATCCCAACCTCAAGTCTATCTTTGAGAAGACTTCACCTCCTCTCATCTAGCTCAACAAGCCATCTATCCTTGGCAAGGGATATCTATATTCTTAATGGTTGCTTTGTTTAGCTACATGTAGTCAATGCACAACTTGAGTGCGTCGTTCTTCTTCTTCACAAAGGGTATCGATGCTCCCCGTGGTGATACATTGAGTCTAATGTAGCCTTCGTTCAACAATTTGTGTCTCTTCATCTTTACTTCCAATAGCTATGGTATGCTCATTCTCTGGGGTGCCTTCCATACCTTGCATAACAGATCAAACACTAGCATAAGCTCTATAGAAAAGCTCACCTCTCTCTTAGAGGAAGCCCTAACAACTCATCATGGAACACATCAATATATTATTTCAATACTAGATAGTCTTCAAGGGTTGATACTTAATCATTCGATGGCCTATAGCATCCACAGCATAAAGTTGGCATCCTTGCCATAAACACCTCTTCACTTTCATAGAAGAGATTTGTCCAAGCATAGTAAGCTTGGCAATTCCCTATACATTCTTTAGTTGCTCCTTGTCATCAATGCACTAAGTAATTTTCTCATAGCAATCCACCTTGGCTCTATTAGGTGGGGGGAAATCAAAACCCCAATGATACACGTTTAAGTTTTCATGAGTGGGTAGTCCACCCAATTCCATTGTGCAATCTAGAACTAGCTCTATAATTGGTCTCAATATCATCATAGGTATTTCCACTTACCACATTGCCTCTTGCATTGAACCAACACTTGAAAACTATCTATGGTGCAATGAAACTGAGACTAGCCCCTAAATCTATTTGAAAAAAAATAAGGTGGGGACCAATCTTAACTTGCACCTCAATTATCATACTATGTTGGTCTTACATTTCAATGCGCCAATGCTACATAAATCACAATTTCAATGGCTATCTCCAACACAATCTTTGCTTCTTGTATGTTACGGAGATCACCAACTCGACCTTTCTTCTTAGGCAGTCTTTAACGTAATGCCCCTTCTCTTGGTAGTTGTCACAAATCACATCCTTTACCCTCTTCTAGGATGCATCGAAAGGTACAATATTGTAATAAGGAAAATCAAGCCATTAAGAAAGCAATAGGTGGGTTGACACCCTTGTCTTCCTTCAGTTGTTGTGTTTTTCACTAGGAGTCTTCGCTTAGTTGCTTCTGTTTTTTATTAGGGAATCCAACCATCTCAACAATTATTTAGGTTATGCTTACTCTAGACAATTGTTTGCTTGGGTTGGCCAAGCTCGATGCTTCAAATGATGTCGATGGAGAAACAAATTTCTCAAGATGGATTGTTTATGAGCTTCCAAAAGCACATTGACTTCTATGTGGAGATTGGCCAACCTCTGTGCTTCAAATGATGTTGAAGGAGGAGCAATGTTAGGGTCCTAACCCACACATAGGTAGAACAATATATTCGGATGTAATAAAGGTCAACATTAATAAGGCCTTGCAATAAAATAAAATAAGTCGAATGTAAGAAGACCTAATAGAAACTTCCACTTCTAGAAGGATCTTCCTCTAGATGCTTCTTTTGATAGACATATTTAGTATAAATAGGAGTCAAGAGTATGAGAACCCTAGCTTGGATATTATTGTAACAGAGCTCTGCTCAACTGGAGGTTGCCCCCTCGAAGAGGCCCGTGAACATTGCTCTGAGAATCAAAGTGTTATTTCTGTTGTTATTCTTATATCATTTCAATGTTATTGTGGTGATTGTTCTGGTTATATTGTTGTTATTCTGCCATTTCTAGCATTTTATTTATGTTCTGCATACTTTTTATATCTGGTATATTACAAGTGGTATCAGAGCACTTTCCTTGGCAGAAATTGTGGGTTGAATTTTTTTTCAGGGTAGAGTTGTATTCCGACGTCTTTAAGCCACAAAGATCTGTCGTTACGCACATAAACCCGCGGTTGAGGGATTCATACACGCAGGAAATACAAGTGGTACTTAAGCGCACATCTGTTGGCCACCCTTGTAACCCCTGTTGGTACCCCTTCGAGTGGTAGCGCATCAGACAGCACCTGTGTACGGATCAGCCTAGATTACCTAAAGCCCTCTTTAGATAAATCGATCAGCCGCCTGACTGCTATAGTGCCACCGAGAACAACACTCGAGAAGATACTCTCTAGTACCTAGGTAGTCGGGTTGTACGGCTAAGGGCACGGTCTAGCCTCCTTAGTTAGTGCCCTGAGATATTGGGCCGAGTACTATTGTTGGACCCCGCACGTATATCAGAGAGCTATAACACAGGGCAAACCCTTGTCTGTAGAACCCTTGAATACCTAACCCTTGGGGACAGAAACATAAACAAATTAAAACAAACAAGATCTATTGTTGCGCAACTGTGTTCGGGTTGCCAAATCATTACACATTTCTTCCTGGTTAATCATTTGAGCATTTCATCACTGCAGTATTCTTCAGACCGGAGTATAACTCCGCAGGTGTAATAAAAAAAAAATTTAAAAAAAGTCTGGAAATTTTTGCACCATTATTTGAGATCTATTCCATTGGATTCATCTCTTTGCCCTTATCACATTCATACATATCATTTTTCAGCAAAATTTTTGACCCCACCCGCCCCATTTCAGTTCCCTCGTCATCATGACCCATACCCGTAGCCAAGACTTGGAAGCTCGCTTCAATACCTTGCAATCTAATTTCACCGAGACCCAACAAGAAGTGAAACAACTCAGTGCCAATGTTGCCACCATCAATACAACCATGCAGTCCTCAATGGAGGAAATCAAACAAGACCTGACTACCCAGCTTGAATCTGTCATTTCGATGCTCTGCACCAAGCTGCATATCCCTACAGATAACGCTTTATCTGACCCACCCCCACATACTAACGCTGAAAATTCCTCTCATTCCCATAACTTTCAGCACCATCACTTTCAACGTGACCTATGCCTTCCGCGGGTGGATGTGACCAAATTTGATGGCTCATATCCCACTGGTTGGGTAGCCCAAATGGAACATTATTTCTCTTTATACGGCATTACAGATGACTTGGCCAAACTCCGGTATGGTGTTCTTCATCTAGATCAAGAACGTTGGCAATGGTGGCAATGGAGAAAAACTTCTCGTCAAGGGTATATTGCTTGGACACACTTTGTGGCAGAGCTTTATGAATGCTTTGACACTGACACCAACCATTTGGGTCGTTTGACAAAGTTGAAACAATCAGGCACAGTAGAAGACTTTATAGTTGCTTTTGAGCGCCTGGATTTTTGGACAGAGGGCATGTCTGATGCCTTTTTCCGAGAGTGTTTTATCAGTGACCTCAAGGATGAGATTCGGGCCCATGTCCTCATGGCTCAGCCTCAGAGTTGGGTGGAGGCTACTAAAAGAGCTAAAGAAGCACAACAGGTTGTATCTTCTCAAAACTGGAAACCCTCCTTTATCCCTCGCACTAAACCAGTAAATCCCACTGCTCCCTCCGCTCCACTAAAGACCCAAAAATTGACAAGGGCTGAAATCTTTGAACGCCAACTCAAAGGCCTTTGTTATAATTGTGATGACAAATATTTCCCGAACCACAAGTGTAAGGAACAAAAGATTTTTATGGCCATCTTGGAGGATATTTCGGAAGAAGATGTTGAAACTCCCCTTGTGTCTGAGTCACCTGAAACCACTGACATAACCCCTCCCTCAGACCCTCCTGAAGTAGAACTGGTCATTTCCCTAAATGCTCTCACTAGCTTCTCTACTCCCCAAACCCTCAAGCTAATCGGTTACATCAAGCATAGGAAGGTCATCATTTTGGTTGATAGTGGAAGCACCCATAATTTTATTCATCTCCGCATTGCCCAAGAAACTCATTGCTACATTCATGCAGTCAACAATTTCCAAATCATGATTTTCAATGGTGGCTCCATGAAATGTGGAGGGCGTTGTGAAAATGTGTGTCTCCAAATTGGTGACTACCACCTGAAATCTCATGTGTTTTCTATCGACATGGGCGGTTGTGACATTGTGTTGGGTGCAGACTAGCTAAGGACTTTGGGTCCGATTCTCATGGATTTTAAGGAATTAACCATGCAATTCGACCAGGAGGGCCAACAATATAAGTTCCAAGGCATCACTGTCGATTCACCTGAGATCATTAGTTCTCATCGCATGGAAAAGCTGCTCAAAAAAGGTCATTCTGGTGTTATTGCCCAACTCCATGCCATACAAGCAACAGAGACACCCTCAATGTCGCAAGACCTCCAATCCATCCTTTCTAAACATCAAGTGGTCTTTTCCACTCCCCAGGGACTCCCTCCTTCCCGTGGTATTCATGATCATTCCATTCCCCTTGTACCAGGAAGCCTTCCTCCCAATATTCGTCCGTATCGTCACCCCTTTTCCCAAAAAAATGAAATTGAGAAAATGGTCCAGGAACTCCTTAACGCAGGCGTTATCCGCCCTAGTACAAGCCCCTACTCTTCTCCTGTGGTCATGGTCCTGAAGAAAGAAGGTTCTTGGCGAATGTGTCCTGACTTCCGTGCCCTCAACAAACTTACCATTAAAGACAAATTTCCCATTCCTGTCATTGATGACCTCTTGGATGAATTGAGTGGCGCCCAGTTCTTTACTAAACTTGATCTTTGTTCTGGCTACCACCAGATATGTATGAAAGAGGCAGACATTCCCAAGACTGCCTTTAGAACTCATGAGGGCCACTATGAGTTTTTGGTCATGCCCTTTGGCTTGTGTAATGCCCCCTCCAACTTCCAAAGCCTCATGAATCATGTCTTTCGTCCTTTTCTCCGTCATTTTGTCTTAGTTTTCTTTGATGATATCCTCATCTATAGCAAAACCTGGACAGACCATCTTGCTCATGTGGATTGAGTTCTCCATCTACTCTCTCAGCACCAACTTTTCCTGAAACAGTCTAAATGTGCTTTTGGCGCCTCAGAAGTCGAGTACTTGGGTCATCTGGTTGGCAAGGACGACATAAGGGTGGATCCTAAAAAGATTGAAGCTATGCAAGACTAGCCTCACCCAAAGACTCTCAAAAGCTTGTGTGGATTTCTGGGCTTAACAGGTTATTATCGCAAGTTTGTTAAGAATTATGGAAAGATTGCAGCACCTCTCACTGCACTCCTAAAAAATAACTCTTTCACTTGGACTACAGCAACTACTCAAGCTTTTCAAACCTTAAAGATGGCCATGTGCACCACTCCAGTCCTGACCCTTCCTAATTTCACAAAGACCTTTGTCTTGGAATGTGATGCTTCAGGGAAAGGAATTGGCGTTGTCCTTATGTAAGAGGGTCAGCCTTTGGCCTTTACCAGCAAGCAACTGTCTGAACGAAATCTGGGCAAATCAATCTATGAAAAGGAAATGTTGGCTATTATGCATGTCGTTGATCTGTGGCGCCCTTATCTATTGGGGCAATGCTTCCAAATTAAAACAGACCATCAAAGCCTCAAGTATTTTCTGGAACAACGCATTTCCTCCCCGGAGCAACAAAAATGGGTGACTAAGCTCTTTGGATATGATTATGAGATCATTTACAAGAAGGGAAAAGACAATGTGGTTGCAGATGCACTTTCCCGAAAATATGAAGATGACGGATCCCTTTTTTCTCTTTCCTTCATTGTAACAGATTGGCTCCAAGCCGTTCGCTAGGAATGGCTACACGATCCCAAAAGTTCGCATCTGATCCAACAATTGCAGTCCAATGCTCCAGCTTCCCCAGGGTACTCTTGGTTCCATGATGAGCTTCGATACAAAGGCTGTTTGTATTTAAGTAAACAATCAAAACTTAAATCCACGGTACTTTCTGAGCTTCATGCTACACCCACTGTTGGGCAGTCTGGGTTTACCAAAACCTATGACAGGGTCAAACGTTCTTTTTTTCTGGGATGGTATGAAACAAGACATTCGTAATTTTGTCGTTGAATGTGATGTGTCAACGCAACAAGGGAGAAACAGTCAAATCTTCGGGCACACTACAATCGCTTCTGATTCCACCTGTCATTTGGAGGGATATCTCTATGGATTTTATTACAGGCTTACCCAAATCGAGAAATAAATCAGTCATCATGGTGGTTGTTGATCGCCTTTCCAAGTATGGTCATTTTTGTGCTCTTCAACACCCATTTACAGCATCCACGGTGGCTCAATTTTTCATGGATCAAGTCTTCAAGCTTCATGGCATGCCGCATTCTATTGTTTCTGATCGCGACCCAACTTTCACCAGCAATTTTTGGCAAGAACTGTTCAAGCTACAAGGCACCCAATTGCATCTCAGCACAGCTTATCATTCCCAGACTGATGGTCAAACGGAAGTTGTCAACAAGTGTTTGGAAACATATTTGAGGTGTTTTGCCTTGGAAAAGCAAAATCAGTGGGCTCAATGGTTACCCCTAGCTGAATGGTGGTACAACACTTCATACCATACGGCTACACGCATGACTCCTTTTGAAGCGGTATATGGACAAAAGCCACCTTCAGTTCTCTCATACTTACCTGGTGTCTCGAAGGTCCAGGCGGTTGATCAAACGCTTACAGTTCGAGAGGCTATTCTCAACACCCTCAAAGAGAATTTGGTCATGGCACAGAATCGCATGAAGCAACAAGCAAATCAAGGTCGCTCTGAACATCAATTTGCAGAAGGGGATCAGGTGTTTCTTCGACTGCAACCTTACAAGCAAAATTCCCTCAAGGTCGAGCATTGTCAGAAGCTAGCGTCCAAATTTTATGGTCCTTATGTCGTTCTCAAGCGTGTGGGACAGGTGGCCTATCAGTTAGCTTTGCCCAGTCATTCTAAGCTACATCCTGTTTTTCATGTTTCATGCTTAAAGAAGGTGATTGGAACTAAGTGCCAAAGTCAAACCAACATTCCTGAGTTAGACGAAGAAGGATCCATTTGGCTACAGCCACAAGCAGTTTTAGACCAGCGGGAGCGTCGCCTGCGTCAGAGAACCATCAAGGAAGTGTTAGTCCAGTGGAAAGATACAACTCCAGCAGATGCCACTTGGGAACCAACTACCATTCTGCAGCAATTCCCACATCTCAAGCCTTGAGGACAAGGTTGTTTTTAAGGGGGAAGACATGTTAGGGTCCTAACCCGCACATAGGTAGAACAATATATTCGAATGTAATAAAGGTCAACATTAATAAGGCCTTCCAATAAAATAGAATAAGTCGAATGTAAGAAGACCTAATAGAAGCTTCCGCTTCTAGAAGGATCTTCCTCTAGATGCTTCTTTTGATAGACATATTTAGTATAAATAGGAGTCGAGGGTATGAGAACCCTAGCTTGGATATTATTGTAATAGAGCTCTGCTCGACTGGAGGTTTCCCCCTCGAAGAGGCCCGTGAACATTGCTCTCAGAATCAAAGTGTTATTTCTGTTGTTATTCTTATATCATTTCAGTGTTATTGTGGTGATTGTTCTGGTTATATTGTTGTTATTCTGCCATTTCTAGCATTTTATTTTTGTTCTGCATACTTTTTATCTCTGGTATATTACAAGCAAATTGCTCAAGACGGATTGCTCATGAGCTTCCAAAGGCACATTGGCTTCTATGTGGAGATCTCAATATGAATGATGTTGTAGATAAGATAATAAGACTATAATTTTATTAATGTCCAACGAATGACGACAAAAGTAGGTCAATGGGACTAAAAGTGTACCTCCAATGAAAATACAAAGGGGGAGTACAAAAGCAACTTCTAGATCAATGCTAAACATAGAAAAAGACAAATATATATGTGTCTATCTATGGGAAGAAAT
>ML782599.1:63903-84043 GCA_009831015.1 Picea engelmannii | reverse complement strand
TTCAAGTCAATCAATAATCAAATGTTGGGACCATGAATTGAACAACCACTTTTATTGAGGCTATGTAAATGACTCGTTGGAACTAGATTACAAATCGATTGTTCGAATGGTTCTCTCTTTAGTATTCATCTAAAACTTCTAATATTCTTTATCAAAGACACAAAGTCGAGAAGGATGCCTCTGAGGGATTGTGAAGACATTGAAGCATCATGAGATCACATTAACACATAATGAGGCCAAGAAGGTAGCACACATTGGAGAATAATTTCCAAGGGGAGGATGTGAAATGCTAGCAAAAATTACAATGTAGATGTGACACAAGATTTGAGTTTAGCATGAAATTCATGGTGTTGAAGCACAAATTAAGGAAGCTTACAAGCACAACTACCCCAACAATATTCAAGTGCATCCCAAGGCAACAAACTCTAAACAACAAAATCAAGATGTGTATCCCAATCTAGCAAATTCTTAACAATAGAATTGAGGTGTGCGTACCAAGGCAAAAGATTATAATTAGAAAAATCTAGGCACAAATTCCAAGGAAAAAGATTCTAAGCAACAAAAACCAGGTGCGCATCTCAAAAATAAAAAAAAATCAAAGTAACAAAATATGAATGCGCATCTCGAGCCACAAGATTCTAAGTAACAAAACCTTGGCATATTTCTTGAGGTAAAAGATTCTAAACAACAAATTTTGCCTATGTTTCCCAAGGAAAAAGATTTTGAACAACAAAACCTAGGAACAATTTTTTAGCAACATTAACTAAATGCATCACAAGGATAACATGCATAAGATAAGATAAGATAATTTTATTAATGATCGACTAATGACAACAAAAGTAGGTCAAAGGGACTATTGAGTACAATGATGTCATTGCAAAGCATGAGAACCAAAAGGTCTTTGATAAAAGGAAAAATGTATAAAGTAAAATAGAGTAAGGTAGAGTAGAGAATGAGAGCTAAGCTGATGAACAACCCTCGACTCCAAGCCCAAAAACCCACTTAAGGGTGGAGATGTATAGAAGGAGATCCGAGAATAAGAACCAAAAGTAATGAGGTAGGTATGTCATGGAATAGATCCATCTCTCCTAGCATCCAAGGCCGAAAGAAGAAAGCTCAGTATGGCATAATGTCCAAAGGGAGAACTGATGAGATGTATGGATCGTCCACTGCGGTGCTATCTGGAAGAGGTAATTCGTCGCGGAGGCCTGGGCAATATCATTTGTCTCATAGGGAGGGATCTGATCCGGTCATGTCCTTGAGATCTCGTGGGACAGGGGACGGTCCCACGGGTCGGCACTGATCTGGAGTCCAAAGTTGTGTCGATGTCAGTTTGTCTCTTAGGGCCCCTTCTTGAGGGTAGCATCGTGAAGAAGGAGTGATCCTCTAGGTAGAGTCTAATCTAATAGGAGGTTGAAGAAAATGGGCTTGGAGCCTGAGGGCCTCCTACATGTATAAGGCCACGCATCTCTGGTTGAAATATCTAAAGAAGCCAGTGAGGGTTTGAGTCCCTTGAAAAGGCAATGGAACCTCCCCCTAATCTCATAGTAGATGGGGCATAGAAATAGTGTGTGAACAAGTTGTTGCTACAAGCATAAATTCTCATTTTAATTTACAATAACAAAATTTGTAGAATTGTGCAGAATTTTTCAAGTCCATGTACCTGAAAAATCTAGAAAGGGAGTTTTGTGATTCCCTAAAGAGATAGTAAAACCTCACCCACATCTCAAAATAAATGGGACAATGTAAAGCGAAATGCTCCTCTATCTCAATCCATTCAAGGTGGCACAGCTAACATATCCTGTCTGGTCTTGAAAAGTTGGTGCTCCACCTCCACCCAAAGTCAACCAAGATAAAACCACATGGATCCAGAGGCTTAGAATAGATATATCATTGCATTAGACAAGTCGATCAGTGATGAAGCCAAGTGTGATCAAGTACGAAGAGACTTGAGCTTGTACATCAATGGCAATGAGTCTTCGCTAAGGTTCATGCAGTTAAAGATCAAGTTAGGATGAATCCCACCGAATGGTGGAACATGTATGACAGTTCTACCACACATATGCATAAACTAGCAATGAATATGCTTTCACAAGGTGTAAACACTTCTACATAGAGGCTTAGAATTGATATATCATTGCATTAAACAAGTCGATCTATGATGAAGCCAAGTGTGATCAAGTACGAAGAGAATTGAGCTTGTACATCAATGGCAAAGAGTCTTCGCTAATGTTCGTGCAGTTAAAGATCAAGATAAAATGAATCCTATTGAATGGTGGAACATGTATGACAGTTCTACCACACATATGCATAAACTAGCAATGAATCTGCTTTGACAAGGTGTAAACACTTCTACATAAAGGTATTAGAGAACCTACAACTTCATCCACAATGTAAAGAGATACAATGTGAATGAGCAAAAAGCTTAGTTTATATGCACTAAAATGTAGGTTATTGTCCCATTATTTTGAGGCAATGAAGAATGATGGAACATATACAACTTAGGGCAACAATCCAAAGGAGGAATGTTTGGAGGATGGAAGCACAAAGGCATTAGAGCACTTGAATGTTGAACTTTTTGTTGATGGGACTCATGATGTTTATCACGCAACAAACATACCACCCACATCCACTACCATTCTCAACACTAGCAGGATCCAAGAGGTAGAAACTTTAGATTCACAACATCCACCATTGCATGGGGGACATCTAACTCTTGTTAGTGCTCATTCCAGTTTTCCGCAACCACTTCCAGCTACTCCACTACCATTGTTAGCACTAGTGGGATTCTAACTGTAGTGACTTTAGCTTCACATCATCCACTGTAGCATAGAGGACGTGTGACTCGTGTTGGTACTCATCCCATTGTTCCACAACCACATCCTGCTACACCTATTATTAGGCCACAATAAAAGAAATTAAAAATTGCTCGTGGCCAAAGGAAAGCTTAGTAAATAGTACAATTACTTATCTTTTTCAGTTTAGAATCTAAATTCTAGAACTTAGAATTATTTGTCTTGACATTATGGCCTATTTTGAAAACATTATATGACAATGTAAGGCTTAAGATTGAAGTGTTCACTACGTATTACAACTCTTTGATCACGATGCCCTATTTCATGTCATGGTTGATGACACATGTTATCTATGAAACTTGAAGGTTGATGTTATGGTTGATCATTTGATGACAACATTATAAATTATCTCGATGGTTGATGTTATTTATGTACTAAATGGTCGACGCTTTAATGATTATGATGGTAGTGTGCAACATGTAGAGCACAACAAGGATAAAGTTGGAAATTTCCCACAACATACCAATATCAACTATGAATTTATGTACAAAATAAATAAAAGAAAACCGAAGCGATACTATAGCACCTTGGAAGATGTGTGGTCAAAGGAGCTTCCTCAACTAAGTGGAGAATGGCCATAGGGGAGAGCTATGACTAGAGATAAGTAGCATAGGCATGTTCATTTTTGTTTATTTGTTGTAGTAAACTCATCAAAACATTTGTGTTGCTGAAAAAAATGAGTGGAAGAAAACCCTCAAGAAGGATACATGAAAAGATGCTTCTATAGCAAAGCAAGTCACATCCAAGACAACCATGAGAATTCAATTTCATAGGGGAGACTTGTGACTAGAGGGAGACCTCCTCTAGTCATAGGGGAGACCTATGACTAGAGTTAAGTAGCATAGGCATGTTTATTTTTGTTTATTTTTGTTTATTTGTTGTAGTAAACTCATCAAAACATTTGTGTTGACAAAAAGAAAGAGTGGAAGAAAACCCTCAAAGAAGGATACATGAAAAGATGCTTCTATAGCAAAGCAGGTCATATCCAAGACAACCATGGGAATTCAATTTGGTTGGTGGAGCAGCAAAATGAATGTAAAGAGTGGTGAAGTCCACCTACAAGAGGTGCAATGGACAAGTTGGATTCTTTATAGATCATCTCAAAAGGCTTGGTATTTCAACAAAAGTTTATCATGCTACCAAGATATGGAAGAGATGCATTTATTGGAGGACAAACAAAATTATGCATCAATGGTAGATGAGTTATATTTTGTCCAAACATCATTGACTCCAATCTTTCAGAGCTCAAGGAATCACAAAAACATTGAGAGTGATTTGCTTCCTAGAGCTAAAAGAGATCCATGTAGAACTCGGTTCCCTTCTTAAACATATAGGACTCTTGGATTTGAGCTTTTGTCACAAATATGTAGAGCTACCAAGAAACTTGGCAATCTAAGAACTCTGGACAAACTAACTCTCAAACATAGTTAATCTCTAGTTATGTTCTACCCAAATTGATTTCAAACTTTCCATCCTTTTACGAGACTTCAATCTAAACTTATGATGGAGGAAAAGGCTTGCGAAAAAATTTCAAGCTGTTGAGTTCACTACAACAACTTAATGTGTATTATTTACACTTTTATTATTTCCAGAATTGATTTTATATCCTCAAATGCCCTAATCATCAAATGTTTACATCTTTCCACCTAAAATTGAAAAAACACATAATCTCCACAAGTGGATTTACCCGCTCCACCCAAGCCATGGAGTATAACACATATTATGTTTCTTTCACTTTCTCATTTAAGAAGTTGAATAACTTCTTTCAATGTGTTTTCAAATTTCAATCCCAATGACATCTTGAGAATATCACTCTCTGACATCTTGAGAATATCATCACTCTCTCAATCTTGGAAGAGACACTATGGTGAGCAATGAAATTGTAAATAGGGATACCAATTTGTTTGTTCAAATGATAATGTCCTCCAACATCCAACTCTCATTTGTTCACCAACGTTGTAAAAAAAACTGCAGTTAATTCCTTCAAAGTTTTATCTCTAGTTTTACCAATGTTACTGATAATTTGTATTTAAAATTGGTCTCGTTCTTATAGCAATACAATAAACAAAATATAATAAAAAGCTTTCCATGCACTGATATCTCAATTTTGGCACCCTTATAGAACTTTTTGGCCACGTATTTAAAGAATCAATCATGTTTGTAATTGTTTTCTCTCACATATTTAGAGAATGTTAAGGAAGAACTAATGACTAGTCACCTCATAAATTTGGAGCCATTCTAAGAATAACATGTGATGGAACACTCAATAATCAATTGTGCAGCTTCGATCAAAACCTCCATTCCTTTCCTCAATAAAGTGCGTTCTTTTTTTTAATTTGCTTTACATCTTTGGCTGATCCATTCCTCCCATCCATCATGTATTCTCAAATTGGCTCTTCCAAATTTGCGAGATTAGGTAGCTTCAAGATGGTTTTACCTTTTAACCACTCCACCCAAACATGGAGTATAACACATATGAAGTCTCTTTCACCTTCTCATTCAAGAAGTTGAATAACTTCTTTCAAAGGGTTTTCAATTCCAATGACATCTTGAGAATATCATCACTCTCATGAAATGGAATAGACACTTTAGTGGGCAATGAAATTAAAAATATGGATCCAATTTGTTTGTTCAAATAATAGTGTCCAACATACAACTCTCACTGGTTCACCACCGTTGTAAAACAATTAAAATTAATTCCTCCAAAGCTTTATCTCTTGTTTTACCAAATGTTATTAGTGATTTGTATTTAAAATTTAGCTTGTTCCTATAGTTTTCCATGAAACGAACTTTCAATTTTGGCACCCTTATAGAAGTTTTTTCCACATATAAAGAATGAGTTGTATCTGTAAACGTTTTCCATCACATATTTAGCGAGTTTTAAGGAAGGAATGGTGACTACTCACCTCGTAAATTTGGAGGAGTCAATCTAAGAATAGCATATGATGGAGCATTAAATAATCAATAATCAATTGTGCAACTTCAATCAAATCCTCCATTGCTTTCCTTCACAAAGTGCGTTATTTAATTTTCTTTACATCTCTGGCAGATATATTCCTCTCATCCATCATATGTTCTCAGATTGACTCTTCCAAATTTGCAAGAATATGTAGCTTCAATGTCATATCTTGTGGGCCATTTCCACCTTGTGGTTGTTATCTCTGCGATGTTCATAATTACAAGTTATTACGACAATGGCATATCTGATATCCCTATAATGGTATTTAATTTTGCATTATTTTCTCTTAAATTATTAATATTCTTTAGATGTGCTAGAAAAACTTCTACACTGATGTCAAAATTCACAGATCAATTTATAGAAAAAAAATTATTATATTTTATTCACTATAATTTAATAAGAATAGGCCCACACAAATCATCCATAACATTTGGTAAAATATGAGAATAAATTCCTAAAAAATTATCCATAAGCTCTAAACGTTAGAAAACAAGAAAGTGTTGAACAAACATCAACAACAATTAGAAGACACATTAACCATCTACACAACCAAATGGATGTCCACATTTAAGACTCCATTGTGTCCCCCAAATTGCATCTCGCAAGAGTAGTACAATGACATTATCCTTGGGACACAATTAAGATTGAAAACCAATTGAAAAAATTCTCCAACTTGACTGGAAAAGTGAAAGGACCACAATGGACATTATACTGCATCATTTGGTTAGAATTGATAACATCACCCTTGAAGATTTTGTGTTTTCTCAATTTTTCGTAGAAAGACGTAATTATTCAATGACTATAATTCTTGAGGATATAAAATCAACTCCAAAGACACTAGAATTAGTAAAATATTTAATGGAAAAAAAGACAATGCTAGATATTAGAATGTGTTAGGATGCACTACAATAACCAACTCTAGTTTCAATGACAAAAGCTTCTCAAAATTGTCCATAATCCCTTTTCAATTCATGCAACAATACAAAATAAGTTTTTGTAGAGAACTTGGCAACAGAAGTTCTTCGAGCCACTACATCAACCTATAACAAAACTCTAGATTGAAATCTCCTCGAGGATTGACGCTTGGAACTTAATTTTGGTAGCAAAAATAAATATTCAGAATGTGGTAATTTTTTCCCTCTTGCCAACTACTCCCCCTAAAGAAGGAAAAACATGATACATTATTCCTAAGTTGCAAACAGTGACAAGCATAGATAAAGAAAACCCTAAACCCTTGTCATGTGCATATTATGAGTACATATTTGCCTATTTTCTCTTATTGTGGGCTTATTTATGCTCTTGTTTCAATTTATAATAGTATTTTGCAGTTGTATTGTATCCATTGTGCATATAAATTATAATAGGCACACTACATCTTCATTAAATTTATAAAAAAAAAAAAAAAAGAAAAAAGAAACACCCTTGAAAATACTATAACAATAAGGCTTCTTGTATCTATCTCCCATTGCCCTCCCCTTACTAGTACAATTAAATAATTGGTTAATCATTGGTGTAACAACAGTGCTAGAGAAAAGCAATAGCATAAGAGTTTGAACCAAGTTTGTTGAATAGAAAACCAAAATGGTTGGTGAGGGTACATGAGAAGAAAATGACCAACCTAGTATTTTCATTGTGGTAGTGCTTCCCTCCTTGGAGCCCTTTGAGTACTTTCTTGCCACTTATTACTCCATTTGCCATATCATAAGCCCCTTTATTGTTCCAAGGCAATCTAGGTTTATGTAAATGGCCAAGACTAAGAAATATTTCTTACATATTAACATGTTCCTTGGCCTTGAGCTACAGTTTTACAAAATTGGGATGTCATCACAAACACATTTAGTAAAACATTTATAAATATTAGATGACAATTTTATAACATAAATTATGGAGGTCTTGCAAGTCAAATGGTAAATAATGGTAAATAATGTATGTTGTAAAAATTATGGATACATTTATTGATTTTATAACAAAAGCCTATCTGAGCTGAAAATAATAAGATAGTTCACAGTTCATACAAAACTAAATTGATAATGATCTCTATTTAATGCTAGAATCAATATGGTTGTTGTTTCTAGAGACAACTAAGACTGCAAAAGTTTCGATTCCATCTAATATTGTTGACATTTACTAACCCATTAATAACAAGCACCTTCATTCCAACCTCTAAACATCATTATATCGTTTTTGCATAGCACATTGTTAAATGCAATTTAACATTTGTTCAATCTTCTTATATCAATCAAAATTACACACCACCAAAGGTTATGTCAGTATGTTTTTAGCCCCGAGTCATTTTTCAGTATTTTTCAACTCTTGCCTTGAATTTCCCAATAATAGGTATGTACTTCCTCCACAAACAATCCCTTCTTACTTGGATATAACAAACTAAAGACATCGGAGATATTAGAATGATGGAAGCAAAAACCAGATCTTGAATTTCCCAATAATAAGTATGTACTTCCACCACAGACAATCCCTTCAATCCCTTCTTGCTTGGATATAACAAACTAAAGACATCTTAGACATTAGAATGATGGAAGCAAAAACCAGATATAAAAGAGGAATCTTGCTGGGAGAGGGATATGCATCAAAGATTCTTTCTATAAAATATGAGTCTTGGTGGGAGAGGGATATGCATCAAAGATTCTTGCTTAAACAAGACACACACCATTGCCACATTTTTTTAATGCATCAACTTCAGTATATGTGGCACAACTTGCTATAATCATATGGCCTCTGCAATGTGCTTTAAACTTGGCCTTTGTAATTTCAGCATGATCTACAAGCACTTCACAAGCGATACTAATGATAAACTTATTTTTCTTCGTTAGAAGTGTTGAGTTTTGGTACTTTGGGAAGTGGTCCCCTAGTGTTATTGATGTGCCTAACACTAAAGGGGGAAAAATACCCCTTCCTCACTTTACTTTATGTTATAAAGTCAAAGTGACTTTATGAGCTCATTAATCATAAAGTGACATAGGGAACTTAAGTAAAGGGGGATATCTAATCTCCACCCTTGATCTTGGTTGGCTAAGATCAAATCCTAGCCATTGGTTCCTAGGTTAGCCTAATGAGGAGGCTAAAGGAAAGGTGAAGGAGGAGAAAGGGCATTCATTGTTCACTTGCATGAGAGGTGAAGAGAAGAAGAGGAGAAAAGTTGGAGAAGAAGGAAAAAGGGCGCACTTAGAGAAAGAGAGCGCACAAGCAAGGAGGGCGCACTAGTTCATGGAGATAGGGCGCACTTGTTGAAGGAGAAGAAGGGCATACTTGCTCTAGGAAGAAGGGATTTATTGCTATGGAAGAAGGGAGCACAAGAAGGCGCACCTGCAGCTACAAGAAGCGTGTGATTTCCAAGGAGAAACTGGCTCAAACTTCAAGGAACGGCAGGCACATATTCCAAGGAGAAATAGGCAGCTAAACTTGAGATAAGTTGGCTGTAGCTTACTTGTAATTTCTGCTGTAAATTTTTCCTTAAGAACTCCATAATAAATTCCTCATTACTGGTTTTCCCCATGGGGGTTTTTCCAGGGTCATGTTGACCAAAAATCTTTGAGTATAAATCTGTGGTATGCTTGTGTTTATTATCAGCATTGTGTTAACGATGAGAGGTGAATATTATGTTTTATGACTGTTAAAAGCTAACTCTTGACAGCAAACATTTTTCTATTTTAACCCTTATAACAGCAGCAAAAATGAAAAATGAGCATGATATCAGTCTAAAAAGGCAGCAAGAAACAGGCCTGTTAGTGACCTTTTTATCAGTCCTAAAAATCAGACCTGTAGCAGCCGTAAAGAGCCTCAAAATTATTCAAGAAGCACTTCTTCGAAAATCCCCAGACACACATTTCATAAAGATGCTTTTGTTCGCTAGACACTTCATCTCATATATGCCACAGAAAATGGTAAAAGTCAAGCATCATCACAATGGAATACGCTTCACGCTCCAAGATGGAATATAAAAAAGAAGTAATATGTTGTGCCATTTGGAATCCAAAGAGAAGGTCTTCAGAATGGAGAGGAACTACTGTGCATATGCACTCTAAAAATTAGCATGAATTACCAAAGTTGGATTCTAAGGAATCATATTAATTATGCACCCTAAAGCACAGTTGGTATAATGCCATGATTCTGAAAAATATGAAAGATTGTATACCCTCTGTGATCAAACAGAATGTCAGATGTGTAAGTATATTGACTGCACATGTATCGATACAGAAGTAGATGCAACAATTTTAACAACTTAGGGTATTTGGCTAGTTCCATGCAAGCAGGTGTCCAGTTTGAATTCCCTAGATACACTAGTCTACATCAACAGATTTACTAGGGATGCCATCCAAGAGTTTGAAAAAACATCCTTGCATTTCCCACGAGATTTTTTTTTGGGAAAAAATACAAATTTTAACAATTTTAAAATAAAAAATGAGGGTCTAGAAATTTTCCATTTCACGTCATCTCTGAAAACAAAGAATGGATAAAAACTTGTAGAAGGTATGAGCGTCCAAACCATGGATGCTTTAAGGGCCAAGGCCTATGTTTGTATTTCCAATTTAGCCAAATCTGTCTGCGGTCCAACATCAAGCATCAAAAAGTACGGCTGTCCTATATTGTTTGTGAAACGAGAGGCTTCTAAATTTTCCAAATTTTGACAATTGTTAGAAATCATTATATCATCTTTTCCAGCTAGGATTTTCCCCAGTCAAAGAAAACTCAGGAACCCAGAGTCCTAGGATCCAAAAAAACATCACTGTAACGATGCCATGCCCTTTCCTTAGTCTTGGGGTTCTGAGGCGTTCGACGGTTCAGCATTCTAATTAACCGGCTTTTAAACCAGACAAACGACAACCTCCTAATACTATAAACGAGGTTATGGCAATGGCAACAGCATAATCAACTGGTAATGGAATTAAAAGCCCATTTGGCCCAATACAGCGTAGGGTTAGGGTTGGGGCTATGCTGAATCCCAAGAGATCTGCCTGTAAGCCAAATATTCAACTGACTAGCCGACAACAGCACAATCAAATGGGAATGGAATTAAAAACCCCTTTGGCCCAATACAGCTTAGGGATAGGTTTAGGGCTATGCTAAATCCCAACAGATCTGCTTGTAAACCAAATATTCAACTGACACGCCAACCCATTTTGAGTAACCTGTACATCGGCAATGACAATAAAATAAAATGGTCGGCGACCAAATGGAAGTAAGAAAGAAGAGATGTCGTACCGCTGACAAAAAGCCTGGTGCTCAGCCCTCTGCGACAAGAAGTAAATGGATCCTTCTGTGGAAGTGATGTCCTTCCGACTAAACGCCCGAGACTTGTTCTGAGAGCCATTATCAAGATAACTCTCACTCCCTTCGGATCAGATCCAACTCGTCTATGCCGTTAAAACCCTACATCCTCCACCTATAGTAATGTAATTGTAGAAGTATGCTGTTAAAACCCTACCTCCTCCACGTATAGTAATGTAATTGTAGAAGTATGACGTTAAAACCCGACCTCCACGTATAGTGATGTAATTGTAGAAAGTAAGACAGAGTCCTTGTATTGACAAAACGATATTGAAATTGAAATTAAAATCAGTCTATTAAATTGGCAAATGGTGCTCGTGTGACATGTTCGTGGACACGGTTCTGATCCAGAATTCTATCTAGCACAATGGATATATAGTCATGCATTTCTTTTACGATGAAAATCTTTAAAAAAATAAATTCAATTAAAAACAATAAATTATTTATATATTTCATAAAAAAAAGTTTCTTATATAAAATATTAATTTCGAAATTTATATTGAGCGGAGAAATTTGAAAAACAATAAATTATTTATATATTTTATAAAAATTGTGTTAAATAAAATATTAATTTTCAATCAAATTTATATCTATTGGAGAAATTTGTAAATCCAAAATTATAAGTGTTATAAATTATGAGCGTTACAAATTAGATGGTTTATTGAAAAATATCACATTATAACAATATATTTAGTATTTTGGCATATATTTAAACTCCAAAAAATTTTATTGCAGAAATTTGTAAATCCAAAATTATGAGTGTTACAAATTATGAGAGTTAGAAATTAGATGGTTTATTGAAAAATATCACATTATAACAATATATATAATGTTTAATGCATATATTTAAACTCCAAATTTCCATGGCTTGGAGGACATGTATTAATATAGTAAATAAATTAAATTAATACGATAAACAAGTGCATGTTCAATTTTTGATAAGTTTCAGTAAAAATAAATCACCCCATGAATTTCTATAGCAATCCTAATAAACTCCTTTTGAAATTAATGGTTGTAACACTTCATAATTATAGAAGGAAGAGTTCCTTCTCTTCAACATTGATTGTTAAACTTTGTCAATTTCCTCTTCATCATTGTCCCATGGCTCCATTTGTAGGATTCATTGTTCTCCTTGACACAATAGAGACCGTAATACCGCGGGCTCATAGTTCAAAACATTTAAATGGATGATTGAGCATAAAATATTCGAGTAAATCATAAACGCATAGAGCTACAAGTCACTACTCTAGGTATTATTTATTTGTATATTCAAAGATAGACAAAAAAACACTTGTAATTGAAAAATTGTCTTCATTCAAAACAATAAAAGTAAGATATAAAAGTTGCATATATGAATTTTAGAGTGGTTTTAGATGTCATAAATTTATCTTTTCCATGTTTAACTAAAAAATATATGCACAAGAATTTATCCTTCTGAGCCATTTGATACTCAATTGTGGACATTAAGATTTAATTTAATTTGAGACCACTCTTAAACACCTCTATTTGGGCTAGTGTGAGTGGCATTCCACCTCTAAAGCTCTAAGAGAACCGAGATGGGAGCTTCCCCGATTTGCTGTGAAAATTCACACCTTTAGACCATTTTTATTCTTTATTTCCCTATTTTCTAAGCACACGAGCCCTAGAATTTTGAAGTATTTTTTAAAAGCACAACCTAGGAAAAATCTGCTATAGACTGTAGAGATGCTCATAATTTCCCTAATTTTATGACTGTTCAGTTGCCAAAATCTCTATATTTAAGCATTATTATTGTATGAGCGTAGAGGTTTCTAAGAGCGAGGGTCTGCGAGATGTGAGAAGTCTGCATAGGAGGGAGGATGATCCCTTAGGTTAAGAATTAACCCTTGATTGCAGATTGGAGAAATTGTGCAAATGTCCAATGCATACGTGTGTTATGTTGGCGCAGCAGAAGAGTAGACAATGCCCAATGTGCAACATTGGTGGTTGTAGCATGGCTCTATGTGGAGAAATATCTATGGTTATATTATGCAGCAACATTTTTGGAGTAGTTGTATTCCAATATTGGGTAAGAGAACCCTAAATCCATTGTGTATGTACTTTGATGTGCACGGGGTGGACTCTCTATGCATCACCAAGCTAATCAGGTATGGTCCATTTCAAATTTTGGAAAAGATTGGCAACAATGCTTTTCGATTAGAGTTACCTCCATATATGCAAATGTATCTCGTGGTTAATGTTGAAAACTTGAAACTATATGAGTCTCATATGATCATGGATCAAGGTGAGAATGTTCAAGTTCATTTTGTTGATAATTTTTCTCCTAACTATCTTGATGAGTTGTGGGAAGATGTTATTCTTGACATGAGGGTGAGGACTTCGTGAAGAGGTGATATGGAGTATCTTCATGTAGGTCTAAATGGAATGTATTCAAGTAAAGCACAATGGATGGACACCGGAAACGTGAGGGAGTTGTACCCTCACTTATTTTTTGAATGAAACCAGACTTTTGGTGGTTTGGGTGGTCCAAAAGCTTCTTAGTGGGGAGGAGTGATCCAGGAGGATCCCCACAACTAATCCAATTAGTTGCAAAATATGGCTAAGCCACCACATGGCTTCAATATGGTGTGAAGATTGTTGGTGGTTACACAAATCCCAAGCAATATGGGATAATTCTACCAACAAAGCAATATAAAACGTGGGCCAATTCCTCTCTTCTAGGACAATTTGAATTTTGTCTACGCAATATTAGTAACGTGGTGTATTACATGTCTTTGGAGGGCGGATTTGTAGGGATTCGACCCCTATCTTCATAACTATGCTCTATAAACAATATAAGGGAGAAACAAACTCTAACTCGCTATCCAAAAAAAATGCCTACAATCTCTCCTCTTAGCAAGGTTAAGAGACCAATCGAAGGAGTGAAGAAGAGAACCAAATTGTTAAAGTGAAAGAAGTTGTTGGCATTCCTCTATTGGTGGAAGAGGGGCACAATGTTTGTTGCAGACCACATAGAGGCCATAAAATTGAGCTATTAAATTTGGTGGTGAAGATTGCAACGCAACAATCAAAGACGTGGCCAGTAAGAAGTGATTCAACTTGGAAGGACCTATAGATCTGTGCGTTGAGATCATTTGTGAAGTAGATTTCTCAATGTTTGTGTGCAATAGAGAAAATTGTTGAAAGAATTGTCGAATCCTTGGTCATAGAACTTAGATGATTCATTTGAGAGAGTCTTCAACAGATTGAAGGTGTAATAGCCTTGTGAAGAAGAAGGTTAAGTTAATATGTGAACCATCAATTCATTATAGTGACATGAAGTCCTTGTTGTAGATTGGTAGACGGGTGGTTGTGGCTCTGTAAGATTAACTCTTACTGTGTAGCGATTAACATATTGTTGTGTGGAAGAAGCCTACAATTTGGCAAGGGGCATCTGCTCTATTGGACAGAAAAGGAGTCGATGAGTGCAACCTCAAAACCTCCTTTAACATTACGTGGAGATCGAAGGTCATTATTTGATGTAAAGTGGTGAAGCAATGTATTTTGGAACCTTCTAAATGGATCGGTTCGTCAATTGAAGCAGACCAGGAGACGTAACCCATATGGGTGAAATCCGTTATTGGTTTGTTGAGTAATTCTTGTGTTATTTTCAGTCCTAGATTTAAATTGCAGTGCTTAAATATTGAATTTAATTCAATTAAGCACCAATTTTGGATCAAGGATGACTTTGACTATGGCTCAATTCTAGGACTCTACACATGTGACTTGACTCTACTAGGACACAACTCAATGGATAAACTTTATGACTGTCTAATTGTTAATATGACTCTCTAAAACTTTAGTTTGTATTATAACTTAATTATAAAACTCTTTCCTGCAAGGCTTTAATCATTCAATTCAAACCATTGTTGACTAAATATCGATTTCAATGTTAATGCATAACTGATCTAATTGTTTAGGAACCAACTTACATTAAAATGGTGGAGGGGATTGCCTGCCTTGAAGACTCACGTTTAACCCCCTCCTCCTTTCTTTCAACTCTACTTTGACTTAATAATGACTCGATTGACTCAATTGACTCAACACACCCGACAACAATTCTAATTTTTTTATAATATACTTCCAAGTACTTTTTCAACTACTAAGACTCAACTAATTTAGTAAATCAATTCATCTAAAACTCAAAATATCCTTGATGTAATATTTTCATACTTTTTCTGACTCCATATACATTGAATTTTCTTTACGATAATCCATTCACATGATATCATTTTAGAATCAACTCTAAAACTCTGGGTTACAAAGGTGGCATGATATTTTTCCCTTGTGATTGCTTGTTATTAACATGAAACACAATTTTCAAAAAAGTATAAACTTTTAATATAAGACTCTATACTCACATTGTAGACCTTGAGTATATTATCCTATCCTTCCATAATGCCTTAACTTGTAAACTTTGCTTTTGATATGACTTGACCCAACATTCATCTCCTATATTTGCATTCTATGGAAATAAAACATCTCTCAAGATTAAGGGTATACAGACATCCTCATGGCATCAACCATTTCAACTCACTTTAAACTTTTATAAGTTTGAACTTGCATTACCCTCCAATACATATTTTATGTGAGTAACATGGATTCCTGACAAAATACATGAGGAGCACAAGTTGAACAACCACCAAAGTATTATTTGTGGATCTTTCCACCCAATCGAAATATGCTTCAGTGAAGTTATGTCAATACTCTAGTTCCCAATCGTGTTTTGCACTAAAAATTGGGGTAGGCATCGGTTGAACGTACTTTGGACGTCATTCGAGGAGTGGAATTTCATGACACATCAAGGTACAATGGGGATCATAACACTGCAAAAATCTGAATAAAATTTTTATTTCTTTTTTAGATCACACACATTCTTATAATTTACTTTCTTTATACATTTAAATTCATGTATTTATGCACTTTATCTAACTCTGATGTCTTAATATATTTTAAGATGACTTTTATGAGGCCTAAGAGGTCGTCCACGATTGTCAAGGGGTTTTGGAATTAGGTTAGATTTCTCGAGATTCCAAGAAATCAAGAACCCAAAAATTATTTTCTATAAATGTATTAGTTTACAACCCATTTGAATTCAGTTTAGGAATAGAGAAATAGATGCATGATTTTCAAATTGGGTTTTTTTGGTTGTGTGAATAGTGTTGTGGAGGGTTCAATCATATTGCTTCCTTTGGAGTAAGGGCTCTTTTCAAAGTTACAATAGGTGGTTGAATCCCTCCATTTATTACTTTCTATTTATTTTCTTAATGGCTATAGCTTTCTTTCAACATTTTGATGTATATTTTTTAGTCATTTTTATTTCATTTGTGGTTACATTTGTTTATCAATTCATGGATCCTCCAACCAACAAAACAATGACATGTTCCATGTCTGAAGAATTCATTTTTGTGTGTATCTTTATGTTTGCATCCATTCTATAGCTACAATTACTTGTGGATTTTTCTTCCAGCATGCCACAACCATGTGGTTGGTTTTGGAATCAATGTATTGGTTTGAATAATGCATTGTAGAGTAGATTTCTTGCTTTCCATAGAGCATATTTCCCGCTTTGAGTGGTTTATGATTCTTCTTCCATCATGCCATGATCATATAGTTGATTGAGGAATCAATTTATTTGCTTTCAGTAGAATAGATTTATCTTTTGCAAGTATGTGACTTACCTTTTAGTAGTTGGTTACATTAATAATCCACATCACTTATAGATTAAAAGAGAGCATATTTCAACGTCATTTAAATCCTTTATCATTGCATATACATTACAAAGCACCTTGAAAGTTTATGTAACTTTGTCGATAATTTAAGTAAAGCTCATGGGATTTCCAACTTAATATTTTTGTAGTTCTTTACCTCGCCACTTTTTGGCATCATTATTGGGTAGGTGCTAAAACCACAGAGCACAGAAATGTCTCTAATTTTAAGGTTTCATTGTGAAGGGGAGAAGGAACTAGAGTTCCCAAAGTGTTTGTCTTTGCATTGTCTCTCTTTGGATTCAACGGTAGAGTTTTCCATGGTGAAAGGAAGAAGGAACCAAAGTTCTCGAGTGTTAATATTTGCAGTGGTTTTGTTTCTTAAAGTCAATAGCTTTCTTTTACTATATATTCATTCAATAACTTTCTTTAATTAAATTGCATGCCTCCATGTAGGGGTAAGCTAGATCCATTTCATTCAAAACAATGTTGAAAAGCAGTGCAAGATAAGTGGAAAATAGTGCACAAGAGGACATAGCGTACAAGAAAGGGGGAAGAACTTCTCCTTCATTACTTGGTCTTGCATTAATATGAATACCTCTGATATTGAACATATAGTTTGATTTTGTAAGTTATATCCCTTATACTTGTCAAATCATCATCCATGTCATTCACATTTTGTTTATAATCCTAATCTTCAGCATGCACAATTCAATTTTTGGTTTAGGGGAAATGGTTCACTCCATTTCACCTTGTATTCCTTATTGGTAGCCATTGCTCTATAATGTTTTTAAAATTTAATGAAAATATATAAAGAAAAAAACAATAGGGTTCACTGGCCTGGCATGCATTCATATGCCTGGTTCTGAATCAACTCTTGACCTCCTAATTCAACTCTTATGGTGCACTAAATGCACATATACGTAAGAAGAACATGTTTGTCTTTGCATTGTCTCTCTTTGGATTCAACCGTAGGGTTTTCCATTGTGAAAGGGAGAAGGAACCAAATTTCTCAAGTGTCAATATTTGTAGTGGTTTTGTTTCTTAAATTCAATAGCTTTCTTTTACTATAGTTGCATTCAATAACTTTCTTTAATTAAATTGCATGCCTCCATGTAGGGGTAAGCTAGATCCATTTCATTCAAAACAATGTTGAAAAGCAGTGCACGATAAGTGGAAAATAGTGCACAAGAGGACATAGCATACAAAAAAAGGGGGAAGAACTTCTCCTTCATTACTTAGTCTTGCATTAATATGAATACCTCCAATGTTGAACATATAGTTTGATTTTGTAAGTTATATCCCTTATACTTGTCAAATCATCATCCATGCCATTCACATTTTGTTTATAAGCCTAATCTTCAGCACGCACAATTCAATTTTTGTTTTAGGGGAGATGGTTCACTCCATTTCACCTTCTATTCCTTATTGGTAGCCATTGCTCTATAATGTTTTTAAAATTTAATGAAAATATATAAAGAAAAAAACAATAGGGTTCATTGGCCTTGCATGCATTTCATATGCCTAGTTCTGAATCAACTCTTGACCTCCTAATTCAACTCTTATGGTGCACTAAATGCACATATACGTAAGAAGAACATGTGTGCATGTTGCTACAAAATGGTTCTACATTTAGTTTTATGTGGAATCGCCTATTGTTACCTTGTGTTGCTAAATTTTAGGTCAATGAAGAATCATTTTTTGTTTCCATATGATTGTTGGCTTTCAAATCATCAGCGAATCATGTGTAGTGTCAATTTGGAAAGCTATTGTATATGTTTCAACACATGTAACAACTATAAATCATGCCATGTGAATCGTTTATTGTCAATAAACTACCTCCATTACCCTAATCATACTTTCCTACCACCTGCATTGCAAGCCTCCGTCCAATACTCATTACAACAACACACTTAGTTTATTTGTTCTTAAAGGTCTATTTGGTTGAAATATTAGTGCATATTAAATGAGTGTTTTGATGTCCAAATCATTGTTGGTTGCATGAATAGACTTGGAAGAATCATAACACAAAATAATGACCAGCTTTGTCGAAGCAGAGGAGAATGAGGAACAAGTATGTTTCATCTGCCATAGAAGGCTAGGACATTCATATCAATTATCTCCATGTATGTCCTATGAACATCCTCAATATTTCAATTGTTTTTTAGTAATAAATGAATCATCCTCCTTTTCCAAACAAACAAAGCCCTTTATCATCTCCTTTGCATAAAAATTTCCTATTTATTCTTCACCAACTCCAATAATAAAGCAGCCAAGATATGCATACCATACTGAGATGGTGAATTGATTAAGTTCTATGATTGTGACAATTTCAACTCGTCAGAAAGGATTACTAAGCAAGATGAGGAAGGATGGTGGTAGAAATCACCTTTTACACATTAAGACCAAGTAGAATGACATAACCTAAATTTAAACTTTCTAGATGAGTTGCAGAATTTTTGTGTTCAAATGATCTTAAAAAGAGATGTTAAAGGCTGCAATAGATTCTTTACACAAGGTTATGCATTGCATTGATATGTATGTATAATCTTTAGGTCAAATTAGGTTTCACTCTTATCACATTGTTAGATAAACCCTAGCGTGGAAGGCTCGAAGCCATTATACCTAATTCCTTTGAAGAGAAAATTAGAATCATCTTGACACTTCTTGGCTTTCTAAAAACTATACACTTTATATTTATGTATACAATTGAACCCAACTTTTTCTATAATGTTTTGAGTTGACGAAACTGTTAGAAAAGAATCAAAACAATTGTGTTTTTAGGGACCAAATGGAGACATTTTCAAAACATGTTTCTAGGGAAGATATTCTTTGGAATCTAGTTTTCAAACCAATTTGAATCACTTTGTTTTGATATTATATGAAAAAAGTTATGCCTGAAAGAATGACTGCTTATCCAAAAATCTACACTATAAAAAATCAATATTCTAGATTATTTATTAACAGATTTAACATAACAATTCAAAGTAATTTTAAAACTTGTTTCTATGGGAGGATTCTCTATGGATATAGTTTCAAATCCCACTAGAATCATCTTATTATGAAATCAGATTAAAGAGTTGTGCCTAAAACAATAGTGATTGGTCCACATTAGAAATTGTAAACAACTATGTAATGCAAAGTGTTTACTAGACTATTTCACATAAAAATTCAATGAAATTTCAAAATATGTGTCTATGGGATACATATATGTGAGTATAGTTTCATATCCCATTGAAATTATTTTATTTTGACACAAGATGTTAAGGATATGTCTAAAATAATAGTTGTGGGTCCAAGATGAAAATTTTGCA
>ML782599.1:14096-54132 GCA_009831015.1 Picea engelmannii | reverse complement strand
AGCTCGGGACAATGATTCTTGTAGTGGCCATACTTTCGACAGTTGAAGCATTGTACTTCTGAAATGTCTTTCTCTTGATTTGACTTCCTCCTTGAACCAAACTTCCTTTTGTTCCTGAAATTCTTGAATCTTGTTGTGAAGGCCTGATCATCGTACTTCTTTTGGGGTTTCTCCTTTGCACTGATCCTTGATTCTTCTTGAGCACAACAAGTCCAAAGTTCTTCAAATGTCGGATACTCCTTCCTTGTGTTCATGCTTGCGGCAAATGCATCCCACATCTTGGGAAGACCATTGAGTACTATGTTTACCAATTCCTTCTCTGAAGTGATCTCTTCAATAGCTTGTAGTTGATCTCTTAACTGGAAGATCCTCACAAAGTATGATGTTGTGTTGTCGTCATCATTCATCTTCATGTCACAGAGCTCATTCTTTAGACTCATTACTTGTCCAATGTTTCTGATCGAGAAGATATTTGTTAGGGCATCGTACATCTTCTTTGATGAGTCAAGATGGGAGATGTAGGGTATCAAGTGGTCTTTTATGGATTCCACTATGATACTCATGGCATTGATGTCACCGTCTTTGAACTTCTCCATAACTACAATGTTCTGCAGTTCCTTCTATTTTCCTTCTTCAAACTCTGGTTCCACGATCTTTCCTTTTACGATATCCAACATTTTATTCTTGGCAAGGATGAGGTCAATCCTTGTCTTCCACGCTCTTGTTCTCTGACTTCATAGAATAAGTCATGGTTGCTTTGACTTGGTCAAACCCTAGATTTGACCACAAACTCAAACTGGACGTCTTGGCTTGCTGAGAGTACCAGGAGATGCGCTAGGCTAGGGCGCACTGACTTGTCCAGAGATTAGGTCAATCCCTTCACTTAAGGTGCCTCAACGAGATGATTAGGGTTTCTGCAACTGCACCTGCTAATAACCCTAGCGACAGTGCTTTGGTGACTGCTCCTGCTAGGAAACCCTAGCGACATTTCTTCAACGAGCTTAATATCCTTCTGGCTATGTTTCCTTCCAGCGGTTAGACTGAATGAAGGAGGTGTGGGCCCATAACCTGTTAGAATATAAGTGGATGTGCTCATTTTACCATTAACAATACCCTTGTCACCCAACTATAGGCCGAAGCCACCCTCCGAGCACCTTAACCTTGAAAGAGAATCACTCCAGAAGCAAACCCTAGGCTAGATAGCCAAACAAAGGGTAGCACACCTTTTCCCAAAGATAGCGCACCAATAAGAGCTGATCAGATAGTCCAAACCAAGAGATAGTCCAAGTGTAACTGCTAGCTGCAACAGCTGCAACGACAGCTCTCCTGCGCAGAAACTGGGCAACTGCAGTGTGCACAAGTGTTGCTCTGCAATTCTGAGGCGGCCTGCCAGAATGAGAATTGGCCTCCTGTAGTTATACTAATTCTGGCTAACTGCCTGGGCCGACTTCTCATTCTGGGTATCTGTCTGTTCAGTATATATTATTATTTCTGGCTGACTTCTTCTCTTGGAGGCTAATAACCTAATATAAATTATCTTCTTGAGCCGACAAGTCTTCTAGGGTTATTAGCCAACTCATTAGGGTTTCTTCTTGCTTCCCGGAGTATTCTATCCTCGTCAGGTTTACATGTGGAGGTAAATACCTCCTGCAGCTACCATAATATCAACAATACCATACTAAGATGGTGAATTGATTAAGTTCTATGATTGTGACAACTCCAACTTACATCAAAAATTGTTATTGGGGAAGTTGAGGAAGGACAATGTCATAAATTGCCTTTTACACATTAAGACCAAGAAGAATGACCTAGCCTAAATTTCAATCTTCTAGACAAATTGAAACATATTTGAGTTCGAATGATCTTAAAAAGAGATGTTAAAGGTTGCAATATATTCTTTAGACAAGGTTATGTATTGCATTAATATTTATGTATAATATTTATGTCATATTAAGTTGCATTCTTAGAACTTTGTTATATAAACCATGGAAGGCTCGAGGCCATTGTACCTAAATTAAAATCATGGAAGGCTTGAGGCCATTGTACCTAAATTAAAATCATGGAAGGCTCAAGGCCTTTGAAGAGAAAATTAAAATCATCCTGATACTTCTCGGTTTTTCTAAAAACCACACACTTTGTATATTTATGTATAAAATTGAACCCAACTTTTTCTAAAATGTTTTGAGATGACAAAATTGCTAGAAAACAGTCAAAACAATTGTGTCTCTAGGGACCAAATGGAGACATTTTCAAAACCTATTCCTAAGGAAGATATTCCTTGGAATCTGGTTTTCAACCCAATTTGAATAATTTTGTTTTGATATTATACGAAAAAAGTTATGCATGAACAAATGACTACTTGTCCCGAAATCTATATTGTAAAAAATCAATGTTCTAGATTATTTCTTAACAGAGCCAACGTAACAATTCAAAGTAATTTTAAAACTTGTTTCTATGTGAGGATTCTCTATGAATCTAGTTTCACCTCCCACTAGAATCATCTTGTTTTGAAATTGGATTAAAGAGTTATGTCTAAAACAATAGTGGTCCACATTGGAAATTTTAAACATTTTGTAATGCAAATTGTTTACTAGAATATTTCACATAGAACTTCAATGAAATTTCAAAGTATGTGTTTATGAGATACATATCTGTGAGCATAGTTTCATCCCCCACTGAAATTATTTTATTTCAATATCAGATGTGAAGGATATGTCTAAAATAATAGTTGTGGGTCCAAGCTGGTAAATTTTGGACAAGTGTATTTTAGGTTGTTTCGTAGGATATTTTGCATAGCAATCAAATGTACTTTCAAAACCTATTTCTAATGGACATAGCCTTAAGAATCTACTTCATCCTACTTTTGAATCACTTCAATCTGATATCGTACGAAAAAATCATGATCAAATCAATATTGCATAGTCTAAGTTAATTATCATTCTAGAACATGTTTAAAAATGAAAACTACTTAATCATAATAATAATAATCTAATTTAAAAAGATTTATTGGTAAATTTTGTGTTGCTCCCGCGCGCTGCTCTGCGTGAGCCTCCCTCTGCATTCTTCTCTCAGCCACCATGGCATCAGGAGGGGACTCTGAGCCTCCCCCTCCTCCTCCCCAGAGCTCTCGACCTTTAAAAAATTGGTTGAGGCATGTAGCAAACGACCTATCTCAGCCTCCCAGTAAAAATTTCTGAAGAAGATGGATGTCATCTCGTCGGTCGCTCTCCTAGCCGAAGAGCCCTGTCGTGCTGTTATAAACATCGCTGAAAGAGGCCTGATCGATCAGTTTACCGGTTTATGGCCTTCTCCAAAAGCCATCGAAGCATGGATTCAGAGGAACTGGAGACCTCTTGTCTTAGAAGGCATCAAGAGCCATTTCGTCGGGAAAAGATACTATGTTTTCATTTTCGACAATGCTAAAGACAAGAACCTAATCTTAAAAAATGGACCTTATTTTATGGGACCCCAGGGGCTGTACCTGAACCAGTGGACGTCGGACTCTGATCCAGCTCAAGATGTGCCTTCGGCGATCCCTGTCTGGGTGTGTCTCCCACACCTGCCTCTACACTGTTGGAGCCTGAAATCCCTAGAATCAATTGGGAATGCTCTTGGAAAATACATTGACAGAGCAGAAAGGAAGGATCAATACTCTTGCAGGCAAATCTGCGTGGAGGTGGATCTGGAAATAGGACTCCCAGAGGCCATCAAGATAACAGTGGAAGACTGGTCACATGTGCAAGAACTGGACTACGAGCAACTCCCTTTCAAGTACAGGTATTGTCACGGCTACGGGAATTTCGCAAGAAATTGCAAAAAGAAGGTAGAGGAGGAAGCAAAAAAATTGAAAGGGGAGCATTGGACGAAGGTTCAGAAGCCGAACCCTACAAAGCAACTCAGTAAGCCTCATTCAAAAGGGACTTCTGCAGGATCTACTGTGCCCAATACAGAGCAACCTTAAGTGGTTGGGAACACAACTCCTATTCAGATAGAATCAACTCTGAACCCTTTCGAACCTCTCAATACTCAGGAAGAACCTCCAGCGATAGCTCATGATTTGGATCAACATGCCTCACTCCCAACATTGGAAGAAAACAATGCAGGTGTTCTTCCCACTCAAACAGAAAACCAAGTAGAAGGCTCTTCTTCGCCCTCCTACGTAGACATGATAAGGAAGAAACCCACGGAAATGTCAGGCTCATCAGAAGACGATACTTTTGAAAGACCTTAGAAAAGAGCAGGAAGGAAATCCATCAAAGAAGCAAGAGAGGAAGAAGTAGAGAGGCATAAAATGCAGGGCAACCAATCCACTCTCGAAATGTCCATCAGACGAAATACTAGAGCTAGGCCACCCAAGGGAGGCCCCTCTTCTTCCCATCCCAGTAAATAATGCATCTAGTCTCTTGGAATTGTAGAGGCCTGGGGAATCCTATGAAAATCGAAGCCGTGAAAGATCTGTTGAAGACAGAATCGCCAGAGATCCTCATGCTCCAAGAGACAAAAATAGAAGGGGAAGCCCTCCTAGATCTAAGTAGAATGAAATAGAAAAGAAATGGTGGAAAGGTTGTAAGCGCAAGAGGCACTTCTGGAGGGCTTGCCATGGTCTGGATTGAAAACCAGTTTCAGCTTGAAAGTTCCTTCGAGACACAACACTGAATCTATACAGAACTCTGCCACAAAACAAATAAGATTACTATCGCTCTGTTCAATCTTTATGTTCCGGTTCAATTTGTGGAGAAAAAAGAACGTTGGCAAACTTTTTCTGACTTTGTAGAAGCTTACTCTTCCAAGAACATTATAGTAGCAGGGGACTTAAACATAGTGCTGGAACCAAAAGAAAAACGAGGGGGCATAATCAAGAGGGATCATTTGCTTCCCCCCTATAGAGGATCTAATTCAACAGTGGGACCTTCTTGATATTAAACCAAAGAAAGGATTATATACGTGGATGAATAATAGAACAAGGGTTGCACACATTTTTGCTAGGCTCGACAGGTTCCTAGTGCAAAGCACCCTCTTGTTGGACAAGAAAGTAGTGACCACCAAAATCCTCCCAAAAATTACCTCAGACCACAATCCCATTCTCCTGCAATTGGATGAGGAAGAAGACTTAGGCCCCATCCCTTTTAAATTCAGCCCTCAACGGATTGAGCAGGAAGGGTTCATGGAAGAAGTAACCAAAGCCTGGTCCACTCCGGGTATTGGCTCACCAAGTTTTGTTTGGGAGCATAAATTAAAAGTAACAAAATCACCTCTTAAAGAGTGGGTCAAATCCCCCTCCAACCCCTACTCTGCAAAAAGGAAAGAGGTGGTTCAACAGTTAGCAGATTTTCAGATGGACATGGAAAGCCATGACATAACCTTTCAGAGCTTGGAGAAGGAACAAGTTGCCCAACATGCCTCCCACAAAGCTTTCCGATATGAAGAAGAGTACTGGAAATTAAAGTCCTGAAGCTTGTGGCTGGCAACCGGTGATCGGAATACGACCTTCTTTCATAGGCAGTTCAGAGCCCGTCTCTCTCGAAATCACATCTCCAAAATCACTACAGCAGAGGGTACAGTCTCCAAAGGTTTTGATCAAATAAAGGCAGCAGCATAAATTCATTTTCAGAAACTCTATTCTGAGGATGGGACAGGAAATGAAGGAGTCTCTGTTGACTTCCTTTCCCATATGCCTCATCTTGTTAGTAATGAGATCAACGCAAGTCTCTTGAAACCATTCTCTGAGGAGGAAATCAACAAGGTTGTTTGGGACATGGAATCTGACAAAGCCCCGGGCCCTGATGGATTTTCCATACACTTCTACAAATCTTGTTGGATAATTATCAAGACAGATTTATTGAGAATGGTTAAATATTTTCAGCAAAAGGCCAAGGTGGGAGGCAGCACCAACTCCACTTTTCTTGCCTTAATCCCTAACGAAGTGAACCCGATCTCTTTTGACAGATTCAGACCTATCTCGCTTTGCAATGCCTCCTACAAAATCCTCTCGAAGCTGCTGGAAAATAGACTAAAACCCCTGCTTGGACAACTCATTTTCCCCACCCAAGGGGGATTCGTCAAAGGAGGGCATATCCTGGATAATGTGATACTTGTACAAGAAGCCATTCATTCAAGCCTTTAGAGGAAGGAGCAAGGAATGCTCATTAAGCTAGACATGGCCAACGCCTTCGGTCGGGTCAAGCGGTCTTTTCTGTACAAAGTGTTGCTCTCTTATGGTTTTAGCCCAGAATTTGTAAATCTGATCAAAGCTTGCATCAACAAGCCTTGGATCGCTCCTCTAGTAAATGGTCGGCCTGCTAATTACTTTCAAGCAACAAGAGGGATAAGGCAAGTTTTCCCGCTATACCCCTTCCTATACACTCTGATGGCAGACTCCCTGAGTAGGAAACTGATAACTGAAAGGAACGTCAGGGCAATTATGGGCATTCGATCGATGAAAGGAACATAATCAATCAATCATGCTTTGTTTGTTGATGATTCCCTTCTATTGGGAGGAGCTTTCCTTCGAATAGCAAGGGCGTTCAATGAGATTATTCAAAATTTCTGTTGCATCTCAGGAGCGCTGGTCAACAAAAGAAAGAGTGTTGTGTATGGTTGGAACACGAATGAGCAAACCATTCAAAGAATTGCACATCTCTTAGGCTTTCCAGGATTTGTTTCCTGGGACAAAATTAAGTATCTAGGTCTTCCTCTAACGCTGGGAGCAAACAGATCTTCACTATGGATGGAAGTCATCAACAAATTTAAATCTAAAATTGTAGCATGGGGAGGACAGTGGCTTAACAATGCTGGCAAACTGATTCTCATCAAAGTAGTCTTGTCATCCCTCCCTTTATATCAGGCCTCCTTTCTACTTGCTCCAAAGGTGATCACAGAGCAGATCTCAAAGCTAATCAAAGACTTCCTTTGGTGAGGAGGCAAAGGAAATCAGAGTAAGTTTCTTTTAGTCAGCTAGGACATTGTAAAACGCCCGAAGAGAGAAGGTGGACTCCAAGTAAGAGACCCAGGCCTGCCCAATCTCATCTTAGGAGGCAAAATTTTATGGCAACTGTACTCTAGCAAAAGCCACCCTGTCAGCCTGCTCCTCCGAAAGAAGTACCTCAAAGGAATATCATTGAGAAATCTTCATAATGATAATACCCCCAAGGGCACCCAGCGATGGAATCTCTGTAGAAAAGGCCTCAAATTCTTTAAAAATCAACTTTTCAGAGTCCCTAGGAATGGAAAAAGAACCATGCTCTGGACAGACAACATTATGGGCAAACCTCCTTTGGAAAACGTAGTGGAACTATCAGAAATTCGTGTGTGGCTTTCTCAACTCGGGATCATAAGCCTAGCAAATATCTCGGCATGGGATAAAGATGGTTTCTGGGCGGATTGGGTTTTCCCTGACCTGCCAGCGCATCTTCTCCACCAGAAACACCTCCTTCTCGAAGCGTTGAATGGTTCAGCTCCTGTAAGCCTTCATGGGGCTGATTTATGAAGCTGGGGGAAGACAGGAACATACACAGTTGCCCAAGGTCACGCCACTTTACAAGTCCAACGACCTCCTATCCTTAATCCTGCAATCTAGAAGCAAGTTTGGGATAGATACGACCTCCCAAATATCAATTTTTTCACGTGGGTGCTCCTTCACAGGCGCGTGCTAACTAGAGAAAATCTAGAAAAACGGGGTATCCATGGGCCACACAGATGCATCTTATGCAGAATGGCCTCGAAAAGTATAGACCACCTCTTTGTGGATTGCCCTTTTGCCCAATCAATTTGGGCACATGCACTCCAAGGCCTCAAGGTGATCGCTCCTTCTCAGATCGTAGTCGACGCTCTTTTTGGATCTTGGCAAGACCGATATCCAAGGGTGATAAATTATAAATCAATGTGGAATTGGATCTGGTCTCCCATCCCCAAGTTCTTCTATTGGAAGATCTGGCTTGCAATAAATGATCTTATTTTTAATAATACAACTCACACACCTTTGACGGTAGCGGCCAAAGCCAAGGCATATTTGTTGGAAGCATTGGGCAATCACTCGGCAAAGCTTGACACCTTTCTCACTTCAGAGGAGAGAAGTTGGATGGGCACCCTCTTGACTCAGGGCAAGACGAAGATTCTAGCCCGTCCATCTTCAAATCCCCCTTGGCGCATAAGAACTCCGGATGAAGAATTCCAAGCCTAGTGGAGAAAGAAAAAAAAGGTAACACTCTTCTTCGACGGAGCCTCCAAATGTAATCTCGGGACTGCAGGAGCTGGCGGAATTATCTACTCACACGATGGTTCCCCCGAAGATAGCTTCAACTAGGGGTTAGGGAAAAGCAAAAATAACCAGGCCGAAATCCTTGGGTTGTTAAAAGGCTGCCAGATCGCCCAAGAATATGAAAACAAATCTCTTCAAGTCTTCGCGACTCAAAATTTTTGATAAAAATTGTAAACTCTAAGGAGCATTTCACCAATCCGGCTCTCAACAGGACTCTTTAGAGACTCTTGGTTATTTACAAAGCTTCGCCTCCTTTGATTTTTATCACATCCTCCGCAACTCGAATAAAGAAGCAAACAAAAAGGCAAATGAGGGATGTAGCTTGCCTCAAGGAGTTTTCAGAAAGAATGATGAGGCACCTAGGTTCAGTCCCATTCCGTAACTGCAAGTTTCAGTTCCATGCAAAAGAAAGAAAATATTAGATTGTTTAATGGAAAGAGAGACAAAGACTATCTATAATTCTGGTTGATTTGGCCACGGCCCAACCGCCTCTTCTATCAATAAAATATAACTGTTTCAGTTTAAAAAAAAATGAAAACTACTTGATGAATTCTTTTAAATTTGTTTTATATGTATTATTAACAATCATTTTTTAAATTTATTGGAAGAATAAAGCTCCAACATATTCCATAAAACTTCAATGAGATTTCAAAATATGTGTCTATGAGATACATATATGTGAGAATAGTTTCATCCCCCATCGAAATTATTTTAGTTCAATATCAGATGTGAAGAATATGTCTAAAACAATAGTTGTGGGTCCAAGCTGGTAAATTTTGGAAAAAAATGTATTTTAGGATGTTTCCTAAGATATATTACATAGCAATCAAATATAGTTTCAAAACCTATTTCTAATGGACACAACCTTATGAATCTACTTCATCCTACTTTTGAATCACTTCAATCTGATATTGTACGAAAAAATCATGATCAAATCATTGTTGCATAGTCTAAGTTAATTATCATTCCAGAACATGTTTAAAAATGAAAACTACTTGATGAATTCTTTTAAATTTGTTTTATATGTATTGTTGGCAATCATTTTTTAAATTTATTGGAAGAATAAAGCTACAACATATTTCTTCTTCCATAATGTCACCTTATATTGCGGAAAAAAGTGCTAGTTTTTTGCAGGTCACCAAAACATCAACAAAGTCAACATAGTTGTGTTTGAATTTGGAAGAGTGATTATTGAAAGAGTTTCATGAGTTTCTGCGAAAATGGTAAGTCACCAAAGAGTCCAAGAAGTTCATGATCATATGTTGTATAATATTAAAAAGAGCAATGTCTAATTATGTAGTACTAGTTCCTGAGAGCTTGTTGCAGAATTGGAGTTATTGAATCAATGAGATGAAGATTTCCATGAAATGAACATTGTTTATACAAGAATGAAGATTATGTTATCCTTGAAGAGTGAGAATTTGTAAATGGATGGTAAATGGAACAATCTAGAGACATGAAGAGTTGGTTCTAGTAAACAAGTCAAAAAACAGTGTTGGGAGATAAAGTATATCATGTTATGGAAGTAAAGTATTTAGCATGAACCTTTTGATGGACATTGTTACATAAAACAAACTTCAAGAAGATTTAGTGTCCATTGTTGCCACAGAAAAATGGTATGCCAATTTGATTTTAATGACAACTATGCATTTTCTTACTCCTCAACTCAAATAAAAGAATCGATATAAGAGAATGTATACATCTACAAAAGCAATGCAACTACCAATTGGTTCTATCTCAGGTTGTTGAAAGGAGGAATTGTTATCCTCCCCACCCAAAATTTAGTGTCCGTTGCTACTACAGAAAAATGGTATGTTGATTTGATTTTAATGATAGCTATGCATTTTCTTACTCCTCAAATCAAATAGAAAAAACAATCAAAGAGAATGCATACATGTATGAAGGCAATGCAATTGTCAATTGGGTTTAGCTTTGGTAGTTGAGGAGGAATTGTTATCTTCCCCACCTAGGTTCAAATCCCACTTGTGACATGTTCACTTTTCGTGAGCCAATTGTTGATTGAGGTTCTTCATGAGCCATTAGGGATATCTCACTCTTGCTTATGCGTTGGAGGGTGGGGTGAGAAGTTACATGTCAAAAAGAATGCAATTGCCCTTGTTTATGATGTTGACATGGAAGACCAAGTGTTTGGACAACCCATGAATTGTTTTGTCATGGCTTGAATGATTGTCATTTCCTTTTGTTTGATTAAGAATGCATCATTCATGAATACTTCCAAACATAACTGCAAGCTCCAACACTATCCAATAATAATGAAGAGCCCTGGGGTATTCTAAAGCACATCCCAACTAAATGTGATTGAGTGCATCATTGCCTTTGGTGTTGATTAAAAGAAAACAAAAGGAAACAACAGAAGAACAAAAAAAAATTGTGATGAAAACGCCTTGGGGCATCATAGACAAAATAGTTTCTCAAAATCAACTCAATGGTGGGTTCTCTGGAGAAAAAGAAGAAGAATCGTGTGGTTCCCTTCCATAGGTTGTTTACTCTCTTTACTAAAGTAAAATAGGTCTAGTAATGCTAGCCATGTTTTGTCTTTGTTCTATCCTTGGTTTTTTTATGTTGATAATTAAAAGTCCTGAAAATGCAAGTCTAGTATGTAATTTTGAGTGGTTTATAAGCATGGACAAAGGTTGTAAAAGCCAAAAGGAACATTGTTTTAATTAGTTGTTTATGATCTTTTTTTAAGTCATCTTTGAATAACATATAAAAGAGACATTTTGGCTCTTGAACAGTGTCAAAAAGACAAGTCTATGTATATTCTAATTTCAACTTTGAAATATCGAATATAAAGATTTTTTCATGAAAAACAAAAACAAAAGCTCTTGGGTGGAAAATGATAGAAGATATTGGAAAATCAACTTTTTGATAGACTTTCTCTGATTAAAGAAAAGAAAAACAAAGTATCTAAAACTAAAGCCCGGATGACTAGTTACAACAATCCATGATGTCGCAAAAGACTAGTTTGTAGAAGCTTTATGATGTTGAATTTTGAATGTGTTTCCAATGAAAGCCAACCTATAGAAGACTTCGTTGGCACGTATTGTAGAATGTTTCATAATAATGTTGCCAACACTATATACAAGCATATGACTTATTTGCACTCAAGAACTACTCTTCATCATGTAACTCTGACATTGGCATTGACTTTCTCCTTGAGTTTTGTTCACTTCCATCGTTTTCAAGGTATTATAGGTTACACCCATATGGTTGTAGATCCTTTGGTCCCTTCTTCATCACAATTTATCTTTTTCATTACTCTCCCTACAACCATATCTCATGTTGTTTGAGGATAGCCGAGATCTTTAGTGGGGGTGGGGGCGTGATGTGATACTTCACATCATTAGTGAGACACATAGTAATGAAACATTTATTGTAATAGTTTTTGCTGCATAAAAGTTTTTATAACATAACATGTAGATAACCATTTTTTAATAGCATTGTTTTTTAAGTAGAATTTCAACAACGTTTTTTTCTTCTTCTTTGGAAGAATTATTTTCTAGAAGAATCTTAGATGTCGAATTTTACAACATTATTTTAGAATAGAAAAATAATAAAAAAAAAATCAACAATGTAATTCTCAACACTATGCAACATATTTGTGGAACTTAGCGGCACTATTTTCAACATTGTTTCAAGACTCTACAACACTATTTTTAGCAACACTACGCGACATGATTGAATTTATCTCAAGTGCTATTATAAATCTGAAAAATGGTCTATCCATATGTAGAATATTTTTTAAGACTCACAATAATGTGAATGTCTCGAGAGAGAGAGAGAGAGAAGAATCTATTATATTGAAAACAAAAAATGGTGGTCCAATGAAAGACCAAGTTGAAAACATGTGATGGGCAGCTTGGGGATACAAGTGCACCCAATGATCAAAACATTGAAGGCCATGGATTTTAAGCAACAAACAAGGAAAAAGTTTGTACTTGCTCATAATAAAATTTCATGAACATTCTACGAAGACCCATTTGATAAATTATAATTTTAGGGAGGTGTGTCAAGGACAACATGGATGATATTGTTACACAAAGATGTGCAAGTCCTTTAGTTGTGGGGGGAGGGGGGTGTGATGAGCCTAAAAAATGTCTCATTTTACGCATCTTCTTTTCACATTGTCATGTCATTTAGTGCCTAAATACTCTATTCCATACCTTAAATTCTGTTAGATTCCGCAAGAACACAATAATTATTTTCTATAAATGTATTAGTTTTGAATCCATTTATGTTTGATTCAACGATAAACAAATTGATCTATGACTTTCTAATTGGATTTTTTAAATGTGTGAGTAGTGTTCGAGACAGATTCAATCTCATTGTTTGCTTTGAACTAAAGGCCCACTTCGACATTGTAAGAAGTGATTGAATCCCTCCAATTGTTTTCTTAATGGTTATAGCTTTCTTTCAACATTTCACTATTTATTCTTCAATGATTTTTATTTCATTATGCGGTTGGATTTCTTTATGAATTGATGAACTCTCCAACTAGCCAAGCAATGACATGTTCATGGCTAAGGAATTCATTGTTGTGAATGTTAGCGTCAGAAGTCACTCCTGGATTGCTTGCAAGAGCAGAGCCCAACGCCCATCAGTTTTATGTCACGATTTATTTAATGGGGTGATCGAATGGATAGAGACTCAAGAAGATATAGCTTTAACTCAGGAAACCGGGCCTGGTGTGTAGAAAACAAGGGAGGTCTTGATCCAACTTCCGTCAGTAAGCTGAGTATAAGATGGATAGATGGAAGACTTAATGAGAAGGGTGAGCAAGACTGCCTCGGGCAATAGGCCTTCGAAAGCTTGAGGAAGAAAAACTCAGAAGCCAAGATCCTCTTGGTCCAAAGTTTCAAGGAGCTAAAGAGTGACTCGACTGGATCCTCCAATTCCAAGCCATTTCAGCGTTGAGAAAACACAAGAACTTATTAGAAGCGTTGCGACTGTTGCAGTGATCCAACCTACATCATCCTACAACAGTGCAACTCGACTGGATCCTCCAATTCCGAGTTGTTCTAACACAGTAAACAAAGAGATGGAGAAAAGAGGTTGACATCCATAAAGTAAGAAGTCTCAAATGCCTTATACATTAACCAGAGTGACCAGCGCTTCATCAAAACTTTACAATCGGGAGCCTTGCTCAACCATCGATCATTACAAAATACAAAGACTGAGTCTATATACTCAGAAAAATTCACCTAACAGAGGCGTGCTCAGTCATCCGAGGCTTGGTGTCCCTTCAGGGAAATTCGGACGGATATTCTTCGTCAGACGCTGCCTTAACTGCGCATGGCCCCTGCAAGGGGAGTAGCTGAGCCATTAAGTGTTGAGTTAGCGTGTGCAGACCTCTCTGGCTAGTCGAGGACTCGGCATGGCTTCTTTGGAAAAAATCAGTACATAGGACCTTCTCGGGCAGACAGCTTGCCAGACCCTCCATACCTTATACTTAATGAATAAGGGGAGATTTCAACCACCCCCTCTCACCTTCATTTACTCCAAGCGAGGAACAGGATTGACATCGGATCCGATGGCACAGATCGCAATGATCCCCTCTGTGACTGAACCCGATGCCTTTGGCCCCTCTCGCACGACTCTTTTTATTTTCCAAGTGACCACGGGCTGTGACCCTGCGTTTATTCTCAAAGACGCTTCCGGCGTTCGTGAATAGGAAGGGGCTGATCCTTGCTCATCATAGTCGCGATGAGCGAAACGCCAAGATGGCATAATTTGGCACCACACGTCCCTCTCAGATCTGACGGTCCTGAGACTGCTCCGTGATACTGTGGGCCCGACTTTGGGCGCTTTCGACGCTTTCGGGGTTCGGGGTTTCGAGTTGTAGAACGACATGGAACTCTCGCCCTTCGAACTCCCGAATGCTGAAACGCCGACGCAACTAGATCTCGCGCCACGCGTCCCCTGGATGGACGGTTGCTATCCTTTCCTGCACACAATATGGGCACTATCCATTGCGCTAACCTCGGCACAACTTCACTAACCGCGATTTCCCGCCAACCGTCGATCTGCTCTTATGGATGAATTCAGACCGTCGACAATATAATTTTGCCCGCTTACTTGCTTGGAAGCCTGAAATGGGATTTTTCCGTGCTGCGCTTGGGCGCTTCTCGTGCAACTTGCAGACCTGAATACTCTTGTGCCCTGGACAAGAAATGTTACTAACAGTGAATATGTTTACGTTTTCATTCATTTCGTGGTTGTAACTACTCATGGAATTATCTTCCAGCGTGCCACGACCTTGTGATAGGTTGAAGAATCAATGTATTGGTTGGATTAGTGCATTGGAGAGTAGATTCCATGCTTTCCATTGAATAGATTCCATGCTTTGAGTAGTGTGTGATCCACCTCCCAGCATGCCACAATCACGCAATTGCTTGAAAAGCCAATTTACTTGCTTTCATTAGATTAGGTTTATCTTCTACAAGTGTGTGATTTAATTTTTAGTGGTTAGTTGCATTAATAATCCATAACATTCATAGATTGAGAGAGCACATTTCAACAACATTGAAATCCTTTATGGTTGCATGTATAATGTACAACGCTTCAAAAGCTTACGCAACTTGGTCTATAATTTAAGTAAAGTTCAAGGGATTCAACAACTTGATGTTGTTGTAATCCTTTAGCTCACCAAAGACCATAAGGAGATTTGAATACAATGGTCAATGTCATGGATTATAACCATGACTTAAATAAGTTTGGGGTAGGTCTTTCAATGTTGTCAAATAATTATATCAAGGATAAAAGATAAACTTTAGGATAAAAAACTTGTTGACCAATTATGTGGTCAACAATGTCAACAAGGAGATTCATTTTCATCTTGTTTTTTTAATGGAAAATGACTTAGGTAGATCTTTGAATGGAGAAAATGGAGTTCATGCATTAAGAGGCATCGATATTTCCCCAAAGATGGAATCCATCTCCCTTCTACATGTTTTACACAATACAACATTGGTAAGGAAATCTTCAGGGAGAGAAGTCGAGACATTTACAAATATCATGGACCTTTTCCTCTTGGCCTTGGAGGGCTCATCAATGGTAATAAGTTGAAGATTCTTATCTTTAATACTAGGATGGACATTTAGCAAAGAGTATGTTGAATTTAAAATTTTCAAAGTTCACTCCCATCCAACTACATTGGGATTCCTTGGGTAGAAAAAACATGTAGGAATCTATCTTCGAAAGAGGTTATATGCGAAGTTAGAAATAAACATAAATGAATGTTAAAGGATCATTTATTTGGAATATTGTCCATAAAAGAGCTCTAATGCTTCAAACTTTTTCCTTTTGGGAGGTGAAGGGTGGTTGTTCAACTTTGTTTTAGGAGGATTCTTGGCAATGTGAGCCAGTCATCAAGATGAACTTTGGATTGAAATTTGTATCTCAATACTAGTCCACAAGCATGTAGTCGGATCATGAAGAATTGTTAAGAGTATCAACACCGCCAAGCACATGAAATGTTGGGATCTTAAAGAAAACAAAGGCAAGTTATGGGAACAACTAGAGAAGAGGGTACTACCTATTGATGAAGGTCCAAATTGTTTGTGATGGGGTTATCCAAAGGTTGGGGAACATACTATCAAACAAGGTTATGGTTGGCTACCTTTTGAACCAAGAGAATATGAACTACAAAGAAAAGATATGGGGGTGGGGTACATGGCCAAAGGAGAGAACATTCGTTTGGCAACATCAATGGAAAAGGATACTAACTTGAGAGAAAATGGAGAAGTGAGGCTTTCAAGGGCCATTGTGGTGTGTTTGTTATTGCTAAGAGGAGTCTATTGATAATTTATTCCTCTCTTGCCCATTAGCAAAAACCACATATGAGATTGGGCAAAGTTGATGAGGATTGGAGGAAGTTTTTTAAGGAGTGGTGTTCTAATTAAAGGATGGCCCAAAGGGAAATTCCAATTTAGCTTAATCATTTATCTTTGGGAACTTTTGGGGGGTTAACATCTAGAACATATGGAAAGAAGGCAAGATAATCCTCAATGGTCTTGAAGTGAACATAAGAGAGACAACACTTACACTACCATGGAAGGAAGAGGATAAGATTATGAAACAGAAGGAGAGAAATATTAGTAGAATTTGAAACATTGTCACCACCAAAATCAAGCTTTGTACTTTGCCTCAAAACTTTTCGACCAAAATATCATATTATTGACAACCTCCAAAGTCTTTGTGTTTTACATTGCTTTCAAATAGCCTCAAGAGGAATCATCAAGAATTCCCAAGGCACAATAGTGCTAATATTGCTACCAATATTGGGGTGGACACTAAAATTCAATTAATGCTCAAGCAATTGATTGTACATTAAAGCTAACTCATCAAAGATGGATAAAGCATTTGGAAGTGGAGAGAGACTTGGATTATTATCAATCTTTTAAAAACACTTGGTATGGCTTCCCATGTTTAAAAATTGAAAATCCACTTAAGGTTAAAACCAATCATTGAGAAGATTGAGAGGACCTTGGAAGCTTTTAAAAACCTTAATTTCTATCAAGTTAGATGAGTTAGTAATTGGGTAGTTGATATCCTGGCAAACATAGGAGTGGATGGGTAATTGGGCAAAGTTCATTTCCCAACATCGTGTAATGACTTCTCAAACCATACACTTAAGAAGAGGATCTAAACAAGAATAGAAAAGAGTATTGGATTGAGTATGTACAAAGTAGGAACATAAACTCATCTTTGAATAAGCACTAAGATAAACTTGCTTTAGCAAAGTTAAAGCTTCACCCACAAGCTAAAAAGGAAGCCAAATCTCCCAAGGAACATATAGCCAAGTTGTATAATGGATCAGCAAGTAGAAGAGTCGATCTTAAAGTGGATGAAGTCAAGCCATCAAACCTTCAATAGTTACAGTGGTTGTGGGGTATGAACAAGACTTTGGGCAAGATAGCTAAGGTTGTGGTGCATATTGCAAGAGAACATATCAACTTGAAGGAGTAGATGAGAACTACCATAGAGATTGTGAAGTACAAAGTGGCCAAGATTAAAGAAGAAAGCAACAACCATACAAGGGAACAATAAAGATAACAAGAAGGGTAGAGGCCAAAGACATGAAGAGCTTATTGGCAAAACATGTATACAATCCTCTTCCAACTAAACAAATATGCCAAAGTAGCACAAGATTTGGCCTTTGTCGAGTAGAATTTGTAGATTGTTATAGACTCGGACAAAAGGTTGAAAATTGAATATGTAAGGAATATCCTAATCTTATAAGGGTAAGAAATATAATATCAAACTCACAAAAGGGTAAATGTGATTCTAAATTTTTTCATTGATAATACAAACTTTTTACTTATAAAACAATATCCCTTTTTTTTAAATTCTAATTATGACTAGAATTGTGTCAAATTATTCATTTTTGAAAGTGTATCATGTTTTATAACACAATTCAATTGAAATTTAATTTAAAGATGACTTAATTTCAAACAAGTATCAATCAACTATTTATTTCTTAAATTGTAACACTAAAAAAATATTTTTTATTTATTAAATTGTAACATGTTTTCTAATACATTTCAATAAAATTTAATGGAATGATGGCACCATTCAAATGAAGATTCAATCAAACAAATCACTAGAAGAAACTTTTCATCCTAAAATAGTTTTGTAATAAAAATATAACTCTCATTTAGCATTATCCTTTGTTATAAAAGAGCCTACTATTCCGAGTTAAACTATCTTTGCAAACTTGCAAAAAACCATTTTGGTTTCTAGTATTACATTTATTGAATGATAATGATGGAATTTGCATTTTAAAAAAATTAAAAATTATATCTATATACATTTAAAATAGCAAATCTTCGAAGAAAGAAGTGAATAAGATAGTAGACAATGTTGGTGAAACCGGCCTAGGGTTCCCGCAGTGTGGGATCCCTGTCACACGGTGACAGTGTAGCCGCTTCCCTCCTAGCTATTGTCCGTCACCCCTTTGCTTCATACATGGATCTGACTGGTGGGATGAGTTCAGGGGCCTTGCGGATGCTCCCATACCTCGACTCCACATGGCTCCCGACAGACGTGGACGTGGCTTTAGCTTTTTATCCTTTCCCTGTTACAAACAAACGCTTTTTGGCTTTCAGTAGACGTGGATTTCCACTTTCTCGTTTCTTTCAACCTTTATGGCTACCACTGTAGATTTGTCGTGGGCTGATGACGACTCACTTTGGGCAAATGATAATCTCTTCCTAACTGACGACACCTATAAACTATTGTATGAGGGCATACGTCAACCCCTGACAAACCCACTCCCATCCCACTCCCCTCTACAGTCCCCCTCACAACTGGTTATTCCTCAGCCCTCAGATCTGATCTCCCCTCGTGATGGAGAGCCTGTTGTCCCTGCACTCGTACCTGACCGTCAGGCTCGGATTAAACCTTCTTTTCTTCCTCGAGGGACTCATTCCTTATCCTCCAACGCTTTTCCATCTTCATTTCTTGTTACCGCAACTCCCTTTACCGTTCCCTCCACTGAACCAGACACCGCGTTTCGACCACTTTGCTCTCCGCATACCTCCGATGGTTCTGGCCACAATAGATCCTCTGGAGCCAGAGCCCGAGCCCGTTCAAATCGCAAACTCAAGTCCTAGAAGGTCAGATCGACCCCATCCAGCTGCATTCTCGGCAAAGACATCGCCTTAGACCGTGTGGCTAGCCTTTCTAAGCGGGCTCTCGTCGGTAAGTTCTACTATACCAAGATGAATAAAGCACGTTTATCTCTCTGGATACAAGAGTTTTGGAAACCTGTGCTTAGTTATTGTCTGAGGATAAGCCTCCTGTCCAACCACTAATACATTTTTCATTTCCTGTCGGAAGATGATCTTTTGTTGGTTTTAAAACCCCCGTGGATACTAGATAGGGGTGTCCTCATGCTCAAGAGATGGACTCATTGCTTTAGTGCTTTTGTCGAATCCTTTAGCAAAAGAAACATGTGGATGCTTTTCCTGATTTTCCGCTTGAACTCTGGTCCCTACCTATCTTCAAAGCGGTCGCCAACACTGTCAGGGGATTTGGTTTCTTTGATTTGCGCTCTCTTAGCTGGGTCAACAAATGGGTTGCATGGTTGTTGGTTGAAATTGACCTTGAAAGTGGTATCCCATAGTCCATTGATGTCGTTTTAGGGGACCACACTTTCAGACAACAAATTGATTTATGGCGGGAGCCGTTTCGGTGCCATCTCTGTTGGCAAACTGGTCACCTGAAGAGCTCATGTACATGACAGACTGATCACCTGAAAAACTCGGGTAATACGGCTAAGCCTGTGTTCTCTAGGTCCTCCTTGGAACAGTCTGGTAAAACTCTTTCCTAGACATGAGACAACGACAACTTCCTTGGTAAGATGAAAGTCTTTTTCCTTGATTTCTTCCTTAATTTATCTGATGAAGAAGTAAATTATTTAAATTTCGATGAGAAGTGGGTGTTAGAAATCTTTGAAGATTTCTGGTAACTTCTACTTAACAAACTTGATGTCAAATTACTTGGCCTTGTCCTCCAAAGTGTTGTCCTTGTTGCTTCCAACTCTTCTCCCCTTCCACTGGATCCATCATTGACAATTGATCAGGAGGACCACTCTCGGCATCCTCTTCCTTGCCTTGAACCCTTTAATCTCGAACCCTTTCTCTCTTGCGATCCTAACCCCACCTCCTCTCCTCCTACCTCGTTGGTTGTTGTTCCCCCATCTAAAACCCTTTCCCCTCCTACTTTCCTTCCTACTGACCCTTCCCCCGATTTACTCCCTAAACCTCCCTCGACTCACTCTCTAGCATCCCTTTCCCCTTGCCCTCTCACTATTTCAACTTCTACTTCTCCCCTCCACCTTGACCGCTCCAATGTGACTATTAGGAAATCTCGACTCAGACCACCCAAAAAACCTCCCGGCTCTATCGAAGGCGGCTTGTCGGATTTAACAAACTTTGATCCTCCCTTCCCCCCACCACTACTCGAGAACCCTACCGTTCATCTCTCACTGCCCTTAGAGCAATCCAGTCATCCCTAGGGTTACTTTAATGATTATTTTGTCACTCAATCTTCGTGGGTTTGGGAGCCCCACAAAACTTGCTTCCCTTAAGAGATTACTTCAGCAAATCAAACCTGATATCGTTCTCCTTCAAGAAACTCTGATTAAGGGAGACAAAGCAAAAAACCTCTTTTTTCAATGCCTGCCTCATTGGAATGTCGTTGCCTTAGATTCAATTGGTCGCTTCGAGGGATTTCTTACTGGTTGGAACCCAACCCTTGCTGAGTTTTGTGCCTTTGGTACAGTTGCAGGTATATTTTTGGAAGGAAGATTTAAGCATTCTAAAGAACCTGTCAAACTTCTTAATTGTTATGTGTCATATAAAGACAGGGAACCATTTTGGCAACAACTCTATGATTCCAGATTATTATGTGAAGATAATCTTATTATTGGTGGTGATTTAAACTTCACCCTTACTGCCAATGAAGTGTGGGGTAAACTTGCACGGACAACCCCCCTGGCTGATTTTTTAGCCAATCTCCTACATGCATCGGGGTTAGTCAACCTTCAACCTTCTGTTATGTCTCCCATTTGGCGGAATGGCAGATCAAGCTCCACAGGCATCTCAAAAAGATTGGACCGCTTCCTCTTAGACTCCAAGTTGTTTGATTGCCATCACAAAATCCGCACATGGGTTGAAGATTCAATGATCTCTGATCACAAACTCAATCTGCTTACAAATTGATGGGCCTTCACGGAATAAAGCTTCCCCGTTCAAATTCAATAGCTCTTGGATTTCGGATCCGACTTTCATTTCTTTAGTCCACTCTACCTGGGAAGATATGAGAAGTTGGTCTGACAATTCTGCTATACTTCTCCTCTGTGACAAACTCAAATACTTGAAGAGATCTGTTATTAAATGGCAGACTTCAAAGAAGTTTCAATTAAACGCAGATCTTGCCTCCATTGAACAACAAATCTATGTTCTTTTTGCAAAATGCCCCTCACAAATCTTTGAACAAGAGTATTTGGAATCTCTAAAGTCCCTCACTGCAAGGAAGAATGATATCCTTTCCTTAGAAGAAGCTACCTGGAGACTTAGAAGTCGGGCTATATGGATCAAGAAAGGAGATAAAAACACTAGATTCTTTCACAGGTTTGCATCACAAAGATGCAGTCAAAACACTATTTGGGACTTGGCAAATGAGGAAGGAACCTGATTTCTATTGACTCGGAGCTAAGAAAATTGGCCTTCAACTATTTCAAAGCTCAATACAGAGCTATTGAAGCTGAGAACATTGATACACAACTTGATGTCCTCAAAAATGTTCCTCGGTTCTTTAATGATGATGATAATGTGGAGATAGGCAAACCTATTACGATTACGGAATTAAAAGAAACTATCAACATCATGCCTAAAGAGAAAAGTCATGGTCCAGATGGTTGGACACATGAACTTTTTCACAATTTCTTTGATATTCTAGGAGTGGATTTACTCAATGTTGTGGAAGAATCACGCATTATAGGCTATATCCCACGGGCTCTTTATGCAACTTTCTATACTCTCATTCCAAAAATTAGCAAGTCGGTCAATTTTAATGACTTTAGGCCCATTGCTCTATGCAATTTTGCCTACAAAGTCATTTCAAAAATCATTGCCGCTCAGATCAAAAATAAACTAGCCAATTGCATCTCCATTGAACAGTTCGGTTTTCTAAAGGATAGGTTGATCTTTTATGCTGTAGGCATCACGTAGGAATGCCTTCATACAGAAAAATTAAGGAAACAAAATTATGTCATTTTAAAGCTGGATTTAAAAAAAGCCTATGACAATGTCAGTTGGCAATTCCTCGGGTTACTTCTTGATCAGATTGGTTTAAATTGGTGCGTCGCTCAATGGATTATGAGTTGTATCACCTTTGTTAATACGATTGTTAATGGTGCTCCAACATATTTCTTTAAATGTCACAGGGGACTGCGACAAGGTTGTCCATTATCACCTTTGCTCTTCTTGCTAGTTGTCGAAGTTTTTAGCAGAATGATAACACAAGTCGTGGCCTCGGGAACTTTTCAAGGACTTAAAGTAGCAGTCAACACTTTTATCTCATACTCTTTTTGTTGATGACGTACTCATCTTGGGAGTTGGGAAACTTGAGTATTGGTTGACTTTAAAATCCATCCTCTCCAAGTTCTGTGATGCAATAGGGATGGTTATAAATTGCCACAAATCAGTGTTTCTTGTACAAAACACTGATTAGATCTTCAAGCACAGCTTGGCATCAGTTTTTAATATTAAGATTGAAAATCTTGATCAAGGTATGAAATATCTTGGCTTTTTCCTTAAGCCAAACAATTATAGAGTGAATGTTTGGTTGTGGTTACTCAAGAAGATCGAGAAGAGGATAGGGAATTGGACCTTCCGAAGGCTCTCTTGGAGGTACTCACCTTAGCCAATTCCGTACTACAAAGACGGCTCAACCTTGTCAAGTTACCTACTTCTGTGATACACCGTATACAACGTATGCTCACAAAATTCATCTGGAAAGGAGGTAAGAAAGGTATTGGTTTTCATCTTACTAAATGGCAAAACATTGCCAAGCCAAAGCTTTTTGGAGGTTGGGGCATAAAACACCTTTCATGGTTTGCCCAATCATTGGCTGCCAAATCATGTTGGAGAGGATTATTTGGTACAGGTCTTTGGAATTATGTACTATGCAAAAAATATCCCAAGGGCATAGATATCATTTCCTGGTTGCGCAGAGATGAACATAACACCCAAGGCGCATCTATCATTTGGAAAAACTTTATGCTTTCTCTTCCGATCATCAAAAGATGGTTGGCTTGGGAGATAGGATCTGGGAATCGAGTTGTCTTAGGTCGTGATCCCTTTATTGTTTGCAACGACCATTATAAACTTTCACTTCCTCTTCTACAAGTACTAAACAGTTCAAAGATCTACTCATTAGCACAAGCAACCATTCCTGGTGATTCGAGATTTTTTCAACTTTGGATGGAGCCTAATCAGTTTGGATTAACAGAGGAACTCAAAATTGAATGGGACAACTATGTTTCTACCTTAAGAAATAGTGGCATCAGCCTCACAAATGAAATTGATAAACTGGTATGGTCCTGGAATAGAACATCAGGTACAGTCACTGCCAAACTAGCCTATCAATCCATTTTATTTTTTAATAATTTGGAAGAGAAGAAATGGTGGTACAAAGCTATTTGGGGATTGAATATTCCAATAAAATTGGTATGCTTTATGTGGATGTGCCTAAAGGACAACATACTTACTGGAGTTAATTATCAAAAGAGAGGAGGCATTGGACCTTCGATCTGTAATCTCTGCTTAAAGAATGAAGAAACCACTTTTCATCTTTTTGTAGACTGTCCAAAAACACAAAACATTTGGGTTGAAGTGATAAAATTTCTGAAGATTGATAGTGATTGGAAGTGCCCCACTATAGATGAGAACTTAAAACATTGGTTCTTACGATTTCCAAAACTAAGACACATTCCATTTTTGGTTTTCTGGGGGATCTGGAAATTTAGAAACAGAATACTGTTTGAGAACTGCAATAGATCGGATCCTGCGATAATCATCAAAATTATTCTTCTTTTAAAGAATACTCAATCAAAGAGGATGAAGATAAATTGGATTTAATACTAAATCCAATCTATTTTGATGATAATCCTATCAGATTTTTTGATGGTGCAGCTGTAGATAATATTTGTGGAATTGGGATTTATCTAAAACTTTCAACTAAGCACATTTCGTTGGAGGCACAGGTAACAATATGAAAGCGGAAATTATGGGTCTTTGGGGAGTCCTTTTTCTCTCTTCCTATCTTTCTATTAAAAAATTGATGGTTGCAGGTGACTCCAAAGTCACTATCGATTGGATAAATGACAAATCCAACTTGAATCTAATTTATCTCAACAACTGGAAAGACAAAATCAGAAGATTAAAGACTAGATTTGAGACTATCAATTTTATGCACATACACAGACAATTCAACAAAGTCGCTGAGAGCCTTTCAAAAAGGGCACTCAAAGACAATACAGGTTGGCTCTATTATGAAGAAATGCTTGATGAAACCACTGTTAGTGCTGAGAAATTAAACATTTTCTAGGATGGAATTATACAGATGTACTTTTTTGTAAATTTTGTATATGGCCCATATTTGACATTATAAACGATACTAGAGTGTATATTGTGAAAGAACGAAAGACTATATGATCATTTTGATCGATACTTCCTAGAAATATATGTAACTGAAAGTTTCATTTGATTCTAATAGAATAACAATGAAACTGTTTTTTTGCGTGAAAAAAAAAATAGCAAATCTTCCAAAATATATATACATTTAAAATAGCAAATCTTCCAAAATATATATACATTTAAAATAACAAATCTTCCAATATATATATATACATTTAAAATAGCAAATCTTCCAAAATATTACCCCACTAAAGAGTAACCCTAACACAATGACAACTAGGGACTCATCATTAACCCCAAGGGAAAACAAGTGACATGCTTTGCTAAGATTTGAACACGAACACCAATAACGTCTGAGGGGCATATTCCCTCGAAAACTTTATTAAAAACCTTTTATGCATGTTGGATTTAAAATTAATTGTGAAAATTATACCAAATAAAGCTAGACCAAATAATATACATTATCAAGCAGACTTTGATCATCTCTTTCAAACGTACAAGGTTCCTTTGTGTCTTGATTGCTAGTAATGAGAGTCCAATCAGCGAGCCAACAAAGGATTAGGTTTAAATTAAATGCTAAAAACTCATTGAACAAACGATGGCAATGAAAATCAAGATGGCGTATAACTCCCCAACAACTCAAAGTATCTTAAAAAACAAGTGAAGACTATTTCAATTTGGCTTTCGTTGATATTCTTGTCTTATTTTGGCATCCCTAGGTACCAATCTAAAGTGCCACAACAATCGCATAATGGCCCATAAAGAAAACAAAACCATCGAAGTTGTGGTTTCAAAGGAGATTAAGCAATTAAAATATCAGTTGGAAGATCTACAAGCAAGCATGAGGAAACCAAACACTTAGTATAAGAGAGGAATTCAAGTCACAGATATACTTGAGTTGCATAACAGAGATGGTGAAACTCGAGATAGAGTTGAAGGACATGAAGGGATGTCTAGGTGAAATCCATTATCATCTTCATGCTAAGTTTGAAGATCTACACAGCATAAAAGTTCTAGAGATTTTTGTCATAGAAATAAGAATATCTAACATATTTTAATGGGCATTTAACATGTGCTTCGTAGTCAAGGATTTTTTTGTTTGTGCAGAATAAAAGTTCTAGAGATTTTTGTCATAGAAATAAGAATATCTGACATATTTTGATGGGCATTTAACATGTGCTTCGTAATCAAGGATTTTTTTGTTTGTGTCACAAGAAAAGGGCAGGCCAAGCAAGCAAGCATACTCACCTTACAACCAGTCACCAATTATATTAGTAGAAAGCACAACTCTCTTGTCACCACCCCCATTGGCATGAGGATCATGGTATATTGAATCTTGTATGTTACCCATGCAACAATTCTCTCAACCAATATGGATAATAAATTTTGAGATAGAGAGGCATTTATTTCCTAGAAATGATTCAAAGACGAACAAACTCAGTTGTCTCTGGTTTATTTTAATGGGCATTTTAGGAAAGCATTTGAAAGGGGTTCCTGCAACAAACCAACCATAATGTTAGGATAAGGCACCACCCCCTTGTAGCCACTTGTCATGGACCTGCAGTCTTCCCAAATTTTTCCTACAACTTGAGTCTGCTCAAGTCGTTTTGACACCTGCGATCATGTGGCACTGCCTGGCCAACTTGCACCTACTACAACCAAACTAAGTTTCTTCACCTAAGGTCTACCCAAAACTTCGCCTTAGGCTACAAGAAGTTAGATGCCAAGCCAAGTCTAACACACTTCTTTCATCCAACAATCAACACTTAGCCATGTGTCCAACCGTGGCCATAAAACATCCCAACAATATAATACTTGGCCAATATTACAACTTAGCCAATTAACAGTATACAAGGAACAATAACATCCAATACACAAAGCATCCAAAGTACATAATACATATGAATGGGCGGCACCCAACACCTTATTATATATAAGAATGTTACATGATACAATGGGAGAGTGCAGTCGACTGCCTGCAACTCAATTACAAATGTACGCCTAAGTGGGCCAGCACGTCTGATTCGTCTCAAACCATCCGAAGGCAACTCTGTCCACTTGTCTCGATCGGTCTAGTCATCCCAAGTGTGCCCAACTCCTCTGAGTTCGCCCGGTTGTGCCCAGCGATGCACCTAAGGAGACTAGAATATCTATGCTCGATGGATGTATGCCCAAGGGAGTACACTTGACAAGTGCACCCCACGATTGTGATCCATGGCAACTTGTGCTCAAAGGCACCTTGACCATTCGTTGCAACCAGCAAGTGTGGACAACCTAAGTTTGTCGATCCATATAAGTCTAAGCACCCAATTCATCAAGACTTTTTGTCCCTTCTTGCTCTAACATGCCAAGTGCATGTCCGCGGACGAGGTTGCCTGCAACAACCTCATTTGCCTCTAGCCAACTCCTTGTCCACTCCCTTTGGTGCATCTAACTTGTCTCTATCTACGATCCACCTTGTCTATCCGCGGGAGCGCCTGACTTTGTTTGCATTGCACCTTGCCAACATGCCAAGTCCTCCAACTATTTGGAGTGTGCCTTGTTAATTGGCCAAGGTAGTTGTTTGAGGTGTGCCTTCCCAATGGGCCAAAGCGTCTCAACCAGTTTGTTTTAGGCATCATCAATCTGATATGTCCATCCATGCCAATCATTGACCACTGAGGTGATCGTGCGATGGAGGTGCCCAATGCCACTCTAGGCAAGGGCCTTACACTAACCCTATTGACATAAGGAGAGGGTTGGGCAAGTGTTGCTACCCCTATTGGCATAAGGAGAGGATTAAGCAAGTAACGTGCTACTGCCATTGGCATAAGGGGGTTGGGAAAGCAAGAGTACAAACCCACAATAAATCAACCAATATGTTAGGAGAAGGCACCACTCCCTTGTTGCTACCCCATTAGCATAAGAATCATAGTACACTAGAGACTATATGTTATTGTAGTCCAACTTTCTCAACCAATGTGGGCTAGTGGGTTTTTTAATAGAGGTATTCATGTCCTATAAATAATTCCAAGACAACAAATGTGAGGAAGCACAAAGGTCAAGAGTATTAGACTTATTTTATTGGGCATTTTAAGAAAACATGAGAAAGTGGTGCTATGGAGTACCACACGTTATGTTAGTAGAACACACCACTCCCTTGTGTATCACCCATTGGTACAAGGATGATGGTATACCAGAGCTTGTATGTTACCACAAACCAATTGTTTAAACGAATGTGGGATAGTAGGTTCTTAAATAAAGAGATATTTATGTAGTAGAAACAACTCCAAGACATAAATGTTAAGCATATTCAACTTACTTTAATGGGTATTTTAGGAAAACGTAAAGCACAATCAAGGATTCTCATTCCACCTTAAATGCCCACTTTCGTCTCTCCTATCAAGAAAGGATTTATGATCTTGTGAAAGGGATATCCAACTTATTTTAATGGGAATTTTTGGAAAACATGTGAAAGGGAGACATTGTGTAGGACTGGTGTCACAGGCTTGGCGAGCCTGCGGTCGGGCGACGGAATCACCCGACGTTCCTAGTCACCATGCGACACCGCAATCATTCGTTTGACAACAAAGCTACACCAAACCACATAATTTGGGCTACGCCTTACTTCACTACATCTTCGTTTATTACTTATGTTATGTCTGTGTTTTCTTATACTTAGCTTCAAAAGTAGAAAGAAACCATTCATGCAAAGTAACAAGACAAAATGCACAAGTAGGCAGCCAAACCGGCCTAACACCCAATTCTTCATTAACTTACAAAGAACCGAGTTGTAGCTCATTACAACCAAAAGAATAAACATGGAGCACATGGCTCAGCAATTCGCAATGAGTCTTTTCATTGGCTCTGTGTCTCGACTCATCTCGTCGTAGACCTCCCATCTTGTCAAACTGTTTTGTTGCCCCGTTGCCCATCTTTCGTTCACAACCCTCACTACTCTACGATCATCCCTACCTCTTGCCAAGTCTGTGCGCCCTTCATGCGCTTGCACTTGACTCTTTGTTAGACTCCATCGCAGAGCACCCAAATGTCACCACCAAGACTTCATGAATATTCTACTGCATGAGCCTCTGTCTTGACCGTCTTCATTGGTCTTGCCAGACCTATAGGGCACCCATCGGAAGACATTACCGCATCCTCAGATTTGGTGCAACGTGCGACACTCTCCCAGCTTCATAGACTTTCACCCATCACCAGCTTCCTTTGTCTAGATGAGCTCGCCCTTCCTATCTTAGTACAGCCTTCCCCAAGGCAGCTCAAGTTACCCTTCAGGGTCTACTTGGCTCCTTGGGGAGGGAGCTCGCCCTCCTTCCTTTGTTGCTGCCTCAGAACTCCAATCTGTGATTATGAGAGAAGTCACCTTGCCTCCCTTCTGCCAAATGACTTTCACTTGATCTTTTATAGGCGTGCGCCCTTGCTCGGCGACGTGCCCATTCCAACCGAAGAGCCCCTTTGTCGGCAATCTGAAGCGCTCTTTCGGTTGTTTGTCCACTTTCGCAAGTTGAGTCGACTTGTCAATAGGTGCGCGCTCCAACCCAGTGGATATTTCCTTCCGTTTACTTGGGCGCCCATCTCGATTCTGGCCCCCTCTTGGTTTGTTTCTTGGCAGCGTCTGCTCGTCGTTTCATTGGTTTACTCCCCTTGGCACGACGCGAGCCCAAGGCATCTTAGTTCCCCAAGTCAAGTTCCTTGTGCGTTATGTTGGGCACGCTTGCCTTCGTCGCACCCATCTTCACCAATCGTTTGATTCTTCGGTGGGGCGCCCATATCTTCATTGCGTGCCCACCCAACCAACGGTTCAGTCAAGTCACCACTTAACCTCCATCACAAGTCATCTCGATGAAGTCATACTTGGCACCACATCGCATGCCCAAGTAACCCAACTTCACTTATAAAATAATCAAGCGTCCATTGACTCGCACGTTTCGCATATCTTGGCTTGTGGAGGGACCATGCACGCCCAAGTCAAGTCCTATAGCATGACATACTCCCCCACTCAAAGCCATTGTCGTCCCGACAATCTCAAAGCACTTCATCCGTTGGGATCACCCATGACAACCATTCACTACTCTGTTGTGATCGCAAGTTTTGTCGCAACCTCAACCAGAACTGAAAAATTTCTAAGTGTTGAACCTTCATGACTTATGTTGCACCCATACTTCAACCATTCCTCTCATGTGTCTATACATTGTGCACCCCCATTCCTGTATTGGTTGGGTAATTAGTCCAACCGTCACGCACAAGTCCTGAGATGTACTTCCTTATGTCGAAACTTAGTTGTTTTTGTCTACATCGTTATCACCTTGTCCAACCCAAAAACATGAAAGCAAGATCACACTTGCCCCTTTGTTGCTATCCAATTATGTCATGAAGTTCTTCCACAACAACCAAGTGTTGCACCAACGGATCGTTGTGCTTGAATTCTAACCCCTTCGCCATGTTGTTGCGCAATAGCTCGTGCAAGTGTTGAGTAGTTGGATGGTCGGTCCAACCATCATTGCTTGTACGATGGCACACCTCCATGTCAAATTGATCTCCTCCCATTTGCAACTCTATTCATCCATGCAACTCTCACCAAGGTATCCTCCTTGCCCCATCATGTTGCGATGTTGCCCCAAAACGAAATCTTCCTTCATTTTTGTTATGAAAATTGTTGTCACTTCCATCGATCGTCACACCCAGCTCATCCCATATCCAAGTTATTTGAAAACTCAAGGAGATCATCGCACATCTGCCACACATGCAACCAATCGAATTCACTTTCTTTACTCATCCCACAGACTACAGGATTCCCAGGACTGCCCCATCGTTGTTGCATCTGTGCCCTTCATGGCACACCTTGGTCCCCATCGCTGCTGCATCTGTGCCCTTCATGGCACACCTTGGTTAGCTTGATGAGTCTGCCCACGTCAAGTATGAGACTGACTTCATCGATCAACCTCCTATCTTCTTCGTCACCTGTCAACGAAACGTCTAAGTGTATTGGTTTCGCACATCCAACAGTCACCTTCGCACTACTTCTTTCGTGCTTCAGTTCACTCTGCATGTGCGATCCTCCAATCTGTAAGCCCACAACATCCTTCACAGGATTCGTGCAAGTGTTGAGTTATGTCTACATGACGTCAACAATTTCCCAAGTTATTCAAGTTGAAGGGACTTCCCTAGGAATTTCGCACTTGTTGCACGTCCATCCCAATACGTCTGCCAATCAACAACTCTGAGTCAATCTGCACTAGCCAAGCTCCCAAAGAACATTTGTGCACCTAATGTCCCATACCACCAACAAACGCCCTCAAATCTCTTGTCATGCATCTTGCCCATTGTAGTTCTTGACAAATTTCTTGAACAAATCAATTGTTATCTCTTTTGTTTTCCTTGAAATGGAACTTCATGCCTTATGTTGTTCGTCCCTTCCTTGGTCACATCTACGAATCAAGTCACTACTCCACCAACAACCTACATATGCAAAGTTCAAACTTGTCCTGGCCGCTTCATGAAACAGGTCAAGTCTGCACACTTCAAAATTTGTCTAAGTCCCAAGCTTCTCATGCTCCCAACTCAGTTGCCTCTCATCATCCTGTCTTTGTTGCTTGGCTCCCTTTGCACCAACGCTGCAGAGATGTCTTGGTGAGGTGCGCCCAAGAAGATTTGCAAAAGCCTCCAACCAAAACGTTATGATGTCTGAAATCCATCCAAGTCACTTCCTTCATAGCACCCAACCAAACTCGCCTTCTTCGAACTGTTATCTTCGTGCCCGGCAGTGCCTCGGCACCAGGACACCATGCACATCAATCGATCATTAAGTCCCCTACTGTTAACTAACATCCGTCTGAAAGCTGCGATCGTCAAACGCAACCCAACTGACCCAACTTCTCCTCGATGATGCATGGCACGAAGTTGGCTTCAGTGGAAAATGTGCTCGACTAAGGTCCACTCTACATCCAACTGAAACTTCCTTCTCCGTATGTTATCTTCGCGCTCTGCAATGTCTTCACACCAGGACACCGTGCACAAATCTCAGTAGTGCACAGCACGAAGTTGTCACGAGGGAAATCGTGCTCAGTTATCTGCTCTGTGACCCAAACTTCATTATACCGTCCCAAGTCACGATGGTGACCCAGCTCACCGATTGCTCAAAACATTGTCTTGAACTTCTGCAATCATTGTTGCAACTCTGCGACGGTGCTTCCTCCGTCGCCACAGAATTGCCATCACAATCACCAATTGCTCAACGAACCCAAACTAACCCTGCTCGATTGCTTGAGTTTCTGCGCTCTGATACCATCTGTCACACACCTGGCGAGCCTGTAGTCAGGCAACGTAATCTCCCGACGCTCCCAATCATCGTGCGGCACTGCAATCGTTCGTTTGACAACAAAGCTACACCAAACTACTTAATACGGACTACGCCTTACTTCATTACATCTTTGTTTATTACTTATGTTATGTCTTTGTTTTCTAATACTTAGCTTCAAAAGTAGAAAGAAACCATTCATGCAAAGTAACAAGACAAAATGTACAAGTGGGCGGCCAAACTGGCCTAACACCCAATTCTTCATTAATTTACAAAGAACCGAGTTGTAGCTCGTTACAACCAAAAGAATAAACATGGAGCACATGGCTCAGCAATTCATGATGAGTCTTCGTTGGCTTTGCGTCTCAACTCGTTTCGTCGCAGACCTCTCATCTTGTCGAACTGTTATGTTGCCCCCTTGCCCATCTTTCGTTAATAACCTTCACTACTCCTCTACGATCATCCCTACCTCTTGCCAAGTTTGTGTGCCCTTCATGCACTTGCACTTGACTCTTGGTTAGACTCCATCATAGAACACCCAAATGTCACCACCAAGACTTCACGAATCTTCTATTGCATGAGCACCCATTCTCTATCTTGACCGTCTTCGTTGGTCTTGCTAGACCTATGGAGTGCCCATCGCAAGACATTATCGCAGCCTCAGATTTGGTGCGACTTGCGACACTCTCCCAGCTTCACAGACTTTCACCCATCGCCGGCTTCCTTTGTCTAGATGAGCTTGCCCTTCCTGTCTTAGTACAACCTTCCCCAAGGCAGCTCAAGTTACCCTCCAGGGTCTACTTGGCTCCTTAGGGAGGGAGCTCGCCCTCCTTCCTTTGTTGTTGCCTCAGAACTCCAATCTGCGATTATGAGAGAAGTCACCTTGCCTCCCTTCTGCCAAATGACTTTCACTTGGTCTTTTATAGGCGCACGCCCTTGCTCGGCGACGTGCCCATTCCAACCGACACGCCCTTCGTCTGCAAGCCGACGCGCTCTTTCGGTCGTTTGTCCACTTTCGTAAGTTGAGCCGACTTGCCAACCAGTGCGCTCCAACCCAACTGACGTTTCCTTCCCGTTACTTGGGCGCCCATGCCAATTCCACGCCCCTCTTGATCCGTTTCTTGGCAGCGTCTGTTCATCGTTTCCTTGATTTACTCCCCTTGGCACGACGCGAGCCCAAGGCGTCTGAGTTCCCCAAGTCAAGTTCCTTGTGCGTTCTATTGGGCATGGTTGCCTTCGTCGCGCCCATCTTCACCAACCATTTGATTATTCGGTGGGGTGCTCATGTCTTCATCGTGCGCCCACCCAACCGGCTCTTCGGTCAAGTCACCACTTAACCTCCATCGCAAGTCGTCTCGGTGAAGTCGTACTTGGCACCACATCGCGCGCCCAAGAAACCCAACTTCACTTATAAAATAACCGAGTGTCCGCCGACTCACTCACTTCGCATGTCTTGGCTTGTGGAGGGACCATGCACACCCAGGTCAAGTCCTTGGGCGTGACAGCTGGTCAGACAGTTCTTAAATTTTTGTGGCAAAAAGGAGAGAGGAAGGCCAAGCACACAAGCATATTCTATTGGAAACGACATTTCAAGGTTGATGAGCTAACCACTCACTAGATAAAAGCTTAGTCAAAACATCAAAAGGATATGACAAATATATCAGTTCAAGGATAAAGCCCTGCAAACACTCTTACTGGACGCCAGAAGACACTGATCAGGATAAGGACAAGACAGAAACATACTGTCTAATTTCATTCTCAAATTTCAGCCGAACCAATATGTTGTCCTTGCAAGAATCATATCCGATAATAGCATGTTATGGCTACACTGTTGCTATTGAAATCCTTTTTCAAAATTTGTATCTGAATGGCACTAATTCATATCAGTATCAGTCACACAGGTAGTTATAGCTAGAATGAACGACTAGCCATATTGTGGTGCCTGCAAATGACGTTCAGCACACTTTTGACCAGTTTTTGAGTAGTCATAGTCAGGTCAGGTCAAATAAAAAAGGAACTGGTCTATTTAAAATAATTCTGAGCACCGGAATCCCATGAAGAAATCTCTTAAAATCTCGGTTTATTATGTAACCCACCCCAAAAGTATGGCCAGAGGTTGCTCAAACTGTAACTCTGTAATTTCAGAAAGAAAAAATTGTTTTTGTTATTGAAAAAACTGAACTTCCAAAATAAGCATATCACAGAATACTCACTGATACCAAAGAAAGCTACTTATGACGTCAAACTAGCCTAAATCACATTGAAACTCGGCATATTCCGTGTTCTTTACATTAGTTGTTCTTGGTTATTGGTATCTCATATCACCTTCCTATGCAATCAGATGAGAAAAAATCCACTCTCTCTCACTAGACTATTACTAATGATTTTGTGTGTATATACACTTACCTAGAACCTATGAACTATCATTCTCAGGAACACTCATCATCTAGAACATATGAACTATTATATTATTCTCAGGAACACTCTCTACAAGTTAAAACTAGACAAGATGCCATTACCTTCAAATCGTCGTGTAAAGTTATAGAAGTAAACTACATACATCCATGTTCCATCATAACCACCATTATAAACTACATACAGATACCATCATAACCACCATTTTCCAAAAAACATTATTAGGGCATTGTCTTTCTTAAAGCATGCATTATACATACACTTGGACGAGAATTATGTGTCAAAACTACACATCTATAGTGTCCGTACCACATAAAAAGCTGCTCAGTTAGACTCATCCTTCATTAGCAGAAGCAAAAACTGTCAGTACGGTAACAACACAATCCTCGTTGTAACATGCATACCAATATCCCTATTTAAATCATGTAGTTATGCTCCATCACCCACACCAACCGATTGTTTTTTGAATGTTCAGACCATGAGGATTTGGTTCTTCAGGTGGAGGAGGTGGCTTTGGCTCTCTCGGTTTTGCATAGTCCGCAAAAATAACCCATCCATCCAGAAACTGTACAAATATCCAAAGTTAACTAATTGTTAGTGCTGATAGAAAAATAACTGTCTCTAAACATAAAATAAATTAACAGGTACTTACTTTACCATCCATTCCTTCTTTGCCTTTAGCAGCATCTTCTAGTGTAGCATATCTGACAAAGCCAAACCCTCTTGATCTTCCAGAAATCCTATCAGTGACAACTCTAGCTGCAAATATATACAGTAATCAAGGGACTGGATGGAAGATATTTCTGAAGCAGATTGTAAAAATGGAGGGACTGGCAACAAAAAAAGATGCATGTACTTTACCTTCAACGAGTTGCCCAAACTCTGAAAATTTAGCTCTCAAACCTTCATCAGTGGTTTGTCTAGAGAGTCCTGTGATTCATACAAAATAGTCAAGACTCAAAACATACTCTCACTTTAACATATGGCTTGTAAAGACAAGAAGTTGCAAGAGAATAGTATTTATCATTTGAGCAATCAATTAGACAAGCTCAAAATCTCAATTCCTCTTGGGCCAAGGAGGATGAGGTTCACTATAATGCCAATGGGTTGATATGCAGATTTAACAACATATGGGCCTCCTTGCACGAAACTGTGGAGATCCACTGTTGTGCCAAGGGAATTTTTATCCTCCAATTTATTTTTCTGCGTGACAGAGATAGAGTCAATCACAATGGGCCCTGGTTTATGGGTAGGGTTGGCCCTCTTTATGGGGGCTTAGCAAACAAGTTCAATCTGCACATCAATTCACCATCTTCAGTCTCTTGGAGGTAATGCCCAACCTGCCTCTTGAATATCATAACATCTAAACCCTCACGAAGGTCATCTTGAAAAAATCATATTGGATTGCAACGGCTATAGTTGGACCCAGAAGTCAAACTATGAACACTTTGTTTTCCACTACAAGGATTGTTTACTGCATGGCCACCTAGATGCTTCCTATCCAAAGGCTATTGTTTCTGAAGCAAGTAAGCAAAGAAAGAGAATGCCCAGCCAGTGGACCAATCACCTTTGGTTGGAACCTATCTCAGATAAAGTTGATTCTAGTCCACCATACTCTATAGATGACCCACTTCCACCTCTCGATGGGACCAGTGTTGTTTCTAACACTATTGAGGGTTGTACAATACACAAAGTTGTGGAAGAGTTGCCTCCCTTGCAGCTGCAAGATTCCATGCCTGGTATCCCCTTCGAGGTGATCAAAAGGGGGAGATAAGGATCAATCGGTGAAGGGAAGGGAATCAATCCCTTATGAATTGAATGGTAAGAGAAAATCACGATTATCACAGAACCCACCATTTTCAGAGAAATCTACTTCAAAAGCCTCAAATAAAGGGTGGATTGAAATTTTAAAAAATAAAGAGGAAAAGGGCAACTCTCCAAACTATACCTCTCCAATCAAGGAACCATAAAATCTCTGCCCCTTTAGGAATATGAAAAAGTAGCCATGTCGAAATGTAGATGTTGCCTAATTTGGGACCTCAGGCTTTGGTCAGCATTTTAGTAAGCATTTCAATCCGCTACTATGTATTGATATCAATTTTTAGTAGAACTACTCCAAGGGTCAATTCCGAAATATCAAACCCTATATAAAATCAGCAAAGCTACATGCTAGGCATACAACCTTGTACATTATTCTCTTTTTAATGGAAATTTTTTTAGTCACCAATAAGATGCCACTATCAATATCCTTGTACATTTTACAATACCTTCATTGGCATGGTAACTCAAACAAATAACTTGTATAAAAACAATCATTTGTGGTTGACAGTCTATAATCATATTCCACACAAAACTCTTATAATGAAAAGCATTCAAAAGTACTCAAAGTTAGAATAACCTGGTTACTAGTGTCCGTCCTCCCAGCATACCTGTAGCAGCTCAACACACCAGTTTGAAGTAGAAGTTCTGTACAGGTTGACGGCACATTAATTAAGCCACTTAGAGGCATGTTGCTTGTCCTATTTTGGAGTGAAAGAGGGTGCATGCAATCCTTCAGGATGTATGCACCAGATCTGCAATTTTTTCCTATTTTTAACTCTTATTATTTTTAGAACAGAAGTTATATTTATCTGTTTGATTATTTTAGCAATGTTTACTATTCTTGTGTGACGAAGTCAAAGATAGCAGCGCTGTGCATGTATATCTAGTTTTAGACTGGCGAGATAACCAAGGAGAGCATTGCATGCTCTTGGGTACTCTAATCTAGAGCAGTTTTCTTCATGCAATCTGGGTGCAGCCTTCTAGGCAGTTTACTGTTTGAATTAGTCCACTTTTATTGTAACCCATGATCCTCTGCTTCTATTATAATAGCAGGGCATTGGAGTAGGGTTAACTGTTCAGTTTTTGTGCTTCAGACAAGTGATTTTATGAATTTCCTGTAGCAGATTTTTTTTCTGACTTAATGAGAAACCAGTAGCAGGTCTCTGAGTTTCCTTAAACATTTTCAGCTTTCTCAGGCTCATCATAGTTCCAGGTCTGTTTACCATGTACTGTAATTTTAACATGGTATCAGAGCTGTTTTTTGAAGCATTCTAGAAATCCATGTATGAATAGTAGGGCTTCTACCTGGGATTGGGAGTCATCAAAAGATTTCGGGGGTGGGATGCCCAAGATCTGCGCTTGAGAAAAGCATTGTGTACTTGTGATAAGTTGTTTTAGGTAGCTGATCTGTTTTGTCTAGCAGTGTTTTCTGTAAGCAGCAATTGACTACCAGTGTCAGATTGGAAGGCCCATTCCAACTTCATTCTGTGGAAGTGTCGGGTACAGATGCTTCTGGAGGACATGAGCTTTGGCATCTTGTGGAGAAGGTTACACTTCCTACAAATGTTGCTTTGTTGGCAGAATATAACAAGAACACATCAAGGCAAAGCAAGTCATCCTCAACTCGATGAAGGATCCCCTGATCACTCACATTGCCGGAAAGAAGATCAGTATGTACTATGGATATGTTTGATGCTCTAGTCACTCTTTATCAAAGTGAGAACATCAGCCAGAAAATGATTCTTAGGAATAAGCTCAAAACCACACAGATGAGAAAGACAAGTACCCTAGAGAGTAATTGGATGAAAACTACAGAACTCCCTGATCAACTTGTAGCAGTTGGAAAGGAGGTACAGAGTGAGGAGTTAGTACCCATATCCTTAAATGGATTTTCACCTTCTTGGCAGCCTTTTGTCTGGGGTGTTTGTGCCAAAGATAATCTTACCACCTTTGAGAAGCTATAAGATGATTTGTCCAGGAGGAGACAAGATTGGAGATAGTTGTAAGAATAGAGGAGGGAGGGCATAACCTAGCCCTCATCAACATGATGAAGAAGGGCAATGAGAAAGGAGGACCCAAGAAGGGTCAGAAAGGAAAGAAAGAGTATTCAGGTTTCTTGAATCAAGGCAAGAAAGACTTGAGCCATATCAAGTATTTCAAGTGTCAAAGGTTTGGCCATTATACTTCTCAATGTCCTAGGAAGAACCGGAAGGATAAACAACAACAACAGAAGCAGTTTGCAGAAAGTGCAGAAACCTCTGTTGGAGTGAATGAGCTCACATCCAAGTTTGACACAATGTTCTCTGTTATTTCATGCCTTTCATCTAACATCGTGTCTAGTATCAGATGTTATGTGGATAGTGGGGCATCCAAACATATGACCTTCAACAAGAAGGTTTTCAATAGACTATAGGAGCAAGAGGTAGGCATACATGTGAAGCTTGGCGATGATGCTATGTGTGTAGCAAGAGTGGGATTCATCTCATTTTCGATACTTCTCAGTGTCCTAGGAAGAAGGGGAAGGGTAAACAGCAACAGCAGAAGCAATTTGCAGAGAGCGCAGAAACCTCTGTCAGAGTGGATGAGCTCACATCCAAGTTTAATACAATGTTCTCCATTGTTTCATGCCTTTCATCTAACATCGTGTCTAGTATCGGATGGTATGTGGATAGTGGGGCATTCAAACATATGACCTTCAGGAAGAAGGTTTTCAATAGACTATAGGAGCAAGAGGCAGGCATAGATGTGGAGCTTGGTGATGATGCTATGTCTCCAGTAGTAGCAGTGGGATTCATCTCATTTTGGATGGATGCCTCAAGTGATGTTCTTGAACTTAGTGTTGTTTTAAACATTCTTGGTTTGACTAAGACTTTACTTTCAATTTTAGTTATCACAGACCTAGGAGGTGTGTTGAGTTTGATGACCAGCAAGTCACCATAAGAAGGAGATGCCTAGATCCTAGTTGTGTTTTGACCAGAGGTGTTCGAGAGGATGATCTTGTGCAGGTCATTGGCAGATCCAATGAGAGCCCTGGTGCATGACAATGACAACTCATGCAAGCTTTGGCACAATAAATTGGGTCCATTGCATTATGGAGTGTTGTTTATCTTGAAGAACATGGTGTAAGGATTATCGAACTTCAATATCAAGAAGACAAGATTGTGCAAGGGTTGTGCACTCGACAAGCATGCCAAGACTACTTTCCCAAGCGGTGAGCACAGGTCAAGAGAGATTCTTGACCTGAAGCATTTAGATGTATGTGGTCCTTTGTTACCGGATCTGTCAGGCTCGGGGGCTGGATCTGTGGATTCCCAGATCGGAGACGGATTCGGATCCGGATCCGTCCATGACAAATCAAATGTTCACTATCCCTAATTTTGTTCTGTGCGACGCACTAATTTCGACCCATGTAATATTCTGATGGTTCTTATGTGGGAGTCCCAAAGGAATAAGTTTTAGCCTTCGGGATACATATATTTGATTTCAACGATATTTTTACTAATATAACAAAGCAGTCTTGATCAGTCCTTTACTTCGTTATTAAGGGGTCGAGCGCTATAGTTGTTATTAGAGGTCTTGCCAAAAATACAAAAAGAAACCTCATACATTGGCTTTTTCCAGTGGATGTCTTTCAAAGCGGAATTGTAGCGAATCTATTCAAGATCAATCACTGCTTATTTCAGGCTTTGTAACGAAGTAAGAACTGACCTTGAATGAATCCATGACGGTCGAAAGGTGTTTGTCCATAAGGTGTGAATTAATAGGTCAAAAGGAGAAGAGCATCTTTCACTAAAGCAACTACGGGTGGAAAGAATAAAGATGTGATAGAGCACAATTACTTAGATGTGGGGACCTTACCATATAAGTTATTAATAAAGTTACATGAGTTATATATTATAATTAAATTATACACTTATGTATTATATATTAGTATTATAATTAAGTTATATAATATATACAAAAGTTATGTATTATTAATTATAAGTATTGTTAATTATAAGCATTATAAATATTATATATATA
>ML782598.1:589463-620440 GCA_009831015.1 Picea engelmannii | reverse complement strand
CTAGTGTATTCACCTGCGAGAATGCCCTGGAAGTTTTCACCCTGCTCCACTGCTAGGGTGAGGGAAGTTCGCACCCTGCTAGTGTATTTTCCTGCGAGAATTCCAATGAAGTTCGCACCCTGCCTTTGTCTAGGGTGCAATAATTTATGTGAATGAAGTACTCAGATATTTTACTGGTAAGTTTTTAATTCTTTACTTAGATGACATCTTAGTTTTCAGTAAGACTAAGGAGGAGCATATGAGACACTTGAGGACGGTGTTGAGAAGACTACAACAAGAGAAGTTGTTAGTGAATTTGAAGAAGTGTTCTTTTATGAAAACATAAGTTATATATTTGGGGTTTTTAGTATCTTCAAATGAATTGAATATGTATGTAGAAAAGGTGAGGGAAAACAGGGAATGTCCTTCTCCAAGAAGCATATTCGAAGTAAGAATTTTTCATGGGTTGGAAAGTTTTTACAGAAAATTCATTAGGAATTTCAGTAGTATTTGTGCACCTATACTGGACACCATAAAGAAGGAGAATACATATTTTAATTGGATAGAAGAGGTTGAGAAAGGATTTAGTATGTTGAAATAAAAGATAAAAAAACAATCTATTCTATTTCTTCCATATTTAAAGAAAAAAATTCAAGTTAGATGTGATGCAAGTGGAGTAGACATTGGCACAGTTTTAAGTCAAAATAGTAATCATGTTGATTGTTTCAGTGAGAAACTGAATGATATTAAGAATAAATATTCCACATATGATAAGGAATTTTATGATGTAATTCAAGCCTTGAAAAAATGGATGCATTATGTTATCATGAAGGATTTTGTTCTGTATACGGACAATCAAGATTTACAGTTCATAACTGTAGAAATTTCGATACAAATTAATGTATTCCTGCGATTCTCCTGATCTAACAAGTTCTGTTATTGTTAAATACAGAATCGATTCTACTATTACTTTTGTAGAAGCAATTAAACCACGATCACAACCACAATGCACAAAGTGAAATATCAATAACACACAACACATAAGTTTTACCTGGAAAGCGTAAATCTAAAAATCCCACTATCATATATTATGTATATCATGAATCATGACACAATCTCATACAAAACTCTAATCCAAGAGATCTCAGTACAATACAATTGTCTCACACTGTCATACACAAATTAGCAAATGCATGCGCCAATTCCTGTGTCCAGACAGCCTGCCTCCTCTGCATAAACTCTGCAAACCGAATTCTCACAATGAATCGAATGAATACAATTGCCTCATTTGCACATGCTCATAAGCATATCCACTGCATGTGTGAACAAATCACAACTGATAGCCAACTGTCCCTTTCACCTGTTATCTCAACTGGTGTCCATTGGAATGACATGCATGTATTTAACCATGGAAAGTCTTTAGTTGCATGCGAGTTAACTGATTGTGAATTAATGAATAATTAATTCACTGAACTCACACTAATACAACTAAGCTTAACTCACTTAACTACACTTATAATTCTGTTACAATTCCAAATCACTCTGTTATGAATGAGATAATAGATTAATATTTATTGTCTAATTTAAGTAAGGGAAAAGTAAATTAGACACATGTTTCTTGTTGACTTTTCAACAATAACCAGACAAGAGAAGTTAAACTAGAGACATGCCAAATGGGTAGAATTCATGCAGAATTTTACTTTTGTTATTAAGAATATTAGTGGAAGCGCGAACAAATTTGCATATGCTTTGAGTAGGAGATGTTTTATCTTGTAGGAATTTCAAGTGGAGAACTTAGGATTTTAACAACTCAACGAGATGTATCAGGAAGACCCAAATTTCAAGGAAGCTTATGAAGCATGTGAGAACCCTTTGTTAAGGGACATAATTCAATGGATGGAATATCTAATCCACGATGGATTGGTGTTCAAAGGAAGTCAATTGTGTATCCTGAAGTGCTCATTGAGGGATAACTTGTTGAAGGAGAAGCATAGAGGAGGTTTGGATGGACATTTTGGCCATGATAAGACATATGGACAATTGAGTTCTTCATACTATTGGCCAGGCATGAGATCTAATGTGAAAAAATTCATGAACAAATGAAAAATATGCTAGTATGCCAAAGGAAATAAATATGATAGTGGATTGTATCAACCATTTCCTATTCTAGACAGACTGTGTGATGCTATAAGCATGGATTTTGTTCTAGGATTTCCAAAGAAACCAGAGAGGAAATGATTTTATCTTTGTAGTGGGTGACGTATTTTCAAAGATGGAACATTTCATACCATGTCAGAAAATTGGCGATGCTACTCACATAACTAATTTATTTTTCAAGGGGATCATGAGATTACATGGGTTTCCAAGGAGCATAGTTTCAGAAAGAGATACCAAATTTGTAGGAAAATTTTGGAGAACCTTGTGGAAGAAGTTGGGGAAAAATTTTCCTTTCAATTCAGCATATCATCCACAGACATACGAGCAGAATGAGGTAGTAAATCAAATATTAGGGAATGTTTTGAGGAATTTGGTCACTAAACATCATTGTCAATGGGATCAAATTATGGCCCAAACAGAGTTTTCCTATAATGATTCAACAAATAGGATGCATCCAAGAGGAATTTCATAGTTGAGATATTTGGGAAGAGATGAGTTCGGAAGCGCAGGAGCATAAGAATTTTCTATAGAGATGCAGAAGTTGCATGATCAGATCAAGGGACAACTACATAATAGCAGCCATAGACACATGAGTAGAGTAGACTCGAGAATAAGAGAGGTTCATTTTGAATTTGGAGATCAAAATTTAGCACACCAGGAAAGAGAGATTTCCAAAAGGGAAATATAACAAGTTGAAAATGAAGAAGATAGGACCATGTAAGATCCTCGGAAAGTTTATTGTGAACGCTTATAAAATGGATTTTCCAGAGGACATTGGAATACCACCAATATTCAATGTAGCAGACATGTACCTTTAGAGGATGGATGATACATAAAGAAAATATGGACATGAGGAGATATCATGGAAGAAGAAGATTCCCATAGCAGAGAAGCCACAGATAAACTCGATTATAGATCATTGGATTGCTAAGAATACTAGAAGGAAATTTTATTTTGAGTATCTGGCGAAGTGAAAAGATCATCCAACAGAAGATGCCAATTGGATAACTGAAATAGAAATTTGAAATCATGGAAAGACACTGAAGGATATCATGGAAAAGAGTCCATGGATCTTTTTTTCTTGAGGACTATGATGTAGGAGCATCACCATCAATGGTCAAAGAGGCCAAGCAGAGGACAACTCAACATCCAATGCGCACATTCAAAATGTTTTGAAACCCAAGGAGACCGCATCATTTTGATATCTTTAAAAGATTGAAATTAAAAACCTTTTAATGATTGGAGGCTTGAGCCATTGTATGAGATCGCAGGAGATTGCAATTTATTTAATGCATATAGGATTGTACAATTCTTGAGCATTGACTCATATCTATATTGTAAATGCTCATTTAATTATACTAAGCCTTAGTGGTAGAATTCTTTGATTATGATATGATAGAACTACAAGAGTCGATACAAAGGCTTAAGAAGACCCTCCATATATAAATGTATCTAATCTATGCCCAAATCAGGCTACTGAGAGTTGCTGAAGAAATGTTGAAGAGATGCTAAATTTATTTTGTTGTTGATAAAGAAAGTCGGAGAGATGAAGCTAAGAGTTGTAAGAACTCATGTATATATTTTATGAATGAATATAACAGTAGAGATTTTCTTCCAAATGCTTAGTGTTGTTTATTTCTGAGTTCAGTGGATAATGTTATACTTCATGTCTTATGTGTTTTTATGCCTATGTGTATGTTTCTTGGTTAGATAAATGAATTGTTGATGTTCTTTAAGATTCAATTGTTTTTCTTCTGAAACTACAGTGTAAGGAGTGCACAACGCCATGCAAGGAGTGCAAGGGAAGATTCTGCAGACTTCTTTGTTCATAAGAGAGAGTGTGAAGTATCACTGAGTGAGTGAAAGAAGTGAACATATACTTGTCTGAGTATAAAATATTGAGAAGACCCTCGCAAGGTGTGAACAGGGTGAACACTTAGTCAAATGTTGAACAAGTATCAAGGAAAACAAGAACAAGGAGTGCACAGGAGGATTTTCCAAAATCCTTCAAGTTTCAAAGTAGTGCAAGGCATGCATGGGTAGTCTGAATCCCTTCGAGTGATAAATATTAGAAGGGATAGTGAGTTCAGTTCTCAAAAGGAATAATTCCTTTTGTTTGGAGTTTGAGTGGACAAGATCCAATCAGGAGGAGTCGAGATCCCTTGTGACCATCAGTTTTGGAAATGTTGTGCAGGTGTTAACCCATGAAGTCTTTCGAACTTCACATATTCAAAGGTTTTCATGTAAGTGTCATGGACGAGACATATTTCCCAAAGTCTTGATATCCGAGGTGATATTGGATCGTTCATCATTGAATATACATGTACATATATCAAAGGTATTCCAGAAGAGAAACTATCCGAAAGAACTGGAGCGCGACTACAAAAACATATAAGAACCCCAAAGTTTCGAAAGATGGAGAAAATATTAACCGTTGATATATGGGGAAAACACGGCTCCATATCTCATAGTTTAGAGACTTGGCATTCTGAAAGAAGTGAGGCGTATTTTATTTTGGGTTGAGAACTCTTGAAGGCCTGAATCTCAGATTTGATATCGATTTTCAGTTGAAGAGGGACATGTGGAGTGTAGATCTAGCCTCTACCAATTTAGCGTTCAAAGGTTGTGAAGGGTTGGGTTGTGAAGATACCCGAATCCCCAAATCCAAGAGCGAATCTAGGCCATCCATCCACTACGACGCATGAACCGTCGATTGATTCCCTTCGTGAGTTCTCTAATTCGACCATTTGGGAGTATAGTGTGTTGGAGCGGGTAAAATACCCGAAGCCCAAAACCCCTTATGTTGTAGGAATCGTAGACCTTGGCCTTTGTTGGGAACCATAGATATTTGTCGTAGTTTGGTTGTTCATAGGCTCAACCTTTGAAGGGCTCATAGTGTATTTATTTTGGAAATCTCGAATCCCAGAGCTCCTAAGTCTCAAATTCTTTGGAAAAGTGAATATTGGCCCAAAATTTTAGCCTTAAGTCATTTGGAGGACTCTATCGGTGTATGAGGACCCTTGCAGACTTTATTTTTCACACAGTGAATAGGTAGAAGGCCTTTGAAAAAGTGTTTTGAGGGCTTAACAGGAGCCCGAGAGATAATTCAACTCCCTTATTCAATTATCCTTAGACTGGGAGGTCGTATAGGCCCTTGATGTGGTGGAGGTTTGCATCACATTATCCTCCATAAATATCCCTAGTGCACCCTAATGTGGCACACTTAGGAGTATATACCCACTACAACATAACAGAAAATTAACGCCTAAAATAACACCATAATTTAGTGTATTTTACTCCATGAATCAGACACCTTTTATGCAATAAAAATGGGCACAATATGGATTTTTATAATTGCACCAAATTTATTGCCAGAATTAGCACTGAAATTAGCACCAGATTTAGAGTCTAAAAAATAAAGCAAGGACTAGCACCAGGATTAGTGCCAGGAATAACACTAGGTTTAGTGACAGGATTATCATGAGGAATAACACTAGAATTCACGCTAGGTTTCGCACCATGAATAGTGCAATAATTAGCACCAATTGTAGTGCCAAGTGTTGCTTCCAGTTTTTCTTCTAATATGCCTTCCAATTTTTCTTCCATTTTTCCGTCTAGTTTGGATTCTCGTTTTACGTCCATTTTTTTATTTTGATATGGCTTCAATTTTTTCTTCCTATTTGGTGCTAGGAATAGCACCAAGTGTTTCTTCCAGTTTTTCTTCTGATATGCCTTCCAATTTTTGTTCCATTTTGGCTTCCATTTTTTCTTCTGATATGGCTTCCAATTTTGCTTCTAGTTTGGATTTTGGTTTGGCTTCCAGTTTTACATCTAGTTTTGCTTCTAGTTTTTCTTCCCATTTTTCTTCTGATTTTTCTTCCAGTTTTGCTCTCAATTTTTCTTTTGGTGTGGCTTCCAATTTTGCTTCTGATTTGGCTTCCATTGTTGCTTCCTTTCTTGCTTCCATTGTTTTTCATACAGTTAAAATTGTAATATGTTTTATTTCAATTTAATTAGTTAAATATATCATATCTCTTAAATAACTTATATGAATATATAGTAATTCATATAAATGCATTTGAAATATTTTATAGGATAACATTTATAAAAAAAATTTTTAGGGAAACAAACATTCATACAAATAGCAACACCGTTATACTTATTAAATCTCTATCAAAATAGAATATACAACATTGAGTATATATAAAATAACAATATAATTATTATAACATGATCATCATCTATAATTAAAACAAGTGAGTCAAATATCTATAATTTAAGTGAATTTGACAACATCCATAATGAGCAGTAAATCAAAACCATCATACATAATAAAATGTATCCAAAAATCATCATATAAAAATTGACGAGTCAATATTGATAAGATCGTGATCATATATAACTAAAACATGTGAAAGTCAAATATATATGCCAGTATATAAATATCATCTGAAAATGGTACATGTACAACAATCGACATAAGTCAAAATGATACATCATGTACAAATCATATAAATAAAAATGATAAATTATGTAAGACAAAATGTTACAAGTCAATATGATACGTCATGTCCAAACGATATAAGTCAACATGAAACATGTCAAAATGATACAACTCAACAATATGGTACTAGAGGTCATGAAAATGATACATATACCAGTGACCATGAAAAGAGGCATTATAACAATATATCAATAATGATCCATGATGCAATCTATATGATCATGAATGTCAGCGACTACTACCAATAATTGCCTCAACATCATCATCACCATATTGATCATGATAATCACGATCATCATCATCCTCATCTGCATCAACAATGACATCATTTTCATATGTATATGTGTCATCATGAGCATCATCTTCCATCTCATCATCGGATCCAACATCATGGTTTGGATCAATTTGTTGAGGATGATCCGGATCTTCTGAAAGATCCTTGTTCTACAAAACAAACATTTAGAATGAAACATTATTATTTTTTTCATGCAATAATTAATTTCCATGTTTTGTATATATAATATTACAACATATGAAATGAATTGATAATCATATTACATCATACCAAAGTGAAAATACTATAATAAAATATCAAATAAGTTACAGCTAATATGTCATTCCAATGATGTAAAACATTCAACAATTCTAATAAACGTTAGTAAAGATCATAAAAAAAAATTATTCCTAGCCTTTCCTTCACATTCCATGCCTTACATTGACATGCCATGCCTTGACATACCATGCCTTGCCTTTCCTTGACCTGCCATGCCTTTCCTTGACATGCCATAACTAGTCTTTTCATGCCTTTCCTTGACAAGCCATGCCTTGCCTTGACATTCTATGCTTTGCCATGACATGCATTAATTCCTTGCCTTGAAATACCTTTCCTTGACATGCCTTACCTTGAATTGACATGCCATTTCCTTGCCTTGACATGCCATGCCTTTCCTTGCCTTGACATGTCATTCCTTTCCTTGCCTTGATATGCCATTCCTTGGATTGACATGTCATGCCTAGCCTTGACAAGCCATTCCTTTCCTTTACATGCCTTTCCTTGCCTTGTCATGTTTTTCCATGTGTTGTATTTCCTTACCATGAATTTCCTTGCAATTCCTTTCCTTTCCATGCATTCCATTGCCTTTCCTTGTCATTCCTTGCCTTGACATGCCATGAATTTCCTTGACATTCCTTTTCATACCTTGTCTTTCCATACCTTTCCCTGACATGTCTTGCCTTGTCTTTCCTTGACATTTCTTTCCTTGAATTGACATGTCTTGCATTTATAGACCTTGCCTTACCTTGCATTGACATGACTTTCCCTTCCATGCCTTTCCATGCCTTACCTTGACATGTATTTCCTTTCCTTGACATGCCATGTTATGCCTTTCCTTGACATTCCTTACCATGAATTTCCTTGCAATGCCTTGCATTTTCATTCATTCCCTTACATTGCCTTTTGATGTCTTGCATTGACATGCCATGCCTTTCCTTGACATTCCTTTCCTTGCCTTTCCTTGCCATGCGTTTCCCTAACATGCCTTGCCTTGATATGTCTTTAAAGTTCAATTTCCTTGTCATGATTTTCCATGTTTGTCCATGCCTTAACATGACTTTCCTTGCAATTACTTACCTTGCCATGCATTCCCTTTCCTTTCATTATCGTTCCTTTCCTTGACATGCCATGACTTTCCTTGAAATTCCTTGCCATGCATTTCCCTGACATGTCGTTCCTTTCCTTGACACGACTTTCCTTGCATTGACATGCCTTTCCTTAACATGCCTTCCATTGACAGACCTTGCCTTTCCTTGCCTTTACATGTCTTTCTCTGTGTTTTCTTTCCATGCCTTTACTTGACATGTCCTGCCTTTCCTTGACATGCCATGCTATGCCTTTCCTTGACATTCATTACCATGAATTTCCTTGTAATGCCTTGCCTTTCCATGCATTACATTTCCCTACCTTGCCATGTCTTTCCTTGACATGCCATGCCTTGCCTTGACATTCCTTTCCTTTCCATGCCTTTCCTTGACATGTCTTTCCTTGAAAATCCTTGCCTTGCATTGACATGCCTTCCCTTGACATGACTTTCATTTACTTGACATGCCTTTCCCTTCCATGCCTTGCCATGCCTTACTTTGACATGACATGTTATGCCTTTCCTTGACATTCCTTACCATGACTTGCCTTCGAATGCCTTGCCTTTCCATGCATTATGTTGCCTTGCCTTGCCATGTCTTTCCTTGAAATTCCATGCCTTGTATTTCCTTTCCTTTCCTTGCCATGCCTTTCCTTGACAAACCATGATTTTCCTTTCCTTTCTATGCCTTTCAGTGCCATGCCTTTCCTTGAAAAGCCATGCCTTACCTTGACAAGCTGTGCCTTTTCTTGACATGTCTTTCCTTGCATTGGCATTCCATGCCTTTCCTTTAAAATCCTTTCCTTTCCTTATCATGCCTTTCCTTGACATGCCATGTGTTTCCTTGACATTCATTTCATTTCCTTTCCTTTCCATGCCTTTACCTTACATTCCTTACCTTCAATTAACATGAATTTCCTTCACATACGTTGCCTTGCATTGACATGCCTTGTCTTGACATTCCATGCCTTGCCTTGGCATGCCATGCCTTGCCTTGACATCCTATTCCTTGCATTTACAAGCCTTTCCTTGACATGTCATGCCTTGTCTTTCCTTGACATTCCATGCCTTTCCTTGAAAATCCATGCCTTGCCTTGAAAAGCCATGCCTTTCCTTGACATGTCTTGCATTTCCTTTCCATGCCTCGACTTGACAATCCATGTCTTTCCTTTAAAATCAATTCCTTTTCTTGAAAATCAATGCCTTGACTTGACATGTATTTCCTTTCCATTCCATGTTTTTCCATGCATTTCCATGGCTTACCATTACATACCTTGCAATCCCTTGCCTCGCCATGTATTCCCTAGTCTTACCTTGCCATTCCTTGCATTGACATACCATGAATTTCCTTGACATTCCTTTCCTTGCCTTTCCTTTCCATGTCTTGCCTCAATATGACTTTCCTTATCTTGACATGCCTTTCCTTGATAGACTTTTCCTTGAAATACCTTGCCTTGCATTGAGATGCCTTGCCTTGAAATTCCTTGCATTGATAGACCTTTCCTTGTGTTGCCTTGGCATGACTTTCAATACTATGAATTGCCTTGAAATGTCTTTCCTTACCTTAACATGTCATTCAATTACTTTCCTTGACATGCCATGCCTAGCTTGGCCATGCCTTACCTTGAAAATCCATGCCTTGCCTTGACATGTCTTGCCTTTCTTTGCTATGAATTAACTTGAAAATACATTCCTTGCCTTGATAATCCATGAATTTACTTGACATGTCTTACCTTGCCTCGACATGCCATGGTTTTCCATGCATTTTCATGCCTTACCGTGACCTTCCTTGCAATGCCTTTCCTTTCCATGCATTACCTTGCCTTGACATACCATGACTTGCCTTGAAATTAATTGCCTTTCCTTGTCCTGTCATGCCTTGAATTTCCTTGACATGCCTTTCCTTGACAAACCTTTCCTTTCGTTGGCATGACTTTCCTTCAGATTCCATGCCTTGCATTGAAATTCCTTGCCTTGACATGCAATGCCTTTCCTTGCCTTGACATGTCGTGCCTATCCTTTACATTCCTTGCCTTGAAAAGCCATGCCTTTCCTTTACATATATTTCCTTTCCTTGAAATTCCATGCCTTGCCTTTAACTGACATGCCATGCCTTTCCTTGACATGAATTTCCTTTCCTTGACATGCCAAGCATGCTCAATTGGAAGTATTGGGTGACATACATTCATCAATTGAGACCTGCACCAGGGCCAAACGCTTTAGTTTGCAATCTAGAAAAAAATATTGTTCCATATGGAAGCATTGAGGTTGTAATAACATACACAAGCATTTATTAATAAATAGATGTTTATGAACAAGCTTTTTATTGTTCTATAATGGTTGCATGACATATTCTCGAGATATGGAACCCCGACACTGTACAATGGACCAATGTGCTTGATACTATGTATGTTGTCAATTATAGGGACAATTTACTTGATGTTGGTCACTTAATAAAAGTTTGAGAAACAAGAAAGAGGCTAAGAAATCCCTACACATTGTACTACAATATAAAACCAAAATATAAGGCATAAAATTACCATTCCCAAAAGAGAAAAGTTGGAAATGCAAATGCAAAACCAAAAAAAAGGGCCTAGAAATTATAATAAATTAAATAGAAACCTTAGAACTAAAAAATAGTGCTAAAAGGTAAGACAGAACAATGATTTTGGAGGCAACGAGAGATAGGGTTTCCCATAGCGACAGTTCCAGGAGTCGCAGCCATGCGCTGCCCAGGAAAAGAGTGGGAATGAGGTTCAACAACATCGGAGTTCAGAGCACCAATGGGCATTCTCTTAACCCACTACGCCCTTCTCCATTCTTTGGTATTCCTCTTCGACGGAGAAACGTCTTTCCTGCTGTACAAGGCGGCGATTGGAATGCAAAGTCGTATTCCGGCGACTTGGATGGTTCGACCGCCTCTACCCTCGATTTGCAGTGGCATCTCGTGACTGTGGCGCTTAGATCTGAAGGATCCGACTCCATTTCTTCCTCTTTCTCATCCGTTTCTCCTTCCTCGGCCATTTTTCAGACAACCGCGCCGGATCCCAAGAGATCGCTGAGCGACGGCGAGAGGATTATGCAAATGAAACAAAACCCTAACGGGGAGAAGGAAGAGGCGGTCTTTTGCAGGGCCGAGGCGAACTAGCAAGCACTAAACCCTAGTCGCCGCCACAAAACCAGCTCCAAGATCACGACAAACTTCCCCCTTTTTATAAATACCATTTCCAGATCTTCTCTTTGCTTGCAGGTTAAAGACTCAGACTCTGTTTTTGAGCTTAAAACTCAAATCCACCAAGCTACAGGGACTCCGCATGGACTCCAACGACTAATCTTCGAAGGCCGGCAGCTTGCAGACGGCTCTCTGCTACGAGACTACAGAAATCTAAAAGATGCAACCATTTCTCTCACCTCTCGGTTGCGTGGAGGAGCACCCTCAGTCACTCATCCAAGCTCTTACAAACAGGCCGTGAAATCAGGGACCTCTGCTCCTACGGGGTTCAAGGCCAAAGCTTCAAAAGCAAAGGAGCCCTTTGGAGGTGCCGTCATTATGGAGCAGTGTGCAGAACCTCCAATAGCAGAAGTCGAAGACCCCCATGTCTATGGCTTTGCCTATATCTACCAGGCCAAAACCCTCATTTGTCGCTTCAACGGACTTTGGCCCTCGTCCCCTACGCTAAAGGAATGGGTTAACAAGACCTGGTCGGAGGGTCATGAGTTGTTCTTCTGTTCCAAGGGGTTCTTCATCATCAACTTCTCCACAGAAGCCGAATGTCAACGCATGCTAGAGCAAGGTCCTTGGTTCTGGGGCAGATCTGGTCTCTCCATGCAATGATGGTTCCCGGATTTCAACCCACTGACCATGACAGCCATGAATACACCGGTCTGGGTAAGACTACCCAATCTACCCCTGCATTTTTATTCATCATCCTTTTTACCCACCCTGGGCAATGCATTGGGTAGATTTATCAAGATAGACACAGAAAGAATAGCGAAAGGATTCATCACCTTCTCCCGCATATGCGTTGAAATTGACCTCAGTCAAGGGCTTCTGGATAGGATTCTCATAGATTGGGGTGTTGGAGATCCTTTCATACAGATGGTCGATTATGAGAACACCGCCTTCAGATGTCGCTCCTGTCAGCAAACAGGGCACCTCCAGGAAACTTGTCCTCTTTCCCCCACCCCTCCCTCAACTTTTGGAGCACGAAAAAGAGCTAATGGTTGGAAAGGACCAAAATCTCACAAAAGCCACCCGAACCCTTCCTCCGACAACAAGAAACATCACAAATCTGCTCCAACTCCTTCGCCTTCCTCTTTGCCCTCGCAGGCCCCTTCTTTCTCTCAGCAACCAACTCTCGACCCAAAAAACTAGCCTGCAGCCTCGATACAGAATCCTGAAGATTCAGAAGTCATGATTTCAACTCCCGCAACTAAGTCCCTGCACCCACCTCACGGAAAAGGGGAAACAATTGACACAATGATGATCACCGCATCGCTCCCAGTGACTCAGAAGCGACCTCATGAATCAGACAACTTGGACAGCGACAAAGAAACACAACTGAACTCAGCAGCTCAAGATCATGGCACTTCCTCAGACCACCTAGCTTTGGTGGTAAAGGCTGTTGAGCCTACCAGCTCCTCTGGTTGGATTGATGTCCGAAAAAAAAAAGGTAGAAAGGATCCTCACCACTCAACATAGTGATCCGGTCCTTTGTCCTTGCATTGTAATGTTTCCATCTTGCTTTGCCCACGCGCTCTATGGAGCTCTCTTTTAGCATAGGCTAGTTTCAAATGATCCCACACTCTGTTTCTGAGGGTTCTTTCCCATTCGAAAATCATTGTATTACTTGCACTTTTTCATGGATTGAATAGAAGGATTCTCCCCCTTTTTTACTTACAAAAAAAATAAAAAAATAGTGCTAAAAATTTAAATTCAATATTCAAAAAGAGGTTTGGAATTTGGTCTTTTATGCAAATACATGAGGGTTATTTATATAAAAAAATTTAATCTTAAAATGAGATGGCAATTTTGGATTTTGTCATGAGGGATTAAAATACAAGTTTTTAATCTTGAGTATGAGTTGTAAATGCATTTCAAGATAGTCTAAAAGAGGGTCAAAAAATTGAATTTCAAGAAATATCATTCTCTTTGAGAATTTATCCCGTAAGGCAACGAAGAAACAAATCTTTAAGAGTTTTCTTTTTGACTCCCAAAGGAGGGGAAAAACCAACAATGTAAAAAAATGAAAGAGCATAAAAAACTAGTGATGTGAAAGGCCATAGAAACTATGCTCAAGATATGCAATAAGTTATTCTCAATTAATATATAATTTATAGAATGGAATGCTTGGAAAAAAATGAGGTTGCAATAGAGAGTTTGACCCGACAAAAGGGTTTTAAAAATTGACCCCCTGTGTCGGATTTGCATTGTGCTTCATCGAGAAAAACTCTAGTTCTGGAGATCCTCTAACAAACACTTTTCTGGGTGTTGTAATCATAGTATAGTGGTCCCCCTATTTGGAATCCAGTTCTAAGATTCCAATGAAACTAACGATTCATCGATTTGAGGCACGATTTGTGTGTTACGACGAGTTTCAACTCACCTCCTGAAGCTATTCAGGGAGATAATGGCAATTTGGTCCGATGGCACAAAATCGCAACCCAGTGACGTCACTGAGTTCCATAAGCTTCGACAGGTTTGTATGGCCAATTCCCATATGACCACGGTTCCCAAAATCACTCGACACAAGGGTTGTGAAAGTTCACCCCCTGTGTCGGATTTGCATTGTGCCTCACTGAGCTAAACCCTAGTTCCGAAGATCCTCTAATAAACAATTTTTTGGGCGACAAAATCAAAGGAGAGGGGTCACTCTAGCTGGAAGATGGTGCCAGGATTCATACAAAACTGGCGTTTTGTCGATCCGAGACATGCTTTGTGTGCTATGGCGAGTTTCAAGTCACCTCTTAAAGCAATTCAGGGACACAATGACAATTTTTTCCAGTGGCACAAAATCACAATCAGGCGACATATCTAAGTTATGGAAGCTCTGTATGGCCAATGGCCACAAAAAAAAAATTCTCAACATCACCCGACACATGAGTTGTGAAATTCAACCCTCTATGCTGGATTTTCATTATTTGTCACTGAGAAAAACCCTAGTTCCGAAGATCCTCTATAAAACGTTTTTCCAGGCAATAGAATCATAGGTGATGGGTCTGCCTAGATGGAATCCAATTCTAGGTTCCCAACGAAACTTATGGTTTTTCGATCAGAGGCACATTTTTCATGTCATAGCGATTTGCAGTCGCCTCTTGAATCCACTCAGGGAGACAATGAAAATTTGGTTTGGGGGAAAAAAATCACAACCAGGTGACGTAACGGAGTTCCGTAATATTTTAACGGTTTGTATGGCTAATGCCCACATGACCACTGTGGCCACAATCGCCTGACACGAGAGTTGTGAAAGTTGACCCCCTAATCAGTTGAATCACAATGGAATTGTTGTTAATGGAATGCATTTATTGGTGCTAGATTATCCTGACAGAAAATGTGGGGCAATCTGTGGCATTGAACCTTGGTTGACATCTTGTATAATTTGGGAGTTTGCTTGTAAGAATTTTGGATGAGAGCGTCAAATTCTCTAGTAGAAAGCAACCATTTGGAATATAATTAAATTTTTAAGAGGTTAGGACCAGTGGTTTTGTATGTAGAGAGTGGTAAAGGGATAAGAATGTACATCTTGGAAAAGTACTAAAACTTTGCAGCAAGTCCATGGAAAATGTATTCTCTTAAACTAATATAACATTCCTATCTTCTCTTAAATTTCACTAAGATAACAATATTTTCTCTTAAACTCTACAACAAGTCCATGGACAACATAGAGCAACAAAATTTGAGTGTTATTTTTGAAGGTAGTAGAATTTGGCATGAAATAAGATATGTGAAAAAACGGTTAGTTTAAATTAAATTTATTCTATAGGCATGAATCCCAAGACTGGTTTGTAAATTCTGATTTAAAACTACAAAACTAAAATGTTAAGACCTTTGCACTGAATTTTGGCATAGAATTTTTTTCTTTTGGTGTATGCTTAGTAGGCAAAGAAGGTAGAAGAATTTGTCATGCTCAACATCCCTATGGTTGTTGTGCATGCCAAACTTAATGGGTATCCTTGGATTTCAATACCTATTTCACACTGTATGTTGTGGGGAAATATATGAGATGACAAGGATCTAGGTTAGAATGTGGAAGGGAATTGCAAGGTTAGGTTGAAGTGTTGGAGAGTTGCAATTCATTGGTTATGGAAAGGTTGAGTTATGAAGGCCATCATGTTATGTTGTGGCATGATAAAGCATCAAAAGGGTAGGTTGTGTGGGTTGGGAGACTGCAAGGGTAGGCTATGGATGCAGAAAGAAAAGTTACAAAATGGGAAACTCACAAGGTATCATGTGGAAACTGATAATAGGCAAAAGATTCTAAACAAAAAAAAAATTGGCATGATTCTTGAGGCAAAAGATTATGAGAAACAAAATTTGAGTGTGATTTTTGAAGGTAGTAGAATTTTGAATGAAAGAAATTATGTGGAAAAATGGTTAGTTTAAATGAAATTTATTCGATGGGCATGAATCCTGAGACTAGTTTGTAAATTATTATTTTAATCTACAACACTAAGATGTTATGAGTTTTTCATAGAATTTTGGCATATAATTCTTGGCTTTTGGTGTATGTTTGGCAAGAAAAGAGGGTAGAAATAGTTCTGTGACAAAATTGTGGGACAAAGGAGGTGTTGGGTTGATTCCAGGTATTGGTGTTTTATCACAACATATTTATTTTGGAGGTAAGTTTGATTTTTTTTCCATATGGTTTGATTTTTTCATTGGTTCTTGATGTTTTCACGTAGAAAGAAATGGAAAATATTTCAAACATGTGGTTGAACTCTAGTCCAAAGTTCAATGGTCACAACTTCAATGTATGGACTCAACACATGATTACCATCTTATAGTACATGCAATTGTTAGGGGTGGTCACTGGAAAGCACCAATCATCGAATAGATCTTGATAATGAAAATCAACAAGTAGAATTTGATTTCAAGAATAGAGAAGTGGTGATGTCGACAAAGTTGTTACTAGTTAGTGATGGACAACATGCTCCCACAAGTGAAATATTTGAAGGATGCATTCATATTTTGGTCAATATTGTGAGAGATGCATGACACTTGCAATAAAGGTAGGGGTTTTGACCTTTAACTTTGTCATTTTTGATGAAGATGGAGGAGGGTGATTTAATTTCAAACACCTATTGAAATTAAAATACATCCAAGGTCAATGTTTTGCAATAGGAAGATAAGTAGATGAGGAAGACCTTGTTATGATCACTGTGAAGAGCATGTGTTTCTTCTTTGAGGATTCTTTTGAAACCTTGAATATCTTTTTTGATTCCACTGACATCATATTTGAGAAACTGTATAGTCAGTTATTGTAGGACTGATGGAAAAAATATTTTGGAAGCAACAATGGAGCATTTGAGAGTTCCTTTGCATCAAAGATTAATGGCAAAGGGAAGTAGAAGAAAGAGGGAAATGATATAAATAATGACAAGTCTTCTAGTTTAGAGAAATCAATGAAGAATGTGAAGTACTATTATTGTAGTAAATTTGGTCATGTTAAGAATCATTGTAGGAAAAACATGTGGGAAGAGAAACAAATCCATGGATAGTGGAGAAACAAAGAGGCCAATGATGCATTAAATGAAGAAAAAGAGTTCTATACTTTTGTTGTATCTCGAGAGGGAGATAATTCTACAAATTGGTTACTTGATTTTAGAGCTTTAACACAAATGACTAACATGGGTGACTAGCTTATTGAGTTTGTGGAAGACATCCAATTCAAAATATTGATTTTTGGTGATGGAATGGAGAACTGTTTAGAAGGGCATGGTAATATGCAGGCCAAGATGAGAGGTAATACTCTCATGTTTATGTATGTGTTTTACAGTCTTTGTTTAGGTAAAAATATGTGTTTAGTTAGTGAATTTACAAAGCATTATCCATTTTTGGATGTGATCTTTTGGGGAGAAAGTTGCTTTTTTAATTGATCAAAGGAGAAATTAGAAGATGATATCAGGTGTAAAGGAGAAAAAATTGCATAGGCGTGCATACGCTGAAGTGGAAAAAACGAAATAGCAACAACAACAACAATTCTTGGCATCAAATATATGTGCAATTGATTTTTCAGTAAGTATCCTCACCGATAAATGGTAAAATGGTGTTTGGTATGCTAGATATGATATATATGTGAGAAGGAACAAGTTTTCTAAGCATTACTATCAAGAAAAAAGAACAGATTGTTGTTTGATGAAGGGAAGGCTTGGAGAGAAAAAGGTGCTATGATGATATTTATGGTCTAGTGAAGAGGCACAAAGCTATAAAAACATTGGAGTTTGGTTCTGGAAGTTCAGGTGATGAATATGGAGGAAGGCCAATGAAACATGCTCAATTAGAAGTATTGGGTGACATACATTCATAAATTGAGACTTGCACCAAGGCCAAATGCTTTAGTTTGAAATCCAGAAAATATTATTCTTCAATATGGAATCATTGACGTTGTAATCACATACAAAACCATTTATGAATAACTAGATGTTGATGAACAATGCTTGTATTGTTCCATAATGGTTGCATGACATCTTCTTGGGATATGGAACCCCAAAAATGTACAATGGACCAATGTGCTTGATGCTCTATATGTTGTCAAGTCTAGGGACACTTTACTCGATGTTGGTCACTTCATAAAAGTTTGAGAAACATGAAAGAGGCTATGACAACAACCATTACCATTAACCAAAAAAATTGATTATCAAGATCTTTCCCCTTATAAACAATATCAACAGATCCTATAACAAACACTTTTCTGGGAAAATGAATCACAAGAGAGGGGTCTCCTTAGCTGGAATATGATGCCAGTAGTCCAAAATAATTGGAGTTTTCTCTATCCAAGGCATGGTTTGCATGCTATGGTGAGTTGCAAATCATTTGCTGAATCCATTCTGGGACACCATTAAAATTTGGTATGAGGGAAAAAAATGAGAACCAAGTGACATAAATTAGTTTCATAAGATTCAGAAGGTCTGTATGACCAACACCCTCATGAACATAGTGCCCAAATATCCCGACACAAGGGATTTGAAAGTTAACCCCCTATGTCAGATTTGCATTGTGCGTTAGTGAGAAAAACCCTAGTCTAGGAGATCCTCTAACAAACACTTTTATGGGTGACGAAATCATAGGAGACAGGTCCCACTAGCTGGAATATGGTGCTAGGAATCCAACAAAAATAACATTTCGTCGATCCCAGACATGATTTGGGTGATATGGAAAGTTGCAACTCGCCTCCTAAATTCATTCAGGGACACAATGAAAATTCTATCCAGGGGAAAAAAATCACAACCGAGGGATGTAAATGAGTTTTGTAAGCTCCATAATTTTTTTATGACCAACTCACATGTGACCACAGTGCCTGAAATCTACCAACAAGGGATTTGAAATTTTATCACCTATTCCTAATTTGCATTGTGCCTCACTAAGATAAACCCTAGGTTGAGAGGTCCTCTAAACACTACTTTTCTGGGCGACAAAATCATAGGAGAAGGGTCCCCCTAGCTAGAATATGGTGGCAGGAGTCCAACAGAACTGGCGTTTCATCAAACCGAGGCATGTTTTGTGTGCTATGGTGAATTGCAAGTCATTTTCTGAAGCCATTGAGGGACACAATGACAATTTGGTCCATGGGTACAAAATCACAATCGAGAGACATAATTGAGTTTCGTAAGCTCCAGAATTTATGTATGACCAATTTCCACATGACCATGATGACCACAATATCTCTACATAGGGGCTTTTAAATTTTACCCCCTGTGTTGGATTTGCATTGTGCATCACTGAGATAAACATTAGTTCCAAATATCCTCTAACAAACACTTTTCTGGGCGACAAAATCATATTAGAGGAGGCCCCCTAGTTGGAATTCGTTGTTAGAAATCCAACATAACTAGATTTTTCCTCGATCTGATGCACGATTTAGGTGCTATGGCGAGTTAACACTCACCTCCTAAATCCATTTAGGGACACAATGACAATTTGGTCCAGGGGCACAAAATCATCATCGAGCGATGTAATTAAGTTATGTAAGCTCTACAAGGTCTATATGACCAACTCCCACATGACGAGAGTGCCCACAATAGCTCGTAATAGGGGATTTGAAAGTTGACCCCATGTGTTGGATTTTCATTGTGCCTCACTCAACTAAACCTTTTTCTGGAGATCCTATAAAAACCACTTTTTTGGGCGAAAAAATCATAGGAGAGGGGTCCCCCTAGCTAGAATATGGTGCTAGGAGTCCAACATAACTGGCATTTCATCGATACAAGGAACAATTTGGGTCCTAGGTGAGTTTCAACTCACCTAATCTAGCCATTCACGGACATAATAACAATTTTTTTGGGGGGTGTTATTACCATTTAAATTTTTGGTGTGAAATTGAGTCTTCAGGGTTTAGCAATGTGCTAAACCGATTTGGAAGTCAGATAAATTTGGGGAAGTGATAGAAAATGGAAAAAGAGATTAAATTCCATGGAGGCGTTAAGAAAAACGGTCTCTAAAGGATGTAGATCTCCATTCACCTATATCAATGGTTGGGAGATGTTCTAAAGTTTGAAAGAATGCAGAGGTTACGATATCTAAGTGGTCCTGAAATTTTAACCGTGGTTTCCCTGCAAAGGTACGTGGCATCTTCAGGTGCATTTCATGGAGAAAAGTGGGTAGACTCAAAACCACCCCATCACACCCTTGAATCATGTGCTAAATGTTATTAATTGGGTCTAATCCGAGGGATACACGTGACAATGAAACTTGATGGTGATTCAAATCATCCCGAGAACCATTATTGTCTACCATTCATCCGTGCAGTGCCAAATAATCTCTGCCAAATAACCGATTTGATACTCATCATTGAAAATTGATAGTTGAACATGAGAGGTCATTATCCCCATAAGGATTTTTGTCAGTAGCCAATGATTGTAATTGATTGTGACCATTACTCAAAACCCAGGTGATATTGCTATATTTTGGGAAATTAGCGGGTTATTCGAGAATGAGATATCCACAAATAAAATCACTTGTCCAACTCATGTGAAGTTTGAGCGAAATAGGCTCATGTTTCTTGAAAAACCATAGGGAGACGAGGAGAAAGATTTATCAGTTCTCAACAAATCAAAAAGTTCGAAGAATATGACAGAATTATCAATTAAAAAGAGAGGAAGGCATGATGCACAAATCCTAGCAACAAAATCTCCTGCAAAATCTATTGATGAGCCAGGATTAAGCGAAGAGATCAGGATGAATCCTATAATGAAGGATTTGATTATTAATGGATATGTGGATGGATCCAAAACATAAGCTGGTGTAATCAAAAGGAAAAAACAACGAAAGGAGGAGGCTAAAGCTGGAACAGTGAAAAGCATTGAATAAAATCAGCCTAGTTGGGTTGACACGTTAAAGAAAGAGAATGAAAATATAAAATAGAATAAAAATCTATATCAAGTATATTTTAGGAAATCTTGTGATACTGTAGATAGGTGGAATTTAGGGTAAAGATCCCAGATATTTTGATTTCCGTTTGTAACTATTCCCTAGAAAGTAGGAGTTTGGTATTGATGAGTTACTGCCTATATAACTAATGTCTATTTTTGGAATCTTGAGAGAATGGCCCATTTTTCTTGGCCTCATATGTAATTAATCTATATATACTGTTAAAAAGATAAAATAAGTGTTCAACTGGCTGGAGAGGGGCCTGACTTTGTAGCAGGAAAACTTTGTTATTTCTTATGAATTTTAATACAAGCAGAGAAGGTTTTCTTAGATAGTCGAGATTCATCATGGTGTTGATGTTCAATATGTTTTCCTGTATTTCATATTTATGAATGTGTTTTTTTGCAAGTAATACTCTTTAATTAAAAGAAGGAATTCATCTTGCTGGTGCTCCTTCTCATATTGATTATAATTTTTATGTGTTTATTGGTTTCTGGTTCAGAATTCACCCTTGATTGGTGCTCTGTTTTCGGTATCCAACCTTTATGTTCCTTCTTCTAAAGCTATCCCAAGAGATTCATCTTCTGTTAAATGCCTCTTTTCATAGTGTTCTTTCCTTTCTTGAAAACTTCCATCTCATATTACTTATTTGACTGAAAATAGTGCCTATTTTTCCTCTCTTCCCTTAGGAATACATAGCTTGTAAATCTTCATATGATTTTAGGAGTTGACCCCATTGTCCAATGGCCCCGTTCTCTTGTTTTTCCTACCAACCCTTTTAAAAAACCTATCCTATTGGAAACTATGACCTCTATATGTCCATTTCCAAATATTTTTGAATATTGTTGGTCTCTACATGTTTGAGAGAGCCCTCTTTGGTTGGAAGGGTCAAAATCCAACCTAAAGTTGGTTGAAACAGTTACCTCTGTCGTTTGTTTATTAGTCAGACAAAGTTGAAAAGTGCTAACATTTTGGCATCATTACCGGGGACGAAGGTGAAATATTCCCTTGGATAAACGATAAATTTCAGATATGGGGATTGATGGTGAAAAGTATTCAAGCATAGAAAGGTTGTACATCATTCACCTGGCGACTCCATTTTTAAGAATCTAGAATTGAAAATTTTCATGGCGACTCCACTGTCCAAAGAATCAGTAGCCTGGAGATTTTATTAGCGACTCCAATCAAACCTCAAATGTGATTCAAAGACTCCACTAGAAGATGAGATCCCTTGACAGAGGTATGAAAGGATATCATGGGAGAAAACAAGTACCTAAAGCTGAATTTTTTCCAAGACATAATATTTTTTGTTATTAATTACCTTTTGTATTTTCCTAAACATGCTAAACAAAGTTTTCTTCACCTTTTGCATTCTAATGATGATCATGATAATATTTCAATTGTATATCCCCCTCTTAAATTTGTATATACATCTCCTCACCGTATCACTGATTTTGATCAAAATCTTCCATCTCGACCATGTGATGACCATAGCCAAGTTAATGAGCCTCATGAAACCAAGGTTGATGTCTCACCTCTTGTATTTGATCCAACACCCTCCAAGATTCAACATAGATATAGTCCTTTAAAATTACCTCACATCCTTCATGATTTTCCTCCAAAGCACTATAAGTACCTACCTGTGTTTGATGGAGAACTTGATGCCATCACAGCTTAAAAACACATCCAAGATTTTGAACGTTTTATGGATTTGTTTGATATTGTTCATAATGATGTTTGTATGAGGGCCTTCTCTCAATCCTTGAAAGGGGATACCGAAGATTTGTTTAAACACTTGCATCCAGAGACAATTAGATCATGGGAGGAATTGAAGAATTTATTTTTGAAGTTTTGGGGAAAGAATAAATGTTTGGATCTACAACTTACAGAGTTCCATGCCTTGAAAATGAAGAGAAATGAAACTATTTATACATTCAATAGAAGGTTTTCTAGTATTTATTACAATTTTCCCGAAGAAATTCAACCCACTGAAGCTATTGCCATGCTCCATTATGAAACAACTCTTCATCCATATTTGTCTTTCGTCCTGATGGAAAGAATACCTAAGTTCTTACAACAAAGTTTTAATGATGATTAGGAGATTCAACACAATATCCAAGCATGTAAACATATTCGAAATGAGGAGTTGGATGCTAAAGAACATGACAGTTAATATGAACAGAAAATAGTTGATTTGAATCTTGATAAGAGAGTTAATAATATCATATTAAATTATAATGATTTTGCAAAGGATTATATTCCACTTATTGAAAGAGAAGGTGATAATTTAGCTTCTGATCCATCCTATGATAATCATAGGGATGATTTTTTAATGTATTCATTCGTAGACAGTCAAGAAGATGAATTTGCAAATCAGATTGTTGAAGAGCAAGTTGATGTTCCAAGATTTTCCTTGTTATATGACATTACAGATTTTGTCGATTTGCCTATATATGATGAATATGATGATGATTATGATGTTAACCTCCTTGAACAACCAGTTTCATGTTCTCTATTAGAAAATTTTTCTTTTCAGCAGTGTGATGAGAGCAATCAACCTACATATCACAGTTACAAAGAAGAAAGTACCGAATCAGTTGAAGGAAATTCTTTACCTTTATGATTTTATTCATATAAATTTTTGATATAAAATTATAACATCATCATTGAAGCAAAGGAATGTGTACTGATGCTAAATCACATTGATTCACTGGAACAAATTGACAAGAAATTGTAGCAATATTCTCATGTGTTTGATGACCCTGTTACTTGTTATGTACAAGGTCTTGTCAGTTCAAAATTGTAGCCATTGGTTAAAGATGAACCTGAAAATGAGTGTTTTCAACATTCCAAAGAAATTGAAAAATATGCATATGACAACAGTGAAGAAAATGCAGAAGGTTTTGAATCAGGTGAAAGAACCTTGCCATTGTGTTTTGCTTCTTTCAAATTGCTGAAGAAAAATGTTTATAATGTTTCAAATCAGAAATCCTCCAGGAATGGTGTTGAATATGAAGAAAGAGCTGGACTTTCAAATGAAAAGTGTCTTCCATTATGTTTTTCTTCCTTTGAATTGTTGAAAGTAAATCATGAGATAACAGAGGAAGCAGGGAAGTTTGTCTGCATTCACAGTAACACTGTTTTGCATGAGAGAATTGTTATCAGTGAGGAAGACCAACAAACTTCTCATGAATTTAATGATCGTGTTTTTTATTACATGGAAGTTTATTTCAGTTCATATTTGCATCCTGTGCTCAACTACCAGCTTGGAAATAAATATGATGGTCAATCAACGCCAGTGTTAGAAATGGATTTCTTTCCACCAGGGGTTTCATTTCAGCCAACACTGTCTTATGATTCAGAGGATTATTATTTCCATAAGTCTCAACATATTTTTCATCCTCTTGGTGGAAATCAATTGGTTAAATCACATGGAAACAAGAATGTAGTAAAAGGGGTGAAAATTGATTGTTGTTTTGTGCATGTTTTAGAGGATCCATTTGCAGTTTTGTTGGAGGCAGTAAATCGTCCCAATGTTTTTAATTTTTTGAGACTTGAATTCATAGGTAAATTCTTGAAATAATTTCAATTAACGCTTTGGAGAAAACATGTGCAAAGAAAATAGATAGTAGATAAAATGCTTGCATGGTTGCATTGGCATTATGATTTCACTTTATTGGAAGATTACTTCAATAGTTAGGGTAGGTAGGTGAGAATAATATTGATGATCAGGCATTTTTCAGTTTGGATTTTCAGTAATGTGTATAGTTAGATTTTATCGATGTATCCAACATTTATTCTCCAGGTGAGAGCAATGTGCATACTTTGGTTTTCAGTGGACACTGGTGACAGGTCATAGCATGGTACACACCTATTTTGGGAGCATCCCAATGGATTAGGCATAGGATCTACAAGTTCTTTGCTACCTCACTGGGAGGATAACATCCCCAGTTGGAGCACATGTTATCACCATTTAAAATTTTGGTGTGAAATCGATATTTCAGGGTTTAGCGAGGTGCTAAACCGATTTTGAAGTTAGATAAATTTGGGGAAGTGCCAGAAAATGGAAAAAGATATTAAATTTGGCAGAGGCCTTAAGAGAATAAGGCTCGAAAGGACGTAGATCACCATTCTCTGAGATCAACTATTGGGAGAGATTTCGGAGTTTGAAACAACACAGGGGTCAAAATATCTAAGTGGTCCTGAAATTTTAACCGTGGTTTCCCCACAAAGGTACGTGGCATATTCAGCTGCATTTTGAGGCAAAGCACAGGTAGAATCAATACCACCCCATCACACCCTCAAAATCACGTGTTAAATTTCATTAATTGGGTCTAATATGAGGTCTACACTCGACAATGAAACTTGACGACGAGTCAAATCATCTTGAGAAACATGCTTGTGTACCATTTGTCTGCGTAGTGACAAATAATTGCCACCAAATAACCGATTTGAAACTCATCATTGAAAATTGATAGTTGAATGTGAAAGGCTTTTATCCCCATAAGGATTTTCATCATTCACCAATGATTGTAATTTATTTTGACCATTACTCAAAACCCAAGTGATATTAATCTATTTTGGGAAATTAACGGCTTATTCCAGAATGATATATCCAAAAATCGAATCGCTTGTCTATCTAATGTGCAGTCTAAGGGAAATATGTCTGTGTTTCCTTACAAACTAGAGGGAGTCGAGGATAAATAGGTTTTCAACAAATTTGGAAGTTCAAATAATATGACAGAATTATCAAATAAAAAGAGAGGAAGGCATGTTGCACAAATCCTAACAACAAAATCTCCTGCAAAATCTACAAATGAGCCAAAATTAAGTGGAGAGATTAGGATGAATCCTACTATGAAGGATTTTATTATTAATGGATATGTGGATGGATCCAACACAAAATATGGTGTAATAAAAAGGAAAAAACAACGAAAGGAGGAAGCTAAAGCATGGACAATCGAAAACATTGAAGAAAATTGGCCTAGCTGGCTTGACACGTTAAAGGAAGAGATTGAAAGTCTAAAATAGAATAACAACCTAAATCAGGTATATTTTAGGGAATCTTGTGATACTGTAGATAGGTATAATTTATGGTAAAGATCCTGGATGTTTTAGTTTATGTTTGTAATTGTTCCCTAGAAAGTAGGAGTTCAGTTTTGATGAGTTACTCCCTCTATAACTGATGTGTATTTTTGGAATATTGGAAATAATGACCCATTTTTCTTGGCCTCATATGTAATTCATCTATATATACTGTTAAAAAGATAAAATAAATGTTCAAATGGTTGGAGAGGGACATGCCTTTGTAGCAGGAAAACTTTGTGATTTCTTATGAATTTTAATAAAAGCAAAGAAGGTTTTCTTAGATAGTCGAGATTCTCCATGGTGTTGATTTTCATTATGTTTTCCTGTATTTCATATTCATGAATGTGTTTTGCTGCTAGTAATAATATTTAAGTAAAATAAGGAATTCATCTTGTTGGTTCTCCTTCTCATATTGATTATACCTGTTATGTGTTTATTGGTTTCTGGTTCAGAATTCACCCTTGATTGGTGCTCTTTTTTTGGTAGCTATCCTTTATGTTCCCTCTTCTAAATATATACCAAGAGATTCATTTTCTATTAGATTCTTCTTTTCATAGTGGTCTTTCCTTTATTTCAAACTTCCATCTCATATTACTTATTTGGCTGAACACAGTGCTTATTTTTCCATTGTTCCCTCAGGAATACATAGCTTGTAAATTTTCATATGATTTCAGGAGTTGACCCCATTTCCTAATGGCCCTGTTATATTGTTTGTCGTACCAACCGTTTTAAAAGACTTGTCCTATTGCAGAATCTGACCTTTGTATGTCCATTTCCAAATCTTTTTGAATATTTTCGGTCTCTACATGTTTGAGAGAGCCCTCTTTGGTTGGAAGGGTTAGACTCCAACCTAAAGTTGGTTGAAACACTTACCTCTATAATTTGTTTATCAGCTAAAGAAATTTACAGAGTGCTAACAGGGGGCACAAAATCAAAACTGTGAGATGTAACTGAGTTCTGTAAGATCCAGAAGGTCTATATGACCAATACCCACACGATTACAGTGCCCAAAATTGCATGACATAGAAGCTTGGAAAGTTGAACCCCCGTGTCAAATTTGCGTTACTCGTCACTAAGATAAACCCTAGTTCCACAGATCCTCTAACAAAAACTTTTCTGGGCAACAAAATCATAGGAGAGCCCCCCCCCCCCCTAGATGGAATCTAGTGCCAAGAATCAAACCAAACTAGTGTTTTGTCAATCTGAGTCACATTTTGCGTGTTATGGAAAGTTGTAACTCATTTCCTAAAGCCATTCAGGGACACAATGTCAATTTGGTCTTGGGGGAAAAAGTCACAAGCAGGCGACTTAAATGAGTTATGTAAGCTCTGAAAGGTTTGTATGAGCAACGTTCACATGACCATGATGCCCAAAATCTCTCGGCACGTGGGATTTTAAATTTGACCCCCTGTGTTAGGTTTTCATTGTGCCTCACTGAGCTAAACCCTAGTTCTATAGATCCTCTAACAAACACTTTTTTGGGCGACAAAATCACAGGAGAGGGGTCCCGCTACTTGGAATCTAGTTCAAAGAGTTCAACAAAATTGACGTTTCATCGATCCAAGGCATGGTTTGGGTTATATGGTGACTTGCAACTCACCTCCTGAACCCATTTAGGGACATTATGAAAATTTTGTTTTGGGGCACAAAATAACAACCGAGTAACGTAACTAATTTCTGTAAGCTCTAGAAGGTATGTATGCCCAATGCCCACATGACCATGGTGCCCAAAATCACTCGACATAGGGGATTTGAAAGTTTAGAACCTATGTTATATTTTCATTTGGCCTCATTGAGCTAAACCCTGGTTCTGAAGATCCTCTAACAAAAAATTTTCTAGGTGACAGAATAATAGGAGAGTGGCCCCCCTAGATGGAAGTTAGTCGCGAGAGTCCAAAAAAACTATGGTGTCATCGATCCAAGGCACATTTTGTGTGTTATGGAGTTGCAACTCACCTCTTAAAGACTTTCATGGACACAATTACAATTTGGTTAGCGGGCACAAAATCACAACCGGGCGGCGTAACTGAGTTAAGCTCTAGAAGGTATGTATGACCAAATGCCCACATGACCACGGTACCCATAATCACCCGACATAGGGTATTTTAAGGTTGAACCCTATGCCATATTTTCATTATGCCTCACTCAGCTAAACCCTAGTTTCAGAGATCCTATAACAAACACTTTTTTGGGCGAAAAAATCACGGGAAATGGGCCCCCTTAGCTAGAATCTATAGCTAGGAGTCCAACAGAACTAGCGTTTCGTCGATATGAGGTATGATTTGGGTGCTATGGTGAGTTGCAACTTGCCTCCTAAAGCTATTTAGGGACACAATGACAATTTTGTACGAGGTAAAAAAATCACAACCATGTGACATAACTGATTTCTGTAAGCTCTAAAAGGTCTTTATGACCAACACCCACATGATCATTATGCCCATAATTTCTTGACATAGGGGATTTGAAATTTGACCCCCTGTGTTGGATTTTCATTGTGCCTCACTTTACTAAACCCTAGTTCTGGATATCCTCTAATAAACACTTTTCTGGGTGATAGAATCATAGGAGAGGGGTCCCCCTAGATGGAATCCGGTGCTAGGAGTCCAACAATATTGACGTTTCATTGATCTGAAGCATGGTTTGGGTGCTATTGTGAGTTGCAACTCACCTCTTGAAGCCATTGAGGGACATAATGAAAATTTGGTCCGATGGAAAAAAATCACAATCAGGTGATGCTACTGAGTTTCGTAACCTCCGGATGGTCTATATGGCCAACGTCCATTTAACCACAGTGCCCAAAATTGCTCAAAATAGGGGTTCTAAAAGTTGAACCCCCATGTCAGATTTTCATTCTACCTCACTTAGCTAAACCCTACTTCAGGATATCCTTTAATAAATAGTTTTATGGATGATGGAATCATAGGAGAGGGGTCCCCCTAGATAGAATTTGGTTCCAAGAGTCCAACATAAATGGTGTTTCGTTGATCCGAGTCATGGTTTGGGTGCTATGGCGAGGTGGAACTCACCTCCTAAATCCACTGAAGGACACAATGAAATTTGGTATGGGTGAAAAAAATCACAATCGGGAGATGTAACTGAGTTCTGTAAACTTCAGAAGTTCCATATGGCGAACATCCACATGACCACAAATCCCACAATTGCTTGAAGCAGGGGTTGTGAAATTTGACCCCTTGTGTTGGATTTGCATTGTGCCTCACTCATCTAAACCCTAGTTCAGGATATCCTCTAACAAACACTTTTCTGGGCCACAGAATCAGAGGAGACAGGCCCCCCTACCTAGAATTTGCTTCCAGGAGTCAAACAAAATTGGTGTTTCATCTATCCGAGGCATGGTTTGGGTGATATGGTGAGGTTCAAATCTCCTCTTGAAACCATTCAGGGACAGAATGAAAATTTAGTCTAGGGGCACAAAATCACAACCGAGTGACATAACTAAGTTTTGTAAGATTTGGAAGGTCTATATGCCCAATGCCCACATGACCACGATGCCCACAATATCTCGACATAGGGGATTTTAAAGTTGTCCCCATGTGTCATATTTGCATTATTGCTCACTGAGGTAAACCCTAGTTCTGAAGATACTCTAACAAAAACTTTTATGGATGATTAAATCATAGGAGAGGGGTCCCTCTAGATGGAATCCAGTGCCAAGATGTAACAACCAAATATTTCTAAACATCATTTACTTTCATAAGCAATTTGTTTCATAAACTGAGACAATAACTTCATAACATAACAACAATCTTCATAATAGCAACTTCAGTAACTTGAATTATTAATGAATAATGATTGCATGGTAGAATGAAATAAACACATAGTTTAGCAAATTACCTGGTTCTGATGCTAATTTATGTTGCCTTGCTGCCTTGATGTTGCCTTTCTTCTACCTGAAACATAGACCAACCCAGCCACAAACAAAGAATAACTGCCCAAAATCTATTGTCCTCCCTGCCAACTAGGAAAACTACCTAGCTCCAGGATATCTATGGATATCCTGGCCCCCGTGCCCAAAACCTCCAGCAACTCGGTGCCTCAACTGATCAAAAGCCACAACCAGAAATTCTCTGCTCACAACAAATCCAACAATCCTCCGTTTGAATATCCCTCCTCTTCACCTTTTTTTTTTTTTTCCCTTATTCCCCTTCACCAACTCACGCAGTTACCTCCTCAACCACCACCGTGCCTGTCCCTTATCCCTCCTTTAATGTTTTATCTTCTCGGGATTCATAGGGTATCCCTTGTTGCATACACAACCATTTTATATCATATATCATTGATCTCTTAGATTTATTTCTCAGGTCATTAAATGTGATCTGTAGTTAAATTATTACTTAGTTAACCACAATTATATCCTTTAATTAATTAATAACTCACTTTATTAAGATCATTAATCATCTTTGTTTAATTAATAACTTGTTACCACAATTAATCCCCTAATTATTTTTAATTTATAATCTTTAAACATTTATCCAACTAGGGTCTTTACATACACCCACCCTTCAAGAAACTTCGTCCCGAGGTTAAGGTATCTGATGGTACAAAGGAAAAGAGTATGGTTCACACATTCACAACAAGTAACTGACATTATCAGTAAGTAAGTCAAGAAATCTCATACATACTAGTGTACATCTACAAGAAATGCATGTGTAGCTAGTACATGCAAGTTTCGTGCATGTACTAATAATCAAAACTGTCATCCTTTAGTAATTTATGTATGCATTCAATCCAGTCAACAAGACTAGTCTTTTATAAAAGACAACAATCAATCAATTGTTTGAGAAATTCTTTTATCACAATTATCCGGTTTAACAATTTTATTTTAAACAACTGGGGTTTATTTATGTAATAATGAATATCCGTGTATACACATTTCTTTTTTTTTTTTTTTGAAGGGAAGACATCAATTCCACCACGAGACAAATCTCCATATTGTCTCAACTATTACTACTCATCCTTCCTCCCTAACCTACTTCCATCTCCATTCCTATCCTTCCTCTGCTAGACT
>ML782598.1:569601-580649 GCA_009831015.1 Picea engelmannii | reverse complement strand
GATCACTGCCATGTGTCCTTAGAACAGACGGTCCTGATCGTCTCTCGCTGTTTCGGGGTTTTCAATGCCAAAGTGCATATGTCCACGGGATTCCCGATATGCTCCTCGAATCCTGACTCTCTGGTTTGCTGACAGCTAGCCCCTCATGATGGCACTATCCTCTCTCTCTGATGTGTGGATAGCTGGCCCCCACTCATCAGGGTTTCAGACTTCGTGATTTCGAAATGCAGAGATTTTGTGTTCACAGAATCCCCGATATACCGATCCTTGACTTTCTTCGGATCTTCGACATGCATCCTAAATGGATGGATGGTCCAGGTTAAGCCTCGAACTTCGCCAAACGCCAACCCAGAAGCTCTTATCTATGTGAGTCCCGATGACCCAAATGTTGATGACTCTCTAATGGTTGCCACCTGTCCCAATCAGATGGACGACTCTAATTGTATCGGGGTTTTCACCATGGATTCCCCCTACCTCTTGCTCACAGAACTCCCGATTTTCCGACTCTCTTCTGATATTCCGCCACGTGTCTCACCCTGATGGACGGTCCAGATTTGATCTCACTATTTCAAGACTTAAAAGGTCTCGACTTCCTTGACCTAGTGAATCCCGATTTCGCAAACGCCGATATCCCGATGCCTTCATACCTCTCGTCGAGATTTCTCCTTCTGTCCTTGAGGACTTAACTCCCTCGCAACTCCATGCAGATCCAATGGATGTCAGGTATCTTCCCGAGATCTGATGGCTCATATCCGTTCTTCGACGTAATAGACAACTCTGTTTTTGGGATAATGATAGTTACGTGAGCATTATGTGGTGTCAAAATTTCTCTCTTCGACACGGTTAAAATTGTATGGGGCTATTGTTTCTGAGATTTTTCCTTATTAGAATTCACCGAGGCTACTATCGGCAAGTAGTTTACACACTTCCTGTATGATACAAGTCTTCTGAATCTCCCTTTTCCTACTGCGCATTGGCAGTTCCTCATTTGGGGTAAGTTTGAGATGAAGTAGGTATTTCCTAGGTCTTGCGAATATTCTCTTGCATTTTATTTAGTGTAGTTCGTGTATTTATTGAATCTTACCAACTTCAAGCCTTAGGAAAAAGTTTCCCTCGACATTTTCATCGATTTCAGGTGTCTATTTTACCCGAAACTTCATTAACAAGTATTGCTCAAATAAAATTAAGTTACCACTTCTCTTTTTCGTGCTTAATAGCTTTATCCAGCTGCTTTAAGGGTAGCCATTTCGTGGGAAGTGATCCTTCAAACTATCTGGTTTTCTGCCACTTATTTTAAAGGGCGTTCCTTTGAATATTTAGACTAATACTGTATTATCCATTCATGATCCAGTTAAAGGGTATTGCCTAAAGATGTTGCTTGTGATATATGAGACCACTTGCTTGGATAATATCGGGGTGCTATCTTGAGTATATTTTTTGATACTGTATCAATCATATTAGGTCAAGTTGAATGTTGCTTGACATAATCTATTAAGACACAGCTAATGTGTTTTGCTTACAGGTTAAGCATGGATGGAGTTAGCGTTTGGGGTTTTGGCCCTTAGGCCCAGATTTCGAACTAAGATGCTCTGATACCATATGTAACAACCAAATATTTCTAAACATCATTTAATTTCATAAGCAATTCATTTCATAAACTGAGACAATAAATTCATAACATAACAACAATCTTCATAATAGCAACTTCAGTAACTTGAATTATCAATGAATAATGATTGCATGGTAGAATGAAATAAACACATAGTTTAACAAATTACCTGGTTCTGATGCTAATTTATGTTGCCTTGTTGCCTTGTTGTTTCCTTCTTGCTACCTGAAACACAGACCAACCCAACCACAAACAAAGAATAACTGCCCAAAATCTATTGTCCTCCCTGCCAACTAGGAAAACTACCTAGCTCCAGAATATCTATGGATATCCTGGCCCCCGTGCCCAAAAACTCCAGCAAATCGGTGCCTCAACTGATCAAAAGCCACAACCAGAAACTCTCTGCTTACAGCAAATCCAACAATCCTCCATCTGAATATCCCTCCTCTTCACCTCTTTTTTTTTTTTTCCCTTATTCCCCTTCACCAACTCACGCAGTTACCTCCTCAACCACCACCGTGCCTGTCCCTTATCCCTCCTTTAATGTTTTATCTTCTCGGGATTCATAGGCTATCCCTTGTTGCATACACAACCATTTTATATCATATATCATTGATCTCTTAGATTTATTTCTTAGGTCATTAAATGTGATCTGTAGTTAAATTACTACTTAGTTAACCACAATTATATCCTTTAATTAATTAATAACTCACTTTATTAAGATCATTAATCATCTTTGTTTAATTAATAACTTGTTACCACCATTAATCCCCTAATTAGTTTTACTTTATAATCTTTAAACATTTATCCAACTAGGGTCGTTACACAAGAGTCCAAAATAACTGGTGTTTCATCGATCGAAGACACAGTTTGGATGCTATGGCGAGTTTCAACTCACCTCCTAAATCAATTCAGGGACAGAATGACAATTTGTTTCGGGGGACCAAAATCACAATTAGGCAACGTAATTGAGTTATGTAATCTCTAGAAGGTTTGTATGAATAAAATTCCACATGACCATGGTGCCCATAATCACCCGACACACGGGATTTGAAAGTTGACCCCTGTGTCGGATTTGAATTGTGCCTCACTCAGCTAAACCCTAGTTTGGAATATCCTCTAAAAAAAACTTTTTTGGGAGACATAATCACAAGAGAGGGGTCCCCCTAGATGGAATTTGGTTCCCAGAGTCCAATAGAACTGATGCTTTTTCGATCCGAGGCATTGTTTGGGTGCTATGGTGAGTTTCAACATGCTTCCTGAAGCCATTTAGAGACACAATGACAATTTTGTACGGGGGCACAAAATCAGATCCGGGAGATGTAACTGAGCTACTTAGTCTTTCAAAGGTCTATATAACCAATTCCCACATGACCACGGTGTCTATAATAAACCAACACATGGGATTTGAAAGTTGAACCCTTATGAAATATTTTCATTGTGCCTCACTTTTCTAAATCCTAGTTCTGGAGATCCTTTAACCAACACTTTTCTAGGCGACGAAGTCACATGAGAGAGGTCCCCCTAGATGGAATCTGGTGCTAGGAGTCCAACAAAGTTGGGATTTCATTGATATGAGGCATGCATTGGGTCGTATGGTGAGTTTCAACTCAACTTTTGAATCCATTCAGGGAAACAATGACAATTTGGTCCAGGGGAACAAAATTACAATCGGGTGACATAGCTGAGTTTTGTAACTTCTAGAAGGTTCGTATGGCCAACAACCACCTGACCATGGTGCCGAAAATATCTCCAAACATGGGTTGTGAAATTTGAACCACTATTTTGTATTTGTATTGTGCCTCACTGATCTAAACCTTAGTTCAGGATATCCTCTAACAAACATTTTTCTGGGCGATGAAATCACAGGAGAGGGGTCCCCTTACCTATAATTTAGTGCCAGGAGTCCAACAAAATTAGCTTTTTATTGAATCAAGGCATGGTTGGGTGCTATGGCGAGTTGCAACTCACCTTCTGAAGTGGTTCAGGGACACATTGAGAATTTGGTTCAGGGGAACAAAATCACAATCGAGTGATGTAACTAAGTTTCGTAATCTCTAGAAGGTTTGTATCATCAATGGCCATGCAACCACAGTGCGCACAATTTCCCAAAACAAGGGTTTTGAAAGATGATCCCCTCTGTCAGATTTGCATTGTGCCTCACTTAGCTAAAACCTCATTAAGGATATCCTCTAACAAACACTTTCTTTGGTGACATAATCATAGGAGAGGGGTCCCCCTAGTTGGAAGTCATTTCCATGAGTCCAACATAATTGATGTTTCATCTATCTGAGGCACAATTTTGGTTCTATGGCAAGTTGCAACTCGTCTCTTGAAGTCAATCAGGGACACAATGGAAATTTGTTCTGGTGCCACAAAATCACAATCGGGTGACGTAAATAGTTCCATAATATATGGAAGGTCTGTATGACCAATGCCCGCATGACCATGAATCCTATAATCTCCTAAAATAGGGGATTTGAAAGTTGACTCCCTATACTAGATTGGCATTGTGGTTCACTGTGATCAACCGTAGTTTTGAATATCCTCTAATTTTTTTTTTTATGAGCAATGGAATCATGGGAGAGGGCTCCCCCTAGCTGGAATATGGTTGTAGGAGTCCAACATATCTAGCGTTTTATCAATCCAAGGCACAGTTTGGGTGTTATGGTGAGTTGCAACTCGCCTCCTGAAGCCATTTAGGGACACAATGACAATTTGGTTTGTGAGAAAAAAATCAAAATCAGGCGACGTAAATGAGTTTCGTAGGATCCAAAAGGTTTGTATGAACAGTTCCCACATGACCATGGTTCCCACAATTTCTCGACACGGGGGCTTTGAAAGTTGACCCTTTGTGATGGATTTGCATTGTGCCTCACTCAGATAAACCCTAGTTCTTAATATCCTCTAAAAAACACTTTTAAGGGTGATGGAATCATAGAAGAGGGCTCCCCCTAGCTGGAATCTGGTGCCAGGACTCCAACAAAACTAGATTTTCATCGATCCGAGGTATGATTTGGGTGATTTATCAAGTTGCAAATCGTCTCCTGAAGCCATTCAGGGACACATTAACAATTTGGTTTAGTGGAAAAAAATCACAATCGAGTGACATAACTGAGTTCCCTAAGCTCAAGATGGTTGTATGACCAACTTCCAAATGACCACAATGCCCACAATCACCTAACACTAGGGATTTGGAGGTTGACCCCCTATATCAATTTGTATTGTGCCTCACTGAGCTAAATCCTAGTTCCAGAGATCCTCTAACAAGAAATTTTTTGGGAGACGAAATCATGGGAGAGGGGTACCCCTTGTTGGAATCTCATGCCAAGAGTTCAACAGATCTAGCATTTCATCAATCCAATGCATAGTTTGGGTGCTATGGCAAGTTTCAACTTGCCTTCTGAATCCATTAAGGGACACAATGGAAATTTGGTCTAGGGGCACAAAATCACAACCAGGCAATGTAGCTGAGTTTTGTAACCTCTAGAAGCTCTTTTCGACCAAACCCTGCAAGACCACGGTGCCCACAATTACCCGACATAAGGGATTTGAAATTTTACCCCACGTGTCAGATTTACATTTTTCGTCACTGAGATAAACCCTAGTTCTAGATATCCTCTAACAAATGTTTTTTTAGGTGACAAAATCACTGGAGAGGGGTCCCCCTAGTTGGAATCCACTCCCAAGAGTCAAACAAAACTGGCATTTTGTTGATCCGAAGCACGATTTGGGTGTTATGGTGAGTTGTAACACACCTCCTAAATCCATTCAAGGACACAATGAAAATTTGGTACGGGGGAAAAAAATCACAATTCGGTGACGTAAGTGAGTTTCGTAAGATCCAGAAGGTTTGTGTGACCAATTCTCAAATGAACATGGTGCCCACATTCGCTCGACACAGGGACTTTGAAAGTTGACCCCTTGTGTTGGATTTTCATTATGCCTCATTGAGTTAAAACCTAGTTCCATATATCCTCTAACAACCACATTTTTGGTGACAGAGTCACAGGAGAGGGGTCCCACTCTCTAGAATCTGGTTCCAGTAGTCCAACAGAACTATCGTTTCATCGATCTGAGGCATGGCTTGGGTGCTATGGCGAGTTGCAACTTGCCTCATGAATCCATTTAGGAAAATAATGACAATTTGGTTTGGTGACACAGATCCAGGTGGATATCGGTGGCAACCCACCTTTTCGAACTGGCTCAAAAAAAGTTTCTGGCAATTTTGGTAATTTATTATTTTTTACAATTTTTCGGGTCCTGAAATTTCTCGAGCGATTTTGAGGCCCTAAACAACTTTTATTTGGGAAAAAGGGAAGAAACAATACAATTCCTTTGATGTTTCTCACACAAAAGTGGTATTCCTCAGATATATATGTCTAACGAGGTATTGAGAACGTCAAACGAGGATCGTATGCAAAAGTTACGACCCTAGGAAGTTGATGTACTGACTTACCCAAAGATGACCCACATGAATTTTGGTGCTTCATCTCCTAGGGTTGGGTTTTTGGATGTTTAGGGTTTTTGACATTCCTTTTTATTGTAAAAATTCCTTTAGAGCCTCATTGTAACGATCTTATTGCGAATGAGTGCAATCGTCACAAATCTTCTCAGAGATAAGCCACCACCATTCTAGCAAGGTTGTTTTCCATTGCATTTTACAGTTTCAGCTTATTTCCTTATTGAATAGAAAGCCGGTTTTATTGTATCGATGTTATTTTGTGTTAATCACCTGTTAATAATCTATATTCATTTTGTTTTTCGCATAAAATATGAATCAGTGGTATTCGAGCGGTCCACTCCTTATCGTCTTAATGCATGTCCCTAACAAGGTCAAAGTACAAAGAGTTGGGTCTCAAGCTTGTTTCTCTTGAGGAAAAAATCTCTCGAAGCCCAAGAGACCTCTCATGGAAAGAGAAAATAAATATGACGGGATAGGATATCCTTTCAAAATGTTTCTTGAGGAATCCGTCACGCAACAGAGGAACAATATGATGGATAGTTTCACGCAAATCTTTTGGTGGCTACCAAAAGATGACGCATCTTCTTCGAGAGGAGGCACCGTCTCCTTCAAGGTACAAATAAAATTTTATATTCCTATATTTGAAGGTCATATAGATGCAGATGCTATAGACAAGTGGTTGAATCCACTAGAAGGGTATTTTTCTATCCATAACTTTTCGAATAGAGAAATGATTACTTTTGCACTCTTCAAAGTCATTCCCCATGTAAAATATTGGTGGGAAACTTTCTGTGAGAAAAATGAAACAATGGAAATCTCATTATTTACAATCATGGCCACCTAGGAATCCTTCATGGATGCTATTAAGGAATAATACTACCCTTTCAGAGGTTATGACGACTTGTATACCAAATGGACCACACTGCGGAAAGAAAGAGACCAATAAGTTCCATATTTCACAAATATCTTCCATACCTTGAGCACCAAGCTGGGTATCAAATATTTAAAGTGACATCTGGTGTCAAACACCCCATCAATCTGTACCCCGATGCACTATTTCCAAATGGGCCTGTCTATCTCCACTCTCTATTAGAGAATGAGGAGATCAATCGACAAATACAAGAACTACTCCAAAATGGGCACATCTATCCCAACTCATCACCTTGCAGGATCCTAATCATGTCGGTACAGAATAAATATTGAGACTGGCGAATCTGCATTGATTATCGGGGCTTTGAATAAAATCACTGTAAAAAACTGGTCCCCAATTCCTCAAATTGATGACCTCCTTGATCAACTCACGGGGGCCAAATACTTCAGTAATATTGATTTGAAGTCTAGGTACCACCAGGTCTCGATAGAATAGATAGATGTATGGAAGACCATGTTCAATTCAAAGGAAGGCCTTTTTGAATGGTTGGTCATACCCTTTGGTTTGACAAATGCTCCAACCACTTTCATGAGTATAATGGATGATATCCTTTGACCATTCACCAATAATTTTGTAGTGGTGTATCTGGATGACATTGTCATATACAAAAAGACTTGGCTCGAACACTTGCATCATATTCAGCAGGTTCTGCACAACCTATGACAACACAAACTATATGCCAACTTGAGAAAATTCTCCTTCAGCATGGAGAGGGTCCATTACCTAGGATACATCATTGATCAACATGGCATACTTGTGGATCCAACCAAGATCCATGTCATCTGTGACTGTCCAGCCCCAACCACACTCACTGAGCTTCGGAGCTTCTTGTGCCTTCCCAATTTCTACCGCATGTTCATATTGTGATTCTTCCTTATTGCATGGACCTTGAGAAAAATAACCAGGGGTGGTCATAAGGAGAAAATTGCATGGGGTCGGTCCCAACAACAAGCGTTGAGTGATTTGAAGAAACGCTTGTGCTTAGCCCCAATACTTTCACTACCAGACCTATAGCAGACCTTTGAGATTAGGACATATGCTTCAGACTATGTTGTGGGCACCATCCTCAGTCATCACAACCACCCCATGGCCTATCATAGTGAGATATTATTAGATGTTTTCCGTAAGTACCCTACTTATGACAAAGGAATGTATTCCATTGTGCAAGCCTTCTTCCAGTGGAAACATTAAATTATTGGGAAGGAGACAATCATCGACACTAATCATAAGCCACTGTAGTTCATGCAGACAGAAGGAAAATCACAGAATGACCACCATCAAAAGTGGTCCACATACTTGCAACAATTCCACCTCAACATCAAGTATAAAACAAGAAGCACCAACTGTGTCATTGATTGCCTTAGCATACCGCCAATCATGACACTCACCACAGTTCTAGAATCTTGTAGCCATGAGACCTCTAGATGGCTCCAACTCTATGAGATAGACCTAGACTTCTCCACCACCTACCAAATGTTGGGTGCAAACTCAGTTGTCGATAATTTCCATATTTTAGATGGGTTGTTGTGTCACCTGGGCCATATCTATTTTCCATGAAGTGAGTGACCAAAGATGATATGGGAAGCCCACTACAGTCGAGTGGCAGGACATTTCGACATCGAAAAGATAATGGCAATGATACAAAAACATTTCTACTCGCCGAAACTTTGGCAAGAGGTCAGCAAGTATATCGGGTCCTGCACTTCATGTGCTATTTCCAAACTGACCACTAAGAAATAGGGCCTGTACACCCCTATTCCTATTCCTGACAAGCCATCGGAATCCATCTCAATGGACTACATGTCAGGAATCCCATCCACCAAGCGGGGAAATTAGTATGTTTTTGTGGTTGTTGATCGCTTTTCTAAGATGGCGATTCTAGTTGCCTACAAGAAGAGCATCAAAGCAGAGGCCACTACCAAGATCTTCCTTGAACGAGTTTGGGTACATTTTGGAATCCCACAAACCATTGTCTCATATTGGGACAATCGATTTCTCAGCACATTCTAGTCGAGCCTCTGGTCACCGCTAGACACCAAGCTCACCAAATCCATCACCTTCCACCCCCAGACAGATGGCCAAACCAAGCCCTTCATAGCTCAACTAGACAAATCATATCCTGATCCAGCTAAAGCTAACAAAGACACCTCGTCGATTGAGAAAATCTAACACATTCACCAACAGGTTCAAGATGTCCTATAGAAGTCTAATAACAAGTACAAGCAACACCGTGATCAACATCGAGTGCCACATAAGTTTTAGGTGGGCGACAAAGTTTGGTTTCACTTGTAGAAAGAACGCCTTAGAGGACCCCATTGGAAGCTTCTCCCACTCTGTTATGGGCTATACACCACCACCAAGGCCATGGGGGATAATTCTTATGAGCTCAACATTCCTCCTTTCCTTGGTCTGCACCCAGTGTTCAACGTGGATATCCTTCATCCTTATTTCCCACCATTATTGGACACCTTAGAAGTAGCAGAACAACTGAAACCAACAAAGCTCAACCGCGACTGCATACAATAGGAATCCGGTGATCAGATTGTGGACACACAGATCAAGGGCACTTGACAACAAAGGATCCAACTTTATCACTTCATCAAAGTAGGGCAACTCCTACACCAAGGCAAGTGGCTCACCTGGGGCAAAATTTAGTAGAAATTTCCCCATCTGATGGGGGAACTCAACGCAATGGAGACCATTGCTTCCTAAGGAGGGAGGATTGATCCAAGTGGATATCGATGGCCACCCACCTTTTCCAACTGGCTCAAAATAGTTTTCTAGCAAATTTGGTAATTTACTATTTTTGTAGTTTTTCGGGCCCTGAAACTTCCAGAGTCATTTTGAGGCCCTAAACGACGTTTTTTGGGGAAAATGAGGAACAACATAGAAGTTTCTACAATGTTTCTCACACAAAAGTTGTAGTCCTCTGATAGATATTTCTAACGAGGTATTGAGCACATCAAACATAGATCGTATGCAAACGTTACAACCATGAGAATTTGATGTACCGACTTACCCAAATGGGGCCCACATGACTTTTGGCGCTTCATCTCCTAGGGTTAGGTTTCTGGATGTCTAGGGTTTTTGACATTCCCGTTTATTGTAAAAAGGCCTTCAGAGACTCATTGTAATAATTATGTTGCGAATGAGCACAACTGTCACATCTCTTCTCAGAGATAAGTCACCACCATTCCAACAAGTTTATTTTCCGCTGCCTTTTACAGTTTCATCTTATTTCCTTATTGATTAGAAAACTAGTTTTATTGTATCTTTGTTATTTTGTGTTAAACACCTGTTAATACTCCAGAGTCATTTCGTTCTTCTCATAAAATCTGGATCAGGAACAAAATCACAACTGGGATATGTAATTGATTTTTGTAAGCTCGAGAAGGTCCATATGGGAAACAACCATGCAAACATAGTGCCCACAATCATGCAACACGAGGGTTTTGAAAGTTGACTCCCTATCCCATATTTGCATAGATTGAAAGTTCACTGAGTAAACCCTAGTTCTCGAGATTATCTAACAAAAAAATTTCTACGCGATGAAATCATAGGATAGGGGTCCCCCTAGCTAAATCTGTTGTGAGGAGTCCAACAGAACCAACGTTTCATCTATCTGAAGAACAATGTAATTGGAAACATGCATCCTTTTAGAGAAGGAGAAGGCAATTAAAATCAAGATGAGGTACATGATAATGATAATGATGAATATTATTTTTCTAAGACATATGAAATCTAAACCGAACAACAGGTCTTTCACATGATCCAAACAAAAGGTTTCAAGGACATCAAAGATATGGGAAAATGTGAACAAGGCCCATCTAAGATACCAATTATTGATAAAATACCTAAAGGCCTAGGGATGAAATCCAATCCAAATAGACCATTTGCTAAAAAATGGAGATCTACATTCTATCTTTACCCCACCAACAAATAAGAAGGATTAATGTAAGAATATGATAGGGGATTTGAGGTATAGGACTCTAGTCCTTGTTATTATCAAGCCATGTCAATCGCATTAGGAGAAATATGTTCAC
>ML782598.1:477551-551154 GCA_009831015.1 Picea engelmannii | reverse complement strand
TGAGTCAATAGCACCTGTATACAACAATAGTAAAACATCCTGTCATCAATCATGACGCATCATCATCAAGGTTAAGTGGTTCATCATCATAAAATCCAGATCACTTGCGAGCAAGTGTCCTCAAAGAATAAGTTTTGTCAGTGAGCCAGAGCGGGATGTTACATACAAACTTCCATTTAAAAGAAATTCTCAATAAAAGGTAGATCCATATAATTTGCAAGGAGAACATAACCATATCACACACAGGTATTTCATTTAATCTTGACAGGACCAAGATCATGTTTGATGAACCAACACACACATGTTCCTTTGAAACTTAAATTAAATCAGGATCATGCTAGGGTTTAAAACAATAATGAATGGAATAACCATAAATCAACCAAATGGAAAGTTCTTAGAGTTGTAGGTAACCCATATTCTTTTGTTTTTCAAACAAATTTATCACAGAGAGGAATACAGAGACTCAATCAAGAGATGGTCTTTGAAGTTAGATAGCCCGTGCATTTTTTGTTTAGAAAAATACTGATCATTTTACTTGTAACCAAAATCTTGACAGAGCAGAAAAAAGTGTCCGAGGAGAAAAAAAAAATCGGGCTCAATAAAACCAAGTTGTGTCCTTCAAAAACTTTATTACAGAGAAGGATGAGAGTTTGGCTGATTTGAGGGAGATTCTTCGAAACAAAGAGATTCTTTCTCTTAACAAAAGTTGTCATAGAGAAGAAACCATAGGTAAATAAGACGAGTCTTGGGAGAACAGAGAGCTCATGCTCTTTCTTTAAAAACACCATAGCTGTTTAACTCATAATCCAAAAAATGACAGTGAGGGTAATAAACACGATGGTCAACCACCTCCAATGGATAATCGAGAGGGATAAATCTTATAGCCACTATGGAATAATGCCTGAGCACAACTTGTGTCTTCTCGACATATATACAAACTTCCATTCAATGTTTTGGGAAGTACAAAGATTCGTCTGTGCAACGATTTTGAAAATTAGTGACAATGAAGAAAAATCCATAACAAACAATAGCTCGGGGTTCGGCCAAATAGAGCAAGAACAATACCATTGTCGACAAGTGCATTGCAACCTGGAGGAGTGAATCATAACAATGACCAAGATGAAAAGGGGTGACAACAACTAATACCTATACTAGTGGTAAAACCCCATGCAAATAAAAACTAAGAGCTTGTTTCCCCATTATCATATTTCCACAGATAACTAGATTAAAACCACAAGCTGGCTGTCATGTTTTAAACCAATAACCAATGCATGGCTTCACACAGTACTAAAAATCATTCCTTTCTTTTAAAACGTCCACAGTCCAGATTATTCACATAGAAAACCATAAACACAACATTAATACACAGTCGAAACTCAAGAAAAACATAGACCTCATGCAATCCTAAGACAAAAAATCGATTCATAATACAGGGGGGCCATCATGGATGGAGAGCAAAGGAGACATACCTGGAAAAATCACCTTGAGGGTAAGGTTAGACTGTCTTCTTCTTTTCAAAACCTGAAATCGCGAAGCTTCCACAACCTCCCGAGTGAAATGAAACTATGGCTATGGTTACGAGCTCAAGGGTGGTTTGGAGTGACATGCAGTAAATGCACTTCTCTTCCTAACCTAACCCTATTCAATTCATGTACTAGCCATACCATTACCATAACATCAACCATAAATTCAATACAATATCCATTGCATAAATTTAATGTCATATCCATTGTATAGTGTGCCACCCAAAACATATCAAAACTTGCATAATAACCATATGTTAAACATTACCATATGTGCTTCCCATACAATTCTTTAACCAAAAACACATAGTATAGCAGATAGGTCCATGACCTTTTATTTGTAACCATTATATAGACTTTTAAGGTTTATACATAATCTGTTTTTCCATAACCTTAGGACTTATCCATAGTTTTTTTACTCTTTTTGTTTTGAGCTCCAATCTCATCCTTTAGCATAAAAACATATATAATATTATTAATCAATGTTAATGGATAACATAACACCTATAAAAAAACATAATCCTTATATCCATAGTACTACCCTATATTGCGAGTGATCATAAACAACATTTAGTAATAATACATCAACCAACCATGTTTTCATAACGAATGAAACCAAGACTTGCATCACCAACTGTAGAAGATTGTGTGGGCATCATTATAATATAAACAAACATATGAGTGTAACACATCCATCATAGCACTTCTAGTCTACAAGGGGGTCCCACATACTAGTTAATTATTAATATGATAAATAATTAATAGAGCTTTGAAATAATTTGCGGGCAATATTCAGCGTTGTGATTTTAAGCTTCAATAAACTGGAGAATCTAGAAGGAAATCTGTTTCCAAAATATTTAGAACTCAGATTGTTTGGTTTCGTAGACCAGGTAAACATTACATAAAGAAAATAAACAATAGAATGATTATGCAATAGGGGGAAGTGAGTGGTTTAAGCGAAAAAATGAATGGGATTTTGGGAATAACTCATGGAAAGTGTTAAGTTTGAGGGGGTTTATCCCTATATGCATAATCATTCGATTAATCATGTGAAATCATTACTGATTTCAAGGAGAAAATTTTTATGGTATGCTCTTTTGAATCTTGGAGTGGATAAAACCAACTATCTTATATAAAAACCAACTATCTTATAATAAAACCAACTATCTTATATAACAATAGTTGAAGCAAATAAAAATTTCAATGATGTCTTCAAGGTGAAACACCATGACAATTGTGTAACTTGATTGTTATTGATTAACAATACTTGTAGAATAGCATCTTTGTGGCAAAAATGGATCCAACATTTTATTTCGAAAAGAAAAGAAGTCAATAAAATAGCATAAATGAAACAACATAAATGAAATAGAGCAAATGAAATAACATCAATGAAATAACAACAAAGTAAAATCAAATCAAATAACAAACTATAAAAAAAATTCATATAGCATTTAAACTTTCAAATTGGTTCCACATAGTTCTTTAAGTGGGAATCGTTGGTGCTATAGGAAAACAATCACTCTTGCAAGTCCTTTAGGATATAGCAATTTGTGCACATGACAACGATGATCTTAAAAAGACCCAACCATAACTTTTGGAACTTTGAATGCCTTCCTCTATCAGCATGAGCTGAATCCCATAGCAATAATTTCTCATTGACCTTAAATTTGATAGCTTTGGCACTCGTATTGAAATATCGTTTAATTGTTTGTTGTCTGGTCTTTATATTATCTAAGGAAAACGTCGTTTTCTCCTCTAAAGACAAGAGTGCATTCATTCTTTGAGAGATATTGGAAGAATTTAATTCTTCAACTTGTAGCATCAGACTTAAAGAAGAAATTTCCATCCTGGTAGGTAGAATGTATTCTTGACCATAAACAAGATGGAAGTGAGTGCAATCAGTGTTCACCTTGGTGGTAGTGCGATCTTCCCAAAGGGAATAAGTGAGGAGAGTGTGCCATTGATGAGGCTTATCTTCAATGGGCCTCTTGATAACTTTTACCATATTGTTGTTGGTAGACTCTACTTTCCCATTTCCTTGGGGATAATAAGATGATGAGGTAAAATGTTTAATCCCCAATTTAGCTAGAAACTGGGTCATCTTAGTAGAAATAAAAGTAGGATCGTTGTCTGTAATAATTTCCAAAGGATGAGAAAACCTGGAAAAAATATTAGTCTCAAGGAAAGAAATCACCTGCTCATCTTGTGAATTCTTAAGTGGGACAACTTCAGTCCATTTGTAAAATAGTCGGTGGATGTTAAGATAAACACTTTCCCTACTGAAGATGGAGGATTAATAGGACCAATAAATTCTAGACCCCATTTTGAAAAAGGAAAGTCTGGGAGGACAGGTTGTAAAGGAATAACGAAAGGACATTCTTTCCCAACAAACTTATGGCACTTGTCACAAGATCTTGAAAAATTATAAGAATCATGAAAGATTGAAGGCCAATAGTACCCTTTCCTGCTAATTTTAAAAGCATTAGTTTTAGCAGAAAAGTGACCTCTTACATGAATACAAAAAAATGAAGATCCATGAGTCTCATGTAGCAATTTTTGTGCTTCCTCATTGTTCACATAGTGAAGTAACATACCATCAACAGATCTCCTAAAAACAAAGTCTCCTATAATAACATATCTAGAATATTTGAGACATATCATTCTTCTTTGATGGGTATCTAATTTATCTTGACATCTTTGATTTTACAAGTAATACACTAAATATTTATACTAGGGTTGTTCCACTACATGAAGGATTTGATTATCAATGTAAAATAGTGTTGATAGAGAGCTATCTTGTTCATAAATTTCCTCACTTGCTTCAAGATGTTGAGCTAAGTGAAGGGATAAGTCAGATCCCTTGATAGTTTTAGAAGTCATAATGGTTAGATCATGCTCCTAGGTCCTGGAAATCCAATGTGCAAGATTGCATGAAAGATAAGTTTGTGAGAGTAAAAACTTGACAACAGGTAAAGGGACTTTTACCAACCTGTTCTTACCTAAGATAAAGTGGTGAAAATTTTCAACAGTTTTAACAAGAGAAAAAAAATGTTTTTTCAATATAAGAATACTTAAACTCATCATATGACAATATTTGACTCATGTAAGCCATTGGTTTTTCATTAAACCGGTCATCATATTGCATGAAGATAGCATAAACTACTTCCTCTATGGAATTAGTACATATAATAAATTCTTTCTCAAAATCTGGCTTCGGCAAAACCGATGTGGAATTGATTGCCTTCTTGATCCCTATGAAATCATTTTCGACATCATTCATCCAAGAAAAGGAGAGACATTTCTTAAAAGAATCATGAATTGGTTTGACCATTATAGAGAAATCAGGAATAAACCCGTGGACAAAGTTGATAATACCCATAAAGGCTTGAACATCCTTTTTGGAAGTAGGAGAAGGAATATTTAGGATAGCAACAATCCTTTCGAGATCTATGCTTATTCCTAAATCAGAGATAATGCACCCAAGGAGATTTCCCTTGGTAACGTCGAACATAGAATTATAAGGATTTAAATAAATGTTGAATTTACTGCATCGCATGAGAATCTTTCTAAGATAAACGAAATGATCTGATCGGTTTTTAGAATACATAGTTAAGTCATCAAGATAAATTTGAATAATTTTTTTGATCAAATTTTCAAAATCTATTTGCATAGCTCTTTGGAAAGTGGCACCTAGATTAGATAAGCCAAAAGTCATATGTTCATAAGTGAGAGTGCCCCAATGTGTAATAAAATTTGTTTTATATTTATCTATCCTTTTTACCTTGATCTGATTATAACTAGAAAAATCATCAAGTAAGGACATCATGTGTGACCCTGCAGCTTGGTGCAAAATCATTTCCATATTCAGAAGAGAAAAATGGTATTTTACAAGAGCCTTATTCAATGTGGGAAAATCAATGGATAATATAATCTGACGAGTCACTTTTCGTAGGGGAACCAAATCAAAAACCCACTCAGAATACTTAACATGGAAAATTATCCGAGCCTTCAAAATTTTTTCCAACTCATTTTGAATAGTTTCTTCCAGTGCAGGGTTAATGGGTTGTTGTTTTTTCCTAACTTATTTTATGCCCTCCTTGATAGGAATTTCATGTTGTATAAGATTAGGATAAAAATCACGAAGATCCTCATAATACCAAGAAAAGACATCTTGAAATTCACGAAGTAACTCAGTGAACTTCAATTTTTCTTTATTAGAACATTGGGAACCTATCTTAACATTCATTGGACAATCGAGTGTTCCAAGCTTCAAGGAAATGGTTTCAACCACTTTCCTTTTTGAATCCTCTTGTTTATGTTTTTCTTTCTTTCCTACATAACTCGATGAAAATGAACTTTCTAGAGGAGTCAAGCCCTTCGAAATTTTGTTATCTTCCATGGATATAATTTCCTTCGGCTTATAAGGTTCATTTTGAATGAAATAACATATTTTCTCATTTCTAGGGAAGACCTACCATGAATCTATATTTCCATGGATATGAGGATGGTACAAATATTGAAAGGTGAAATCATGTCTTTGTGGCAGAAGTTGCCGAGTAGGAGAGGCTGCAAAAACAACTAACATGTCAGCAAGTTCGAGATAAACACCCAAACAGTTTGGGTGTAACATTTAATTAACTTGTTGGTAGGAGAATATATCTTATGTACAAGGTTCAAAACAAGTTCGGAGTCCCTAAAAATTGTAAGGTGACCACAACCTACATTATAGTCATTTTCAATGCCTAGTAGTAATGCCTCAAATTCGGTGACATTGTTTGTGTAAGAAAACTCTAACCTATAGGAAAAGTAGTGAATTTTACCCATAGGAGAGTACATGATAATTTTAGCTCCATTTCCTTCATTGGAGCATGAACCATCAAAGTGCATATGCCACATCCCATCCTCTATGTTGATTTGTTCCAAGGTATTGTTTTCCTCATCTGCAAAGATGGAGTACACTCCTAGGTCCTCATTGATATAATTTACATTAGGATGTGGGATGCTTTCTATATAAGGTGAAATTATTCCCTCCCTTAGGACTATAATGATCTTTCCATTCCTAGGAATGGACAAGTGGGTCTTGTCGAGTGAGAGATATCTACCTGTCAAAGCTTTCCAATATCTTCCTAAGATGATTGACTAATTACTCACTAGCATGTCAATAACCTGAATATTAAGGGTTGTCCTTATCTGAGAATGTGCACATAGAACCAAGGTCACGTCCTTGATTTCACCTATGGTCGATTTTTGTAAACTATTATAAGAGAGCATGCTTCTGGCATTTTTATATTTACAAGACAAGCCTAGCTCTTCCATAATAATCTTCGACATTACACTTGGGTCTTAACCGCCATCAATGAGACAATAATGGGCTATTTTGTCCATAATTTTTACATAAATGAAAAATGTTTTTTTTTTATACGGTGTCTAAAATTATGTACACCTACTTTATTTACAGTTGAATCCTCTTCATCTACCTCTTCAGAGAGGTTGGATACAATGGAAAATTTTCCTTCCATGAATTTTTCAGATGGTTTTGTTGCTCAGGGATGAAAACCATGTCCAGGAGGGTAGCATCATCTTTAATATTATACAATTGATTGATAATGTTGTATTTGTAATAGGGAAGAGGAGAGGTAGTTCCTTGAATGTTAGGAGTTTTAGAATCTTTTACAGTAGCAACTGATGAAGATGAGTTTGGGCTAGAAGAAGTGCGAGGAAGATCATATTTACCTTTGAGAGCATAGGATTTATTCCTAGTATTTATGATCATGACATCCTTTGGTTATGAAAAATCCATAATAGAAATGGTAGTTTCATGAATTTTACCAAATATTTTATTTCTAACACTCTCCTTTACTTCACAAGTACTTTCCTCATGGTGTTCCTCACAAAAGTTACACCAACTATGAGGCATGATGGATTTAGAATGAAAGTTGTTTTCACTAGGATTCCTAAAGGGTGGTGAAGAAGAAGATGAGGCCCCAGAGGTAAGTATACAAACATTTCCATTATGGTCATACACTATCATTTGATTATTCATGACTTGTACAAGTTGTAACAGGGCGGACATGTCTGTTTATTTAACTGAGTCTCACTTGGGAATACTTGTTCTTTCAAGTTCTTATTCATACTCCAAAAAAGTATGTAGAGAGGAAATGAGGTTGTCAATGGCCCTTTATTCAAGCTTATGCCAGTAGGGGCACGGTAGAGAATTATAGTAATGGATAAAAGTGGCTTGGTTCTGAGGGAGAATAAGTTCAAGAATTTGATTATATAATTTGGTGAAACGCAAGTTGAAAGACTTCATAGTCTCACTGTCTTTATAAGAAATGTTATTATACTCTCGTAGCTTCTTGTCTTGGCTCTTGGACTATCCATAAGTATATTTAAACCAATAAACTAACTCCTCCCAAGTGGAAATAATATTGGGAGGAAGATCAAATAAATCGATCGTTGCCTTCCCTTCAAGGGAATTAACAAATAAGTGCATACAAGTGTCATTGTCATTGTCTCCTATTTTGTGACAAGCATTAGAAAATGCTAGCAAGTGTTCATTCGTAGTGACCTTTTCATTCCCTGAAAATAGTCTCACACCTTATTTCAGCAATAGGGTTGATCTCAGGTGATAAACCTCTTCTTCTCCTAGATATGTGAACGTTTAAGGACATGAAAATAAGATAAAAAATTTAGGAAAAAGAAAGTTATGGTTGATTCCTAGGATGTCTTTGCCTAGCTTCACAATGTTCTCGGACACTTATTTCTTGTTAAATCATTTCCCATGAACATTTAATCTCAACACGGGTATTAGCAGTCTCTAAGATGCTATTAAACAAGGTTAAAACAATGTTGGTCTGATCTTTAAGATCGAGCTCAATATTGGGATGAGTTTCAACAAATACAATCATGATGAAAAGAAACAATCAAAGAATCAAAAGAAGAAATATAATATATTCAATGATAATCAAGCATACAATCAACCAAAGAGATATGGAAGATCTCCCTAGTATGGTCGCCAAATAAATGTTGAGGAAAAGATACGAATTTATCTTACTCGAGAATTTTTGAATCTTGCTTGGCTAAGGAAATATAGTCAGGAATATTATGCTATTTTTTATAGCCTCAAAATGTATTTCCCAATCCACAAGTATTGATTACTAGGGCTTAGGCTGATTTTTTAAATGAAAATATTGTTGCAAAATACAAAATTTTTATATAATTTTCTGAACCTATACAGATTGTAGAAAGTAAATGTGGAGACCAAAAGAAAAAGTAACCAAGTCACATATTAACAAAAATGAGACAGAATAGCAATCGCTCTATTTCATTCCAAGAAATCCAAAGTATATTTATCTTTAGAAAAATCCCTGTGAGGGCATGGACCAAGGTCAAACTTAGATATCTCCGATGAAAACCATACAAAAGGACTCTGAAAAGAAGTAAAAAATGAACTTTAAATCTGGATCATCTTGCCATAGACTGATACCAACTTGACTCTGCACAATATCCTTTATTAGTTATGAAATTCAATCCATAAACAGACAAGTATACACAGACTATAAAAGATAGATCAACACCTCTGAAAAAGCATCTGAATGATATAGTTCAACTTTGAACCTTGTTGTATACAATATGATCCTTCTGTCAAAAAGAGAATTAGGCCTTTAATGAATTGAAGAATGAATGAAAACCTAACTATCTCATGAAAAAAATGATCAAACCTTAGTATTAATTTATGCTTATGTTCTCCCTTGTTCTTCTTTCTCACACTACTACACATGACCAAATTTGCCACATTTGTTTGTTTTTATTGCCACACATATCCGTCGCACTTTCCACAAAATCATAGACTATTTTTTTTGGAACTTTTTTTGTCACTATATCCATGCACTAGGTTTTCGTGGAAATAGTGATGACATAAGGTTGCCACGTGTCATCATCCTAAATATAGGTTTACCTTAAAAATCATGGAAATAACGACAAAACATCGTCACAATAGAGACAAAAAAGCATGCCAAAGTAAAATAACTCACCAATAACTTGTGACGTAGATGTCATACTTATGAAGAAAAAATGTGGAAAGTTGCGATGAAAAACCATGGCAATAGCGACGAAAAATCTTGGCAGAGTAAAAACTCACCAAATTCTTACGACACAGATGCCATACATGCGATGAAAAAGTGTGGAAAGGTGTGATGGAAAATCAATGGCTTGCGATGAACTTAAGTATTTATTGCCACGACTTCTGTAGGTTTTTAATGTTTTTTTTTAATACAACTTGATCATATAAGCCTGAGGAATGAACCTGTGTATTTACGAGCCCATTCATGGTGGTATGTGGTATCAATAAATGAAATATATAAAGGCCTGCTTTCGTGCCTATGAACTCATTGCATTGATTTTTATGGGCTCCCTCCATATGAAGGCATCCAAGTTGGATTGTTTCTCCATTTCCTCCAGGTTCATGCTGCCGAATACATAGATTCCCCAGACTCTAGCCTTTATGTTTGAAAGGAACGTGTATCTACACTTGAATATAGCTAGTTTAAGGCTATGCCAATCAGTCGACCTACAAATAAAAGGAACAATTATTCGTCAAAGATAACCCTTTTTTTATATAATGCCAAGGTTAGGAGAGAATTCATGGGCCTAATATATGTTTACTTATGAAGCTATTGAGACATGGGAACATAGGTATAACCCATATATGTTACAATCAATCAATTTGATTGCACTAGTATTGAAGCGATAGTTTCAACAATTTCCAAAAGGTTCAAAATCTAGGTAATGGTCATGTAGTAACACTAGCATACCCTTGAAACGGGGGAAGGGAACGTCGAACATAATCCAGGGTATATATGTTGGAAAAGAAAGGATCTATTTTTTTAATTACATTGGGTGGGTTGTATACTATTGAATAATCCCATTCAGACCAAGTGTCCAATCTTACTTGAGAGGGAGTAGAATGTGGAATACTGAAGTGCAAGTGAAATAAGCGGGAGGCCTAAAAAATAACTAATCCCCCCATCTCTCTAAAATTTCCTTCTCTTGTAGATGAGAGAGGAACCATCCAAAAAATTGTCCAAGGATATCTCAAGACCCATACTATGTGCCATGAAACATCACCACAAAAACCCTTAGAGCATGCTAAATTTGTCTAGAATATTACAATTAGTTTTCGTGGGTCTGATCCTCATCCATGAAAAAAAAAGTTAGTCAAGAGAAATTTCCCAACATGTGCATGAAAATCTATCTCGAAAATCACAAAGAAACTCCAATTACTGCAACATACTTATCTTGTATTAAAATAGATAAAATAATACAAAGAATCTCTTTAAAAAGCATTGATCATTGAGATCAGCTAAAGATGGCATGTGTAAAGATTTACTCACAATCTTTAGAGTGTGACATGTGTAAAGATGGCTACGAAGAAACCTTTAGCACAATACATGAGATCGGTGGATCCTTTTAACCTGACACTTAACAAAAATCCACCAGCATAGGGTCCACTTTGACACTGTATCCCAATAACAAATAGAACTACGCATAGTCTTTTATATGATATATATCACCCAAGTGGGCCCCAACCCATGTTGAGGTGATTTCTAATCATGGATAATTCTTCGAATTTTCAAAATAGCCCTTAGGGAATTTGTTTCTATCGATATCGCCTCCAAAATAACCCATAGATGATGGGCATGGACTGCTCAACCCTGCTACAACTACTCTATTCAAGGACTGAGAAGGGGGACACCATCACCACTTCTTCTCAAAAAACTTCCAATACTATTATCTTTGATTTGTATTAAATAGTCCATAGGATTTAACTCCTCTATTCTCTTAGATATTGACAAATTAAAGAAACTAAATTAGAATTTATTAATTAACACAATCGATGATTGAGATGCATTTCCATTATCTATAACCTACATAAGAAGAATATTTTTCCAAAGAAGAAATTTGGTTATCCCTTGCATCGTCTAAATTCACATTACTGATTCAATCAGAAGCATGCTATGATGTTTTATACTACATAACTAATAAGCTATTGATTTCATGGGCCATCATTCTTCATTTAATGACAATTAAGTTTGCAAACAAATGTAATCTAATGAGGAAGTCAATACCTTCAATGATGAGGCAACCTGCACCATATATTCCTGTAGGATGAAACTTGACAAATTCAAGATCCTAAAAAAAAGGAAAATGCTTTGAGTCAAGCCGAAAATGGTATATTCAGTATTTATCACCTTTTAATCACAAGTAATTAAAATTAAAAACATAATCTTTGACTTGTAGAGGCAGTCTGACATGCGCAACAATAACACTTCCATCTCTAGTGCATGTATGAGCTGAAGTCGCAAAGAAATAAGCACGGCCATAGCCCTGCAAATATGGAAATATAGATATTTCTGAGGGTATACACACAAGGTAGTATTTTAAAAGGTTGATGCTTCAGTAGTTCAATAAAAATGAGTTCAATTCAATAAAAAAACCAATTACACCTGTGGCTAAAATTGTGGATAGAGATTTAAAACGATGTATTGTTCCATCCTCCATGTCCATAACAAGCACTCCTTGACAGATACCTGAAATTGACAGGCAACCATGTGGTGGATAATCATTGATGTATAGAGCACCAATGCAATAACAAAAGACAAACAATTATCTATGTATGGAAAACAAATCGGAGATGAATGCTCGAAGCTAGTTTGGCTTATCATTTTTGAGAGAGACACATGTTATGTCCATTTTATGCTTTTGTGCATTTAAGCATAAATCCATTACAGAAACATCAAATTAAAACATAGTCAAAGAGTACTTGTTCCTTCATTAAATCAAATTCTACAAATTAGAAACAATTCGATTATAGGCAATAGAAAAATGCAAAGGGTTACTACTTGTTCTTATGGTAATTGGAAGGTCTCTACATGATCAACCCCGTGCAACATGAATGAATGTGCAGTACATGCTTTCTCAACGGAAAACAATACATGATTATCAATAAATAACACTTCTAAAATGCATGGTAAAAAGCATAGTTATCTTTGAATAAGTCTGTGAATGTTTTTTTGACATGGGAATATTTTTAGAGGCTAACATATTCATTGATCCATTCTTAGACTTGGGGTTTATGCTCATAAGTTGAAAAGAAAAATTTCTTACATAATCTCAACAAAACTTGCAAGTCAAATATTGTGAATCTAGTAAGCAATCAAAAGAGTGGATGAGCTAAAAATATTGTGAGTCTTTTATTGAACATGGTGTACTATGACAATGGGCTATCTATTGGATAAAAAAGGCTTATATTTTATAGACACAACAACAAAAAATGCCTTAGAAAACCAAATTTATTTTTAATTTGCAATGGCCTCTCGATTGAACCAAGGTTGTTTTGGAACACCCCTCTTCCCTCTTGATAGTGGAATGAATTTGGGGTGATCAAATTGAAGATTCTACACTTAATAAGTGCACCACTCTAGGTCAATAGGTTCTTATACTAAGAGAATGTTTGGGAAGGGAACAAGTTATATCCTCCAGTCTATATCAAGGTGAATGGAATGAAGGGAGCAAGCTTGAATTAAAAGAAATATTGAACAAGTTAACTCATCCACTCCATATTTCTATTGCCACACATATCCCTCCAAGAGGTCAATTCGTTGAGTTGGATATGAGTGATCTAGGCTTCCAAAGTCCAAGTTTCTTCAATCACCACCAAACCCTATCCCTAGGGTGACGTCAAGCCCTCAAAGGTGACATTTGGGCCTCCAAAGGCAATTTGTTTGGATTGTAGGGGACATGTGAGATCCTCCAAGGTGTCTCTTAGGCCTCAAAAGGCATGTCATCATCATCCGATGTGTGAGCCCTGGTATCCAACCTGTGGGCTTCAAGCCCCAAGGAATCCCAAGTTAGGCTTGTTCTTCCAAACATGTCCACCAAAAAAGGTCTTGCAAAGACAAGAATACACCCTCCAAGGATTTCAATTCAAATGCATCATGATGAGTAAACCAAATCAATAAAAGAGCCTCCATTTCTTCTCCATTTTCCTTAATGGACCCAAAAGTATATGGAATAAATATAATTTCATGAGTCAAGTATATAGGTGGATTTTGTACTAGGGTGCATAGAGAACCAAATCCTCCTAACTTAATGGACCTAAAAATAATATAAAATCTAATGACTAACTAATTGCTAGGTGTGTGGGATTATTAAGGAAATTGGGGGAAACATGAAGAGAGAAATCCTCTAATATATATGAATGTAAGAAATATATGAAATACAATTTATCTTAAGGTGTTGGTCTTGTGGGAATATTTTTGAAGTTAGTTTATTACAAAGGATGAAATCCATTATGGGTTTGTAGGGATAAAAATATTTATCTGATATGATTGGCATTGAGGATTTGGCATATGGAAAGAGATTGTTGGATGATCCTGTTAGGCTCCAAGTTTTGACCCTTTTGAGCTTCAAAATATTTTTGTTGGTTGTATAGCCAACAAGTCAATAAGAAAGTCATGACATGAAAGGGAGAAACAAAATATGAATTTTAATAAGTTATTTTTCCATTCAATGTTAGGTATGTAGCCGACACGCTACACTTCATGAATGAGAATAGGCCTTAGTAATATAAAAAATACTTATACTTGTAACTCATATGCATCTGACTTCCTACCAACCAATAGGTACAGACCTCAGATAAGTATTTAGCTCGTACATGACTGTGACGACCCTAAATTGATAAATGGATAAATATTATTAAGTAAGATTTAATTAAGGGATAATTGCAGTTAACAAACTAATAAATTAATTGTTGATCACACTTATTGACCTGTGAAATAAAATTAAAAGATCAATGAAAAATGATATAAAAATGGTGGCGTATGCAGAGAGGGATAGCCATGGATCCCGAGAAGATAACATATTAACTCATGATGAAGGACGGAGGACGGGGGGTGGTTGTGGAGTAATTGCATTAGTTAGAAGGGAGGAATAAGGGATGGGAAGAGGGGGATGTGAGCACCATTCGACGGGGATGGATGTTGCGGACTGTATTTCTGAGCCAGTGGTATTGGCCGAAAACCATTGCATTTTTCCATGAGCAGAATTTCTATGCACTGTGGTATTTGTTGTGCACTATGGTATTGGCTGTGAGCTTGTTGTATTCTCTGTGTACTATTGTCTTGCTGGGCGAAAGGAATAGAGTGTTATGGACTGTGGCTTTTGATCAGGGGAGGCATCGAGTTGCTGGAGGTTTTGGGCATGGAGGGCCAGGATATCCGTAGATATCCTGGAGCTAGGTAGTTTTCCTAGTTGGTAGGGAGGACAGTAGTTTTGGGCAGTTATTTTCCTACTTGTGGTAGGGTTGATCTGTGTAGTAGGGAGTAGAAAGGCAACAACAAAGCAAAGAGGCAATAGAAATTAGCATCAGACCCAGGTACTTGTTAAGTTATGTATTTATTTCATACTGTACATCATTTAGTATTTATTGATAAATCTAGTTACTGAAGTTGCTGTTATAAAAGTCAATATTATGTTATGAAGTTTTGTTTCAGTTTACTTTCTTAAAATGTTTAGTAAACTTAATGACCCTTAGTAATATATGGGCATTACAATGACCAAATGACATATTCCAACCAATAGGTACAAACCTCAGATAATTAGCTAGCTCATGCACTTGCTAGGCTTATTGACGACGATAGGTTAGGTCATCCATATTCAATATCATCCTTGTGGATGATATATGGGTTTGAAAAGAGAATGAATACTTTAAGAGTGCATACCCATACTGTCATTTCACTCTCCACAAAAAAATTATGTGATCATGTCTTTATCATCCAACAAATATCCATTTAATTTAGAAGTAAGGAACAATAGAGAGATTAAACTTTTAATGAACATAAACCTCAAAAAAATCAAGGTTTAATGGACCCCATCATTCTCATTCAATGTTATATAGTAAAACCCTTTGGATCTACAAATGTTTCAATAGTTAGTTCCTAAAAAACAAAGGTGCATATCTAGATTTTAACAGGGCCTTTACTTTCATGGTTTAAATGATGTAACCCAACATTTAAATTATAATATAGGTCCCAACTATTATGGTAAAATCCATCAAGTTAGATTGTTATATTGAATCTAATAATGTATATAAACATAAGTCTCTCATAGGATCCATGGCCTGAAGTAATAATAGATATGTTCTAAATAACACAAAAATGCATAAGAACACCATAATCATGATAAAGGCAATGGAATAGACATGAGCTAAGGGAGTTTTATTTGGGTGTAGTAAAAAATGGTATTGGTGGAAAAAACGTTCCAAATAAATACTATTCACCTCAAGAATAATGACAAGGATGATGAGGAACCTCAATAGGATCTGTGAGAATAGTTTGAGTGCTCATTAAATAATGAAGAAAAATTTTACACCATATTGATGAATTCCTTCGAAGATATTGACATGCCTAAAACCGTTAAAATTGTAGGATACATCAACAACCAAAATTTCATAGTTCTTATCGACTTAGGAAGTACCCACACCTTCATTAACAAAAATATGGTATACAAACTGAATTGTGTTGCATGCCCATTTATAAACTTTCAGGTGGTGATTGTAAATGGAGGAAAATGCCACAACATTAAACTAAGTAGATTACAAATTATCAATTTCCATTTACTCAATTTTTATTGAAAGGTTGGTTTTGGGGGTTCAATGGATTAAATCATTGGGTACAATGGCCTAAAGGCTCTACCCATTCAAGTGATTAGCTCACATAAAATGGAGAAGCTCCTCAAAACATGTTAATGGAGTTATTGTTAATATTCATTGAATAGAAGCCCAAATTAAAGTAGGAAATGTTCCTTTAGAGATAAACATAACTTCAATAAGCATGACATGGTGTTTCAGGAAATTCCCACAAGGTTTCCTTTTTCATGAGATCTCTGAACATGCCATTAAACTTACACCATGTAGTATCTCTGCCAACGTAGGTCCCTAAAGATACATTTATGATCAAATGAAAGAGATTGAAAATATGGCACGAGACATGTTGGATGAAAGTATCATTCAACTAGGATAGAGTGCACTCTCCACTCCATTATTCATATTATTATCTTCATTCACTCCTATGAGTACATATTCTCCCTTTCTCTTCTCTCATTTGTTTACTTAGGGTTCATATATGTGTGTGTGTGTGTGTGTGGTTAAGATTTTGTACTAAAAAATTGTTATAGTTGTATTGGTCAATGTAAGAATAAAAAAAAAGGTTTTTCCCACAGTCTATGATTCATACTTTGTTTAAACAATTGATGCTTGTCTACCAAAAATGCAATTCTATACTTTCTAGAGGATTGTGAACTTTTACTACTATAAAACCTACTTTAAAAAACATGTCAAAACCCTTACCTTATCATTGTCCTTCCGCTATATCCATTAGCCGATAAAACGTGATAATCTTTGTCCACGAGATGCACTTCTATCACCAAGACCTACATGAATCATAAAATACAAATTCTTTATATGAGTAAATAATATAAAAGCAAATAAAAAAGCATTTAGTCATGTAAAATACTCTATAAAAAACATAAGTGGTCGCATACCTTAATGAGCTTCTATTTKTTTCAATAATAGGTTATTCTCTACAGAACAGGGCCGACCAAATGAAGCTGGAAGCTCATATGGCCCCTCCCCCCCCTTCACATCGCTCTCAATTCCCCATACCCAACAAATGATTTTGTTTATATAGAAAACATATAGACATTCATGCATAACTAGGATAGTCATCAAAACATATGAACATATAAACATTGAAGCATAATGTTGTAATTCATATAAACTATGTTTCATACTAGAAACATCGATAAACATCCAAATACAAGTCATGAATGTATGCATCTAATTTTTGTTTGATTTATGTTTTTTTACATTAATCAAATTGACAATTGGGGTATCATAATCATCCTTTGACATTGAATTTCTTGCGCCATGTCCTTATATTGTTTGTGTTTCCATGCGCTCATGTACCATACTTCTGGTACGTTGCTGAGAAGGGTGTCGAGGCATTTGTGTAGGGGTGTGAACTGCAACAACAAAAATGATCATATCGATATGTTGAAATATAATTAAAATAACTAATTCACTATTTTGATTAACATTACACTATTGCTCTTTACATGTCAGTGTAGCTATGACAGTTGGTGCGTTAATTTCTTGTCCACTTGGTTCCTCTCGCAATTCACCCTCCTGAGCTACATTCTCTTCCATTTAAAGAAGATAATATATAAGTATATGTTAGGAAATAAGTATCTACAATCACGATAAATATTTCTAATTCTTAAGCATACATACAGGAATGGGAACTCTGCTCCCCACTATTGGACATGTGCACCCTTGTATGATGTGGTATCTGTTGAATACCACTAGATTCACTATTGTGGTTGCACTGTTGCTTGAAAACAAACATAAATACTTAGTTAAGGGCGATATAATAAAATATGAATAGACTTTACAAGCATGCTACTGAGGTTTCCTTATTCATTTTATTTATCTGTGTGGCTGGGGAGATTGGAGTCTAACCCAAGCTTTTCCTATATTCAATCACATTTTTAAAACTGTTCTTGTAACCAAGATTTAGGTCCTCGTTGATGGCAACAATGTTGAACATATTTAACTACAATGCATAACACCATTAAAATTACCAATAACAAAAACAAACATTTGTTCACTATTGTTAAATAAATATTAACCATAGTTAATCATTTATTTCTTACTATTTGGGATTTAATTTTCCATAGCCACCCTAGCCTAGTTTATATTGCCTGTGGTTTTCCATTCTAGCCCTGGTCTCTTTAGAGGTGTTAGGTAGACTATATATGGAATTTTTGAAAAAAAATAGATATCGAAATTGTTACTTAAAACAAGAAAGAAAAACATAAATGAGCATATTTCACTAATAATATGACATGTGTTGTACATTGCTTGACCAACTCATGGATGTCTTCCTTTATTTTTAAACAAGTTCTCCTCTGAATAATCTATAAGGGCTTCCACTCTTTCTCCAAAACCATGGGAGGGCGCTCATGCTTGAGTTCTAATTGCAATTTCTCCCTATATTGGGCCCTGCTATATTTTAAATTATCATTGGCTAACTTTGTAACCACTTTCTTCTTGAACGTATTGAAACAAGTTTACCATGTGGTCTATCAATTCATATTTCTTTTTTCTATATTTGGCCATTCCACCGTGTGTGAATGGTGGGGCCAAAAAAATACAAGGATTTGTCATTCAATTTTCTATAGAAAACATTATTTCCTGCAGAAATGTGTTATCCATTAATTTATAATAATCTCAGCAAATGTCCATTTCAATTTCATGATAAAAATGAATGAATTAATCAATAAATACCTACATTCTTCTGAATCTTGATTGGAACACATGTGTCATCCACCAGAAAGGTGAGATCTAATGATCCGGTGCTTTTAATTCATTCTGATCCATGCAACATAAATTCTACTCCATCTACAGTACGTTCCTCTTCAAAGTCATGTGGAGTCCCAGGCTCCGACTCATCATGCTTCGACGTGTCATGTAGCTCAACATTATTGTGCTCATCAATGGATTCGAGGGGAACCTCAGGAGTGTCAAAAAGCCTCACTTGTTTTTTTCTATGTCGACTTTTTTGTTGCATTGGACCATCAATGCTACCTATAACAGTTGCAGGATCGACAGGTTCCTGTACCACAGGGTTTAGAAACTCCTAGAAACAAAAAAAATTACTTTATCAGATCATATAGAAAATATAAAATGAAAAAATGGATATGAAATTTTCATAGTGAATAAAAATATGTGAAGATGCAACTTACCCCATAATTAGTTATTATATTTTGTAGCTCTACAATTCTTTCCCTGTCCTCTTATGTCAGGGGTCTTTTGCCAAACAAACCTAGATATTCTATGTTTTCCTTCTTCAAGGCCTTCGTGACAGTTGCTATTGGGTCAGTGGAATAAATATTTCTTCCTCATCAAGATCCTCAGTGGATGCCTTCCCACATTGATAATGCCACAATACATTGATGAATAAAATTAATGAGATGAACTTTAACATTTGAGAAATTTAGTTATTGTAGTCATAAGTTATTACTGTATTTAACATCTACCTACCGAGGCACATCAGATTCCTTTCCATGGTCACCTTGGACAGATGTAGCGGGTGATTTTCCATGGTCACCCTAGACATAATTTGACAAAATAAATCAATCAACAAAAGATATGAAATTCACGTGTAACATTAAAAAATGGAATATTGCAGTAATATCATAAAAAAAGTAGTGAAATTTCAGAAATTTAGTTGTTGTAGTCATAAGTTGTTACTATATTTAACATTTACCTTCCGAGGCACAACGAGTGCATTTCCACGATCACCCTGGATAGATGTAGCGGGTGATTTTCGATGGTCACCCTAGACAGAAGTTGATGCAGTGAATCAATCATCAAAAGTTATGAAATTCACCTGTAACATTAAAAAAATGAAATATTGCAGGAATATCAGAAAATAAATAATGAAATTTCAGAAATTTATTTGGTGTAGTCATAAGTTGTTACTATATTTAACATTTAGTTGTTGAGGCACAACAGGTGCATTTCCACGATCACCCTGGACAGATGTAGCGGGTGATTTTCCACGGTCACCTTGGACAGAAGTTGACATAATAAATCAATCAACAAAAGTTATGAAATTCACTTGTAACATTAAAACAATGAAATATTGCATTAATATCAGAAAATAAATAATGAAATTTCATAAATTTAGTTGTTGTAGTCATAAGTTATTACTACATTTAACATTTACCTGCTGAGGCATAACAGGTGCATTTCCACAGTCACCCTGGACATATGTAGCATGTTATTTCTCACAGTCACCCTATACATATGTTTCCATAACAAATTAATTAAAAATAGTTATGAAAGTAATTGTAACATTAAAAAAATGAAATATTGCAGCAATATCAGAAAATTAATATTGAAAAATGAAATATATGCAGTAAAAAATTGAAATATTGCAATGATAAATTATAACAATGATTGATCAAAGGTTGATTTGAGTGGTATGTAATATATTTAGCCCCATATCCACACCCCATCCATCTATTCAATTTAAGTTGTAATTTATCAACAACTCTTCACCTAGAACTATTGTTTTTGTTGCACATACAAATATATGATTTCCTTTGTGTCCCTCAAATATGAAATTCAGTTTCTTAGTTGTTTCCACTGGCCATATACTATTTATAAAGCCCACAATGCTTCTAGTAGCTTTTGGCCTTCCATCAGTATGCATAGTTTCCCGTTTATTTTGATCGTTATCTACTAGTTGTATATAATTTGCGGCAACTTCGTATCTTTGCATACTTCGCGTATATCGAACCAACATCAACCAGTGATTGTATTTGTATAATGGTCTGACATACTCCATAAATTCATTTATAGTTCCATAGCCAACCTTTATGCCATCAATGGAAAATAACCCCAATCCATGTAAGGACGAAGGAGCAATGAGATACATCCTCCCACTGATGAAGAAATCTGTGTCCACTTCAGGTAGGTTCTTAGGTTCCCATCACTGCATTAGATGTGTATACCTCAAGGGAAACTCAATGTTACCTATTCTCCCAACATCATAATTACATGACCCTTTATTTGCAATAAAAAATTGCATGTGTATACAAAATATTTTCCTTACCTTTTCAGGTCTAGTTAATCTATAACCGATAGATCTAGTACAACATGTCTCACTTTCAACCTCTCTTAGTATATATTGATCATCATTCGAGGAATATAGATCTAAGAAATGCCTATTTGGTGGTACCTACACTCATTAAAACAAGAAGATAAGTTATCATGTGAATATAAGTTTGTGGTACCAACGCTCGAAAAAATGAGAAGATAGGTTAGCGAGCAAATATTTAGGGAACCCATGTTTTTCTTGGAGAATATGCTTGATTCTATTGTATGTAACAAGCCTATTGGGGTCCTTGTTTACTTGATTCATATCATAATTGGCATCCCATTATTGTTATCTTGGTATGCTTTGGGGTGTGAGTCTTCTCTTTTATAGTTTCATATAGCTGCATAGTTGCATAAGTTGCATATAGTTTCATATAGTTGCATATAGTTTCATATAGTTTCATAGTTGCATATAGTTCAATATAGTTGCATAGTTGCATAAAGTTGCATATAGTTTCATAAGTTGCATTGTTTCATAAATCTACATATAGTTGCATATAGTTGCATAGTTGCATATAGTTGCATATAGTTGCATAAGTTGCATAGTTGCATATAGTTGCATAGTTGCATAAGTTGCATATAGTTGCATAGTTGCATATAGTTTCATTGTTTCATAAAGTTGAATGTTGCATAAAGTTGCATAAAGTTTCATAAGTTCCATAAAGTTGCATAAGTTGCATAGGTTTCATGTTGCATAAAGTTTCATAAAGTTTCATAAGTTACATGTTGCATAAAGTTTCATAAATTGCATTGTTGCATAGTTGCATAAGTTGCATAAAGTTTCATAAGTTGCATAGTTGCATGTTTCATAAAGTTGCGTAGTTGCATAAAGTTGCATAAGTTGCATAAGTTCCATGGTTGCATAAACTTGCATATAGTTCCATAGTTGCATAATTTACATTGTTGAATAATTTTCATGTTGCATAAAGTTGCATAAAGTTTGCAAGAGGAGCACCCAAAGGCAAGCCGTGTTGGCAAAAAGAGCGCCCAACCAAAAAAACTGAAAGAGCTAGAGACATGGGTGCAGTGGGAAAAAAACTTGGGGTTTCCCGAATGCAAGGCAAACTTGGGGTTTCCAAAGGAAACACAAGGAAAGTTAGCAAGAGGGGCGCCCAAAGGAAATCCAAGTAAGAGAGATGAGTGCCCAACCAAGAAAATCGAGGAGGCAGTGACACAACTCACATCTGGGAAGAAACTTGGGGTTTCCCAAAGCCAACACAAACATGGGGTTTCACTACGACACACCAAGGTGAGTTGAAAAGATAGGCTCTTAGAGGCATGACAAGAGGGAGAGCTGACATCAACAAAGGGAGTCCAAATGCAAGGCAAGTAGAGTTGGTAAATAGGGGGGGCGAAAAGTTAGGCAAGGTGAGTTGGCAAGATGGGAAACCACATGAGGAAACATGAAGAAAGAAAGCAGTGCGGGAAAAGGCGGGGAAACACTATTTTGCAACATGTGTGCCCGACCAAAAAATATGAAGAGTTAGTGACACAACTCGTGTGGGAAAACAATTGGGGTTTCCAGAAGGAAAGGAAAGGTGATTTGGAAATATGGGCACGCAAAGACAAGGCAAGTCAACAAGTTGGGTGCGCAAAGGCAAGACAACTTGGAAAGATGGGTGCCCAAAAGAGGAGTCGTTTTGAAAATGGGGTAGGGCGACGAGAGGTGAGTTGGAAAGATGGGCACCCGAACACAATGCAAGGTGAGTTGGAAAGATGGGCGTCTAAACGCAACACAGGGAAATTTGGGAAGATGGGCGCCTCTATCTTTCCAACCACGAAAACAATTGTTTTCCTTCGTGGAAAGTGCGACGGATATGTGTGGAAATAACAACAAAAGACCATGGAAAATTTGGTCATATGTAGTAGTGTATATATACTTGCATCAATCCCAATACTTTCAATGCACCTGATTTTCTCTTGCATGTCCCATCCATGCTAATGGAATCCACAAATTCTTCAAACCCAAAGGTTTTGTGGCTATCAAAAATGAAACTCTAGTATTCCCCCCTAAAAAATTGAAAAGTTTTAATCTCCTAGTATTTCAACCCTTGGTAATTGAACTTGTATACTAAAAAATTTGGACCACCTCCTTGGGATCATTTGAATAATCGACCAAYTGKATGTCTTTAGTATCCTCCTCTATAGTTTCCATCCCTCCTTCTTCATCCTACTACTCTCGAGAGAGAGACAAAGAGAGAGAGAGAGAGAGAGAGAGAGAGAGAGAGAGAGAGAGAGAGAGAGAGAGAGAGATTGGATAAGGATCCATTCTCAATGGCTCCAACTAATATCTTATGGTAGTCATGGGGGAATTTGAAGGTAGGGGTTTAACATATTGTGTCAATAGGTGATGACCCATGTGCACATATAATGGAATTGATCATTCTTCGTATGATATTATGATTTTACAAGTATTTCCAAGGTGTAAGGTTGTGTTAATGTGATAAATGCTACTTCAGTAGTGCCTATCAATCAAAATATGACTTATTGGACCCCCCCCTCAATGAAGGGCCTAAAAATGTCACTATGCTTAGGGGGGATTAAACCTTGATGGTAGAATCTAACCACTCCTACTTGACCAACCAATCAAACCCTTAATAACAAGATTCCTTTATTTGTTGATTATATGATATGCCCTTACTAGGCTATATAAAGGAAATTTTTTCTATGTTTTTTTAATGATGGAAAACCATTTATTACTTATATTTTGGAAAGTTTTTACATATCCAAATGGAGCATTCTCTACAACTTATTGTCTTATTATACTATTATAATAAGGTAGGAAGAAACAAGTGGATCTAATCAAGTTTGAAATGATAACCATGGAAAATGTTGAGACCAACTTGCTCACATTTGTTACTTCCCTTAATGCACACCACTTCTTGACATTTTGTGCAAGGGCCAAGATCTCTTCATCCCTCAAAAATATAAGTGAATCAAGGTTCTTTGGACCAAGGAGATTCAACATGAAACCATTTTGCGTCACATACTATTTCCACTAATATTTCACTATGCACTGATATCTTTAACTTCATTCAACATTTATTCATTTATTTTTCTAGAGTACAAACTACATCAAATTATTTTCAAACTAGCATTTCTAAAACTACGTATTGGCAGTCAATCCTATAGTCAAAAACAAAATTATGTAGGAGCATTAGCCCTCAAATCTAAAGTTCTAAAGCTTGGTTAGACCCTAAGGTCATGATATTAGCCTGAGGGGTCTACTGTAAAAAAATTGTAAATCTCTTGTAAAATGTTTAATTTCCTCATAGTCAAGGAAATAGTATTTGAGGTTACATATTATATTGGATAATTTATTCAAATTATGGGTTAATAATATTGATAGAGGTTTTAGGTTTTAGAGGTAATTAGGCTATATGATGTGAGGCTTATGGGTTACACAATTAATGGATGGTTTATATGGGTAAAGGGTTATAAAAGCTAGATTTATGTTAGTAAGGGTTGTAGCTGGAGCCGTAGGATCATTGGGGATAATGATTATGGGAATAATGATGATAGGGTCTATAATGGTTAGTAATTATAGGTGTTTTGTAAATGACGGGTTATAATTGTTAGGAGTAAGGGATTACAAATGTTTACACATAAATCTTATTGAGGTTACAAGGGTTACGTCTTATGAGGGGTTAGAGAGTAGGTGTGTATGTCTATAGGGGTTAATATTGGTGGGGGTGATAAGACTTAAGTATTACAAGGGAAATATGTTATAATTGTGCGGTTGCATAAGAGTGTTATATGTGTAGTGGTTAGAAGTTAGGAGTTAAGGGTTATTTTTTAGGGTTTTTTGGGTAGGAATAACAATGATAGGGTATAAATTGAAGATAAACATTGTACACATTATGTAGGATAGGTTTCAGGGGTTATATGGTTTAAGGATTATCATGTTTTTTGAGATAAATGTTATATGTTTCAAAGGTTATAAGGGATTTGTAGGGTTGATACACATTAATGTTTGGAGAATTAGTTGATTGGGTTGATAGTCACAAACACAGTGATGCAGGAGCATTAGCTCTCAAAGACAAAGTTATAAATATTTCTTAGACCCTAAGGTCATGAAATTAGCCTGAGGGGTCTACTGTAAAAACATTGTAAATATCTTGTAAATTTTTTAATTTCCTCATAGTTAGCAAGCAAGCATAGTTATAGAAGATTCTATTATGGATAGGTGTCATAGAAATAATGATTCATGTAACTAATCCCTAATATAGTGGGATGAATCGAATAAGTGATGGAAGTATCTAGGCATGAGTCATTAGAGATAAGATTGAAATTCTATTTTTAGGAATTGTTGCATAAGTTTAGGCATGAGTTGTGAGAATTGGTTAAGAAGCTAGAGGCTTGATATTTAGAGGGATTGAATGTAAGCCTATGGGAAGAGATAGGAGGATATGGCCAAGAAAAGAAAATTGGGCCACTAGTAGTTGGGTTAAAATCTTAGGAGTAAACCAGGGTTTGTTTTAAGTTTGTACAGTTTGATTATGTTAATTAAAACAAGATTCATAATCTTTGTGTGTTTTTATGAATCTTGCTGAATATTGAAATATTGATGAATGTTGATTGATTGAGAAATTTGCATTGGATTGTGTTTAACCTTGATGGAAGAGCAATATATCATTGATTGGATTATTGGTTAAGGAACAAAATGACTTATTTCAATAAGGAGGAGTGAATTGGTGTAATGAACCCAATTGTTACGACTCCAAGCGAAGCAAAAAATGGAATTTTTTTTTTTGTTTGTAGGCGGGAAGGCAATGATGAAAACAGTTAAACCACACCACCTAATGAAAAAATCCACGCACATAGATAAGCAAAATAAATTTAAAAAAATCTACGCACTAGCATATCGAGCAATTGGGTGAACATGCATAAATAAAAAAGAAGGAAACAACTACCTGCCCAACAAAAAAATGACAGCGCCTACAATCTAAGGACAACATCCACAATCCCGACACAATGGCCTTGACGACCAATAACTAGAACCTCTATCGCACGCAAAACAAACGCATGAAGGCGTTACAACCCAATCACTAAAAAAAAATACAACGAACAAACGCCCACAATGGGAAGCAAAGACTTCGGGTAAGATATCATGTGCCTCTATCCAATAGGGCACGCAATGATCCCCTCATCATGAATCATGACATCACTAGGTGATATGCGTGACAACAATCATGGTGCAACAACATAACTGGAACCTCAACACAAGCTAAATTAGACACAAGAGGATATCAATTTAACGATATAAACACCTGACGACTAACCCTAGCACCCAATCAACAAGTCAACAAGAATACTATGACATTCATACAACACAATAAGTTTCTTGTGCAACAAAATCAATCTGTACATATTAAATGATTAGTATTAAAACAATAGTTTGTTACAAATGTATTCCAATTCCCAATGTTAGATAAGTATAAATCGCTTTCCTTTAAAACATAAACTAGATCGCTATCTTATTAAATTGCTATCTTTTAAAACTAGAATTGTACACTGAAATAATAGTTTTAGTGCAACTGAACACCAAATTATTCACATAAAAATAAATCATTTACAGTGTAATGGATGTAACTTATCAATCCAATATATCGTTGACATGTAAGATTCTCTCACATAAATCACAACTTAACAATAAAAATGAATGAAGAGGAAAAACACCATAATCATTGTCTAAATAAATGAGTTACTATGTCTATTGAGATTGTTTCCAAGGTACACTATCGTTGTCCCTTATCATTTAAAAAAACTATCAGTGTATTAAAATGCAATAGTAAATATATATGAAGTGCAGAGATTAAACATAATCATAATGGATGAAATAGACATGGGAAATATCTACCAATTCATTACATGAATTCACTGTGTAATATAAGGAATTATATTTGTTGTATACTATAGATTCACTGTGTAACAAATGATAACATTGATATCGTTGTCCTTAATTCGAGATCTTTTTATCTATAAATTATATGCTAAGTTGTCTATAAAATATAAAGATTCACTCATCATGAATAAAATCTCTCACAAAAAGGTTGTTCATTATAAATTCTACCAATGTTGTTCATATATCAAGATTACTGTAAAAAATAGTCAATAAACATTAAACTGTCAACATATTAAAATTGCCATAAAACACAGTTGCCATTATATGTAAATCGTTGTTTCTAATTATAATAAATATATGGCACACACTATATATCCCAGTGTTGTCACTAATGCTAAAGAAGGCTAAAAAGACATCATCGAGTGAAATATGATATGACTAAGTGGAAAGTGATAAGGCTAGGTGTGATGATGACACTACGAAATATAAATCGATGTCAATGGAGTATAAATTGCTAAACCTACTATCAAAGATTATAATTTACTATATTCTACATGTGAAATTGCTGCTATACAATAATAAAAATCACTATTATACAAACTCTAAAGAATTGTTGTCAATATCACTGTCAATCGAAACCATAGATAAATAATACTCATTGTTAGATAATGAATAAAATCATTGTCATTGAACCTTTCTCTAGTATTGAAGTTGTTGTTAACATTTACTGTTAACAGGTATGATATCCTTGTGTAAAGGTAAAACATGAAATATAATCATGCTGTCAAAATTTTATGCTGGGTAAATAACAATTAGTTGTCTAAATATGTAAATGGGACGAGGAATAAGTCAATGCAACGATCAACCACCACATTGTCATTCCAATTTGTAATTTTAAAAATTCACAATAAATAATTCGTTGTATAATTAAGTTTGCCATAGATAATTCTGTATAGATAGTTCTCAGTATAGCTAATTTTGTATAGATTATTCTGTGTATAATTAAATTCATTGTATAGGAATTGCATCTATTCAGATTCATTGTGTAAATAATTACGTCTAGGTACAAACTCGTTGTACATAGATTCACTATAATAACTATATAAAATTTACATTGTTTAGTTTCTCTATTTACAGAATTTGCATCTAGTTTAATTGTTGTGTAAAGACTTGGGGAAAATTATTTGAGCTAAGTAAAATGAATTCCAAAGAAACGGAACCACTATGTAAAAATTTGGATAAAAATGAAGGCAAATTTTGTGTAAAAATGAAAGCAAACAATAAGTGAAAACGAATTAGCTGCCAAGTAAATTGTGGTGGGGAAGGGCCATGGAAGTCATAAGGTAAAATCTAGCCACAATAATCATGGTGAATCTACTGTGTAAAGGCTGAGTAAATACTTCAAAACAAAATTCAGAGATAATCCATCACAGGAAAATGCAGAAGAAATCAACCACCAAAAAACGCAAAAGTAAACAATCACAAGAAAGTGCAGAAATTTGGCATTCAAGTCTCATGGGTTTATCCAAGATTCAATAATTAAAACGGAGAAAATTAAATTTTAAATCAATAGGGCGCAGAGATAAGTAAGGTAGATGGCTGGGAAAAAATTATCATTCGTTCATCATCCACGCACAGAAAAGTAAGGCATTATAATCTATAGGTCTTTAAACACCGAAGTGATGACCGTTGATTCGACTACTGGACAACTTCTCAGGAATGGACTGATGACCTAGGCATATTGGTTGAAGATAAATCACAATATATTCATAACAATCATTAAAACACGCACAAATAAGCCAATGAAATTAGAAGTTTGGTTCACCAAAGGAAATCAATCAGAAAACAACAAACAAGGGAATTACAATACCAAAGGAAGGCAGGTAAAAGACACCACATGGAAATGAAATATTAAATGAGCATAGAGAAATAACAGGAGTAAATTGAAATTCATTGCAAGTAACAATTAAACCGACGTACCTTAGCCAAACGTGATTTCTCAATAGTTTATGTGCGACGCAGTCCGTGTATCTTCCTCTTGTCGATCACTGTGACATCACCGGTACCTCCTAGCCAATGCTAGGGGTACTCTTCTTCCCCTTGATCCCTCCTAGATATAAAGGGGCCATGCACACTAAACCAAATAAAAGCTAGAACCCATCTCTCCTTGGAAGGTTGAGCTACCACTCGTTACCCAAGTTGGGTATCCCAACTCCCACAAGATAAGTTAGTCAAGACAAAAATTCAGCAGCGTAACCTTACGCATAAAGATCATATCCATACTCCTCCTCCTCCACCTTGTTTATAGAGTTTTTAAGTGATTTATTTCCCAAGTTATCATTTAATTTCTTTTTCATTATTTAAATTAGAAAAAACCTCCCACATACACATGTCACCCATCCCCCTAGTTGCACCCACCAAAAAGCATTCTTAAAAATTCTCCTTGGTGTCCTAATATTCACTTACACATTTTAAATGACTTACGCCTTTACTAAATTCCTATTTGAGTTCATAATTAGAAAGTTCTTAAAGGAAAGATTCCTTACTAAGTTAGTCATTTAGGTTTTTCCTTACATTTCCCTTTTTCTTTATATTTCCCATTTTTCCCTTAGTTTCCTATTTCTTTTAAGTTTCCCTCTTTTCCCTTTTTATCTAAAACTCAAATTAGCAAGTGTAGAAAAACCACCTTTTACCCCTTTTTCCTTTTAATTAATAAAATTTGATTAGCATATGCAAAAAAAACAATCATTTCCCTTTTAAAATTTTAATTCACCAAAATTAATTTGATTTTAATATATTAATCGAATTTATTACCCCCTTCTCGCCACATTTTTAATTATTATTATTATTATTGACCAAAAGTGTCTCTTAGACCTAGATTTTAATTTCACTAGGCTGGGCGACATTTTTATTAGGGAAAAATTGTTTTTAAATATTACTTGACACATCATTTGTTCTAAGGCCGTCTAGGTTTATTCACTTACCAGTTAGAAATGCAACATGCCCTTAAAGACAAAGTAGGTGTTCCAAGGGTTCCACTCACCACTTTCCGTTTTCCTTACATGACATTCCCTTCAGGACACACTACATGCTCCAAGGGTGGTATTCGCCTCTTTCCGTTTTCCTTGTGCGATGTGTCTGTCAAGATGCACTACGTGCTCCAAGGGTGCCACTTGACTCTTCACTGACTTGGTAGACATCAAAAACCTTTGGAGTCAATACTCCTCCATGTCACAGACACAGATGTACATCCCCTCTACATCCGCTCACAGGATCGTTCTATCTAGATCGTGAGTCGAAGCAGCTCTTTCGATTCCCACTGGAATCTCTATTAAAATCGATCCACAGGTCCTTCCTTTTCCTTCACGTCCCTAATTCGTCTGTGAACAATTTCCCCATAGGAAATGTGATCTAGGGATTTAGGATTTCCTAATTCCTGATGATAACGATTCCCCGATCACCGAAATCCTGAAATGCTGAAACACCTTTTTCCGTGACTAGCCCTGAGGGTTAAGTCTTGGCCCCACAACCACTACACATAAAAAACCATGACTCTAATTTCGGGGTCGCGCAACCCAATCTCTCAACCCCTCATCCACTGGACCCTCAAAATTACGATCTATGAAACGTCGATGCGCCGAAACACTCTAATAGCCTTTAGCCCCATGGCTATTTCCTGGTCCACATGACCTTCCCCTACATGACCGTAGTCCCTTTCAGGGTTTCGGGTTGCCAATTGCCGAAACGCATTTGTCCTCGAGATTCCCGACCCTACGAATCCCGATTTATCGATATGATGTCAGCTGGCCCCACAATGGATCTTTCCACCTTGTCGGGATTTCAGACTTCACATTTCTGAAATGTGCGTGGTTCATGTCCTCAAGATTCGTGATCCGCCAAATCTCGATATGCTGATGGAATCTCCACTTTCAGGAAATTTCCCGAAGGTCTCTATTTCTTCCACGCATCCCCCTATGATGGACGGTCCTCGTCGCTTCGAGATTTCAAGTTTTTCGATGCTGAAATGCTCCGACTTCTTGTCCTTGTAACTCTCGAAATGTCGAATCCCAAAATTCCGATGGACTCTCCTATCGGGATTTTTTTTTTCCGAATTCTCGGATTTCTGCCACGCATCCTCCTATGATGGACGGTCCTTGATCATTTCGTGATTTCATGAAATCTGATGCCGATGTCCTCCTGTCCTCTCGAACTTTGAAATTTAGACATGAGAGATGTCGACGGCTCCTTATCTCCGCCACGTGTCCCAACGTATGGACGCTTAGATCTGTTTCAGGGTTTTCACCATGGAGATTCTCGATCTCCCATCTTCGAGACTTCTGATATCCCGATCTCTGAAGTCCTGATATCCTGACTCCTTCAAAACTTTCACCCTCTTGTTCACGAAGTTTAAACCTCGTGCAACTCCTATCAGATCTGACGACTGACGGGTGATTCACTCAAGATATGACGGTTTAGATCGATTTCTTTTGTGCGCTCCTTTGTTGCTCTGTCTCCTGGACGTGAAACCTAATGGTCCAGATCTCTTTTGCAGTTTGACTGGATGGATCTTGTTTCTCCTCCTGAGATTCTGTGCACATTCTTCCCAGTCTTGTAAGATATCTGATATCTCCAGGCCTCAACCTTTCTTCTTTCTTCTCTGGGAACTCTTTGACTTGAGTCCTCCCACGTGTATATTAAAATGTTGCCCCTCCTGAGCTTTTAGGGACTCTAAACTCGTCAAGGAATTCTGTGGCTTCTGCACATCCTTACAGCTACGGCTTCGTGCGTTGAAGCATTAGTCCTCCTGAGCTTATCCTTTGAATCCTCAAGGGATTCTGATGTCGACACTCCTGTCGAATCTTCGCATGCACACAAAGGTGTTGTCTCTCTTGAGCTTCTCCAAATACTCAGACCCCCTAAGGAAATAAATCCTTCTTCTTTCTCCCTCATATGGAGAATAGGGATGCCCTCCTAACTATCCTTCCCTCAAGCAACCTCTTGCTTAATATGCAGGGTGTTCAACAACCCTACTAAGATCCCTCAGTGGATTCTTCCTCTAAAATACAGAACTCAACCGATTTCTCTTCTTGTGCCTGTCTGCACATTGTCTCAATGCCCTCCTGGCAGAGTTATATAGAACTCACAATAGAGTTCTTCTGTGCACTCTTTGCACCCACTTAATGCCCACCTGGCAGAGCTTCAAATAACTCCTCGGGGCTTCTGTATGCAACTGTGTTCTCCCTACACAACCTTGCCTCCTGAGGTATTCAACAACCTCATAGGTATTTCTTCTGAGTTGTTGATTTCAACTTCTGTGCCCACTTGGCACGCCTCTATCTAACTCTGTAGAGTTCAGAAATGCACCCTATGTGCACGGCTATCAGAACCCGCAATGTTCTGTCACACCCTCCTGGTGTGAATCCTCAAAGACCTCTCAAGATTGAAGCCAAAACAACTCCTACAAATGCATAAACATAACATACATTCACAGCCTATAAAGAACACTCACAAGAATTTATTCAACACAAAAGTATGCAGGAAAAACTGTTGTTTATATATTAAATGGCGGATGCCTGTTTTGTACAAGGTGTTCCTGAGCACGGCCTGTAACAAGGTCTCGGCTCCTTCTCTTTTGTTCTCTACTCCTAGAACCTCTTCTCCTTCTACTAACTCTCCTCTGTTAGCTATTACCAAAATGAGATACTGAGCTCTTTTACCTGAGGGGGCTCTTTGAGCTCTTCCCTCCAAATCTACCTACCCTATTCAATTACATTGAATGGGCTATCTAGTCCACAAATCGGATCTAGATCTCAGCCTTACAAAAATTAAAGGCCTACCTACTCTAATGCCTGCACAAAGGCACGGTTCCATGGCTCAACAACCTACAACATTAATTACATTCAAATTCAAATATGAAGATGAAGGTTGCACCTCTCTTCATCCTTGAATGCATGCGTGCTGAAGTGGCTGGATGGCTGGCTGGATGACGTGGAGAGATGCTCCTTCATCATACTCCTCAGCTGCAAAATTCATGAGTTGTTTCTCATGAGCTTCCCATCTCAGTTGTGGAAATCCTCCTGGATCCCAAATCATCCTCTGGAGTTGTTCATCTTCTCCATCTCCCTGCTGCTGCTGTTACTTTTGTCGGTGCGCTGCTGCTGCCTTTCTTCCCAACTTCTCCTTGCTGGCAGTCTCTGATGACTCTACCATCATCCTTCTGATGTCTTCTATCACCTCATCCAACTGCTGAATTGGCTAGTCCTGTTCATGCAGTCTCCCCAGCTACAAAAATTTTCTGCAAATGGGAAGATCACTGTGATCTTCCATGCCTTATTCATCAGTTTACAACTTCACCTATTGGATCTACACACTCTGCACCTTCACCCTTCTCTCTAGGGATTCAATATGTTCATACAGATCATCCAAACTAATATTGTCTGCTGCTTCTTCTTCTTCTTTTTCTTAGGCAGTCTCAAATACCTGCTCCAATTCTTCTTTGACAGTCTCAGTTTTCTGTCATTCTTTGGCTATTGTTGCCTTATGAACCATAACGTAGATTCTTGCCTCTTCTTTGGAAAATGGTAGGAATATTTCGATTCCCCCTATCATCAGAATAATTCTCATATCTTCCTCCTTTGTCAGCTGCACCTGCTGTTCCAAACTCACCTCTAAGTTTATGAGATTCTCAGATAGTCTCATCTATTCATCCCTGCCCACCTGGAAATATGGGATTTTCCTACTGCCCTCCTGACAGACTATGAGATCAATCGATGCCATCTTCATCAACACCCCTTGCTGAATTGAACTCACCTCTGATTTTATGAGACTTTCAGACAGTCTCGTATTCTTATCTCTGCCCTCCTGGTAGTCTCTGAGATCTCACAACGACCTCATTTCATTGCCCAGCTGGCAATGTGAAATTCCCTGGATGTCCTCCTGATAGTCCATGAGATCTTAAGCTGATCCCATTTCATTCTCTTCACTGAGAATTTTCCCAGTCTCTAGTTCACATATCTGAACCATCTCCTCAGGTCCGTCGAGGTTTTCAACATGCCTCAACCATCCTCTTAACAGCCTATGTTGTCTTCTAGCCATCAACTCCTTAACTGGCCAATTTATATTCGGCTTCCTCATGGGCCATTCATATACCCATCTCGACCTAGTATTCTACTGCATCCGCATTTTAATCTTTTCCATTCTTTCCCTGATGTCGGCAAGTTATTTCCCCCTTTTGGCTGTGCTCATCATCTCTAGGATTTTCCTTCCAGCATACCTATGGCCTTCAGTATCCATGTTGCTGTCTCTGTATGCCCTCTTGTAAAACCTGCTGCTATCACTCTATAGAGACTGAGTGCCTCAGCTTCTCCTACATTCCTCCTGACTGTCTTCTTGATTGTTTCCTACCAGCAAACAACCATCACAGAGTCTCCAGGAACCCTGTCTTCTTTTGTCTTCTCCCTCTTCTCCAGCAAACAGAGTTCTTTCTCTGATACCACAATTGATGTGTGTATCAGAGTGCTCTCCTTCTCTGGCTTCCCTTGCCTAAAATGTACAAGAAAGAATCATGCTCTGATACCACTTGACGTAGACGCAGACACACATCCCCTCTACATCTACTCATAGGATCGTTCTGTCTAGATCGTGAGCTGAAGCAACTCTTTCGATTCGCACTGGAATCTCTATTAAAATCTATCCACAGGTCCTTCCTTTTCCTTCATGGACCTAATTCGACCGTGAACAATTTCCCCATAGGAAATGTGATCTAGGGCTTCGGGATTTCCTAATTTCGGATGACAACGATTCACCGATCATCGAAATCCTGAAATGCCGAAACACCTTTTTCTGTGACTAGCCCTAAAGGCCGAGTCTTGGCCCCATGACCACTACACATAAAAAACCACAGCTCTAATTTTGGGGTCGTGCAACCCAAGTGCTCAACCCCTCATCCACTGCACCCCCGAAATTCCTATCTACAAAACATCGATGTGCCGAAACACTCTAATAGACTTTAGCCCCATGGCTATTTCCTGGTCCACATGACCTTCCCCTACATGACTGTAGTCCCTTTCAGGGTTTTGGGTTTCCAATTGCCGAAATGAATTTTTCCTCGGGTTTCCCGACCCTACGAATCCCGATTTCCCAATATGACGTCAACTGGCCCCACAATGGAGCTTTCCACCTTGCTGGGGTTTCAAACTTCGCATTTCCAAAACACGTGTGGTTCGTGTCCTCCAGATTCGTGATCCGCCGAATCCAAATATGCTGATAGACTCTCCACTTTCGGGAAATTTCCTGAAGGTCTCTATTTCTTCCATGTGTCCCCCTATGATGGGAGGTCCTCTGCGCTTCGCGATTTTGGGGTTTTCGATGTCAAAATTCTCTCACTTCTTGTCCTCGGAACTCCCGAAATCCCGAATCCCAAAATTCCGATGGACTCTCCTATCGAGATTTTTTTTTCCGAATTTTTGGATTTCCACCACACATCCTCCTATGATGGATGGTCCTTAATCATTTTGTGATTTCGTGAAATCTGATGCCGATGTCCTCCTGTCCTCTCGAACTTCGAAATTTCAACATGAGAGATGTAGATGGCTCCTGATCTCCGCCACGTGTCCCAACGGACGGATGCTCAGATCTGTTTTGGGGTTTTCACCATGGAGATTCCTGATCTCCAGTCTTCGAGACTTCTGATATCCCAATCTCTGAAGTCCTGATATCCCAAATCCTTCGGAACTTTCACCCTCTTGTTCATGAATTTTAAACCTCGTGCAACTCCTGTCAGATACGACGACTGACGGGTGATTCGATCAAGATCTGACGGTTCAGATCGATTTCTTATGTGCTCTCCTCTGTTGCTCTGCCTCTTGGATGTGAAAAATAATGGTCTAGATCAATTTTTTAGTCTGACCGGACAACTGTTGTTTCTCCTCCCGATCTTCTGCGCACATTCTTCCCAGTCTTGGAATAATTATGATATCTCCAGGCCTCAACCTTTCTTCTTTCTTCTCTCAAAACTCTTTGACTTGAGTCCTCCCACGTGTATATGAAAACGATTCCCCTCCTAAGCTTTTAGGGACTCTGAATTCATCAAGGAATTCTACGGATTCTACACCTCCTTGCAGCTATGTGTTCATGCATTGAAGCATTACTCCTCCTCAGCTTATCCTTCGAATCCTCAAGGGATTCTGACATTGACACTCCTGCTGAGTCTTCGTATGCACATAAAGGTGTTGTCACTCCTGAGCTTCTCCAAATACTTAGACCCCCTAAGGAAATAAATCCTTCTTCTTTCTCCCTTAGATGGATAATATGGATTCCCTCCTGAATATCGTTCCCTCAAGAAACCTCTTGCTGAATATGCAGGGTGTTCAACAAACCTACTAAGATCCCTCAGTGGATTCTTCCTCCAAAAGATAGAAATCAACCGAGTTCTCTTCTTGTGCATGTCTGCACACTGTCTCAATGCCCTCCTAGTAGAGTTATATAGAACTCATAGTATAGTTCTTCTATGCACTCTTTGCACCCGCTCAATGCCCACCTGGCAGAGCTTCACAAAACTCCTCGAGGCTTCTATATGAAACTGTGTTCTCCCTACACAACCTTGCCTCCTGAGGTATTCAACAACCTCATAGGTCTTTCTTCCGAGTTGTTGATTTCAACTTCTGTGCCCATCTGGCATGACTCTGTATGACTCCGCAGAGTTAAAAAATGCACCCTTTGTGCACGACTATCAGAATCCGTAGCGTTCTATCACACCCTCCTGGTGTGAAGCCTCAAATACCTCTTAAGCTTGAAGCCAAAAAAACTCCTGCAAATGCATAAACATAATATACATTCATAGCCTATAAAGAACACTCACAGGCATTTATTCAACACAAAAGTTTGCAGGAAAAACTACTTTTTATATATTAAATGGCGGATGCCTGTTTTGTACAAGATGTTCCTAAGCATGGGTTGTAACAAGGTCTCGGCTCCTTCTCTTCTTCTCTCTACTCGCAGACCCTCTTCTCCTTCTACTAACTCTCTTCTGTTAGCTATTACCAAAATGAGATACTGATCTCTTTTATCTGAGGGGGCTCTTTGAGCTCTTCCCTCCAAATCTACCTACCCTATTCAATTACATTGAATGGGTTGTCTAGTCCACAAATTGGATCTAGATCTCATCCTTACAAACATTAAAGGCCTACCTACTCTAATGCCTGCACAAAGGCACGGCTCCATGGCTCAACAGCATACAACATTAATTACATTCAAATTTAAAGATGATGATGAAGGCTGTGCCTCTCTTCATCCTTAAATGCATGCACGCTGACGTGGCTGGCTGGATGGCTAGCTGACATGGATAGATGCTCCTGCATCACTCCATGTGATATTGTGGGAGACTAAGGGCCTCTAAGGAATAAGACCCATGCCTTATTGCACGCCCTTTAGAATCATCGTGAGTGATTATCGCAGTCTTCCCTCACGACATCCTGGGTCTTCTCGAACTAGGTTATCATTAACCTATAGTTCGAGCCATGATCGGAGTGTTAGTAGGTTGTGGCAGGGATTCTTTCCATACCTCTCCCTCAGGTCTCTGGTTTTTGTGTGTGAGCCCTCTACTCCACATGTGAGTCTGGTAGACAAGCTATCGTCATCCTGCATCAACAACGAAGCATGTCAACAACAATAATAAATCATCATAACATTTAATCCAATGTACATATTCCATATCAACAACAATCAAACCTCAATAGTCCACTCCCTGACTCGATACGGAGTCCACAGGGTTTCATCAATGCCTTTGCACCTTTGAGTTCCATAGTCCTGCACACTCAGGAGAACCTAGTCAATAGCACTTGTCTAGGTCAATACAAAAAAGTAACATATGATCATATCCATAATTCCTCATAATCATAGTCAAACAACCAATAGTATAATAATCTGTATCACTTGAAAGCAAGTGTCCTCAAAGAATAAGTTCACTCAGTGCGTGCAAGAGAGAGATGTTACATACACTAAACTTCATCCCGAAGTTTCACAGTATATAAGTGACAAAATAATGTGTATCACAGTATCACAAGACTATCAATAAAACAATAATGGAAATTGTTGGCGTATATCATATGCATCCTCCCAGGTCGCTGAGTGTGGACTATAGTTGTCCCTCTGGACCTTAACCTAATCTATAGTTTGATTTCGTAGTTGTCAAATGTGATGATCCTGGATGCGGATCGACTTAGCCGTGAGTGTAGCCTCGTCTAATACCTACAAGTAACTCATGTCAATAACATGTGTAGGATCACTAATATAATGTCTCAAAATAGATACGTGAAAAACATCGTGCATACACCTTAAAGAATTAGGAAAGGCTAGTTGATAGGCCACGGGCCCCTTCTTCTCCACAATCTCGAAAGGTCCCATGAACCTAGGAGAGATTTTAGCACCCTTTCCAAACTTGATCGAACTCTTATGCGGTTTTACCCTCAAGAAGACTCAATCGCCAATTTTGTAACTATGGTCGACACGGTGCGCATCAACATAAATATTTTGTTGATCCTGCACTTCTTTGATACTTTATATTATTGTATGCATTTGATCTTCCATTTCTTGGATTGCTTCTGGTCCCACCAGGACCCTATTCTCAAGATGATCCCAACTCAAAGGTGTCTGACATGGTCGCCCATAAAGAAACTCTAAAGGCTTCATCTTAATGGTGCTTTAGTAACTATTGTTATATGAGAATTCTACCAGTGGCAAGAATTCTTCCCAACGCTTCGGTTGGTCCATCAACTACATGTGTAACATTTCTTCCAATACTTGTTTTGTTCGTTCGGTCTACCCGTCTGTCTCCGGGTGATATGCAGTACTAAAGTTAAGTTGGTTTCCCAAGGCCTCTTGGAAACTAGTCCAAGATCGTCCAGTAAACACCAATCTTCAATCAGATATAATCCTCTTAGGCACACCATGCAACCTCACAATCACAGTGATGGAAACTCTAGCTATGTCAGGTGCATGATATGTCGTATGCACACGAATAAAATGAGCACTCTTCATCAGAGTCTCAACTACCACAAAAATGGATTCGTGTCTCCTGGCCATTAGTGGCAATCTAACAATGAAATCCATCAAAATGACCTCCCATTTCGAATCCAGAATAGCATGAGGCTATAGTAATCCTGTTGGATTTCTATGTTCAACCTTCACCTACTGACATTCTAGATATCTGGCCACATAGTTGACTATGTCTGCCTTCATTCCTTTCCAGCAGAATAAGGTTTTAAGGTCTGCCCTCATCTTTGTGACTCCCAGGTGAGCCATGTACACTGATCTATGAGCCTTGTTTAGGAACAAACTCCTAAACTCGTCGTTCATTGGTACGTAAATTTGATTTTTAAATCTCAATAATCGATCGTCGTCAAACGTAAATCCTTCAAATCTTGGTACCATCATTGTATTTTGTTCGATAAAATCCTTGACCTCTTTGTACCAGTCATCATCATGCTGTAAAGTTTGAATCTTTTCACATAGATTCTTCTAAAGAAGCATCACCGAAAATATGCGCGCTCACCAACTCAATGCATCAGCCACTATGTCCATTGTTCCCTTTATGTAAGTAATCTCAAAGTTGTACTTGGTAAGAAAATATGACCAATGTCGATGTCGTGTGTTTAGGTTGCTCTGCGTAAACATGTGTTGTAGTCCACAATGGTCCATTTTTAGTTCAAATTTTAATCCAATAAGGTAGTGTCTCCAAACCTTCAAGGAATATATAATGGCTAACAACTCCAAATCATGCATCGCATAGTTCTCCTCATGCCTTCTCAACTTCCTCAAGATGTAAGCGATCACTCGACTGTCTTGCATCAAGAATCTGCTTAAGCCTTCCTTGGATGGGTCAGTGCATACCAAGAAGCCCACCTCCATGTCATAGACCTTTAGTATTGGTGTTGTTGTCTATAGTTCTTTGAGCCTTCGAAAGGATTCCACGCATCTCTCGGTCCAAACAAACTTCTTGTTCTTCTTCTGCAATTCTGTGATCAGATTTGCTATCTTCTAAAATCCCTCGACGAACTGTCGATAGTATTATTCTAAAATCATGAAGCTACACACTTCTGGGACATTCGTCGATGCAGGAAATTCCATAATAGCCTTGACCTTTGTTATATCCATGGCGATACTTTCACCGGAGATGACATGCCCTAATCAGTGAATCTTTGATTGATAAAACAAGTATTTAGACAATTTATCATGCAATTTGTTCTCTCACAGAAACTATAGTACGAAGCACAAGTGCTTGTTAGGATCCTCCATCGTTCGAGAGTAAATCAAAATGTCATCAATGAATACTTATTTCATATGAAAATAACAGGTGCACCCCACGATGACACACTTGGATGTATAAGTCCTAGTCCCAACAAATCATTCAGTTGCATTCTCAACTCTAGTAACTCCAGGGTCGACATCCGATAAGGCATTCTTTCTATTGGTTAAGAGCCCAATTTTAGTTCTATGGTAAATTCCAATTCCCTCTCCGGTGGCATCCCAGGTAACTCCTCCTAGAAGAGGTCCGCAAACTCTCTCATGATAGGAAGGTGTTCTAGACCTTCCACTACTCCCTTCTCATTTAATGCAAGGATCGTATAAATATTACATCCCTTGCGCATGCTCTTTCGTATCTGCAAGGAAGAGATGAATGATCCAAGTGGATATCGGTGGCCACCCACCTTTTCCAATTGGCTCAAAATGGTTTTCTGGCAATTTTGGTAATTTACTATTTTTAGCAGTTTTCTCGGGTCCCAAACTTTCGAGGCCGTTTTTAGGCCCTAAAATATGTTGTTTATGAAAACAGAGAGAAACATGGAATGAAGTTTGATGTTTCTCACACAAAATTTATATTCCTTGAATAGATCTTTCCAACGAGCTATTGTGCACCCCAAACGAAGAGCGTATGGCAAAGTTACGCCCCTGGGAAGTTGATGTATCAACTACCCCCATTGGGGCCCACAAACATTTTGGATTTTCATCTTTCGGGGTTAGGGTTTTAGATTTTCCTTATGATAAAAATTATCTTATAGCCTCATTTTAATAATCATCATCTTATGAATGCGAGTAGCCATCACATCTCTTCTCAACGATAAGCTGCCACGATTCTAGCGAGTCTTTCACTCTGCATTTTTACAGTCTGTGTACATTTATTTCATTAATAGAAATTGTGTATTACTGTATATCTGTGAATCTTGTTTATTTCTACTATATCTCTGTTATATTTTTATCTCTCTTTCAATATCTCTAAATATTTATGTGTTATATCTCCACTCTCATTTTGTGCGGAAAATAATTCGGATCAGTGGTATCAGAGAAGGCTTCTCTTGATCATTTTCAGTGCATGTCCCTGACGAGGTCTCAGTATAGAAAGTTGGGTCTCGATATTTTCTCTCTTGAGGAAAATCACTCTCTCACACCCAAGAAAACCTCAATGGTGAAAGAAAAGAAAAATGATGGAGCAGACAATCCTATCAGTATGTTACTTGAGCAATCTCTCACGCGATAGAGGGAAGAAATGATGGATAATTTTTCCCACATCCTTTAATGCATGTCGATAGCAATAGGTACATCTTCATGAAAAAACCACTTTGGAAGAACCTCACCTTTCAAGGTACAAGTTAATTTTGATATTTTTGTATTTGAAGGACAGATAGATGCAAAAGCCCTAGACAAATGGTTAAATTTGCTAGAAGGTTATTTCTCTGTTCACAATTTTTCTGACAGAGAAAATATCACCTTTGCACTCCTTAAATGTCTCCCCCATGTCAAAAATTGGTGGGAAACTTACTGGGAGCAAAGTTCCATAGAGGATCCTAGAATACATGGGGTCAAGCCCACTTGGGAATTTTTTGTGGATGCAGTAAAAGAACAATATTACCCTGTTGGAAACTATGAGGGATAATACATGAGATAGACCACATTGCGACAAGACACGGGCCAAGCAGTTCTAGAGTTCACCAATAATTTCCATACCTTGTGCACCAAGCTGGGTATCAAGGACTCCGAACGACATTTGGTTCTAAAATACTGCGGGGCTCTACACAAATACATCCAAACTAAAATGGATTTTCTGGACATCTCATCACTCAGTTCTTCTTATCGATATGTTGTTAAAATCGAGCAGAAGTTTAAGCACCAGAACAAATGGGAGTTCAGATATACAAATCTACAACAACAAAAGTATGAGAAATATGACCCTAACAACATCTTCTTGAAAACCATTCAAAGACACTGAAAAAGAAGGGTCATGGCAAGAAAAAGAAGGACACCGGAAAATGGTGCAATTTCCACAAAATCCCCTGGCACAACACCAATGAATGTCGCTCAAAACAATCATTAGTGGCCGATATCAAAGACAAAGAGCCAAACCATGATTCAGAATCTGATTCTAAAAATACTGGTAAAAGACAGATCATTGATGCAAACCCCACGACTATTGTTGTGACTGCAACAATTCAACCAGAAGAACCAATATATCCTGAAGAGGGTGAGGGCCTTCTTCATTCACATATGTGGGTGAAGGGTACCCCACTGCATTTTATTGTTGATAGAGGAAGCCAGAAAAACCTCATACAAGTAGAGGTCGTCAAATAGTTGGGATTGTCGACAACATCACACCCACATCCATACAACATTGGGTGGCTTCGCCAATGAAGAGATCTTCGTGTCAACCAACGGTGTCGATTGTGATAAAAAATCCATCCCTTTAGGGATGAGGTATTATGTGATCGTCCCCCACTTGTTTTATGTGATGTTCTCTTGGTCCAACCATATATGTGGAAGCACCATGTTATTTATGAGTCTCAACCCCGTAGTGTCATTATTACTTTGGGGGGTCATCTCTACAGAATACCAGAGGTAGTTCAAACTATTGTCCCACATAAACAATATCGCAAGGTAGTATCTCATACTACAAAATTCATCTTCTCCAAAATCTATTCAAAAGGGGAACAGAAGGATACTGCAACCACTACAAACTTGGCCCAAGCACCTTCTATCCAATAGAAGCAGGTCGACAAGATTGCAGCAAAACACAAAGATTCCTTCTGCACACAGTCATCTCAGATAGCCTAACTAGTTGAACATAGTCAACCCCACTAGCAATGGGTTCATGACAACCTTCAACAAACCGATCAATGCGACATCTCCAACAAGGGAAGAAACTCACCAAGATTCAGATTCAGCAATCGCTTTCCCCTTTTGCCCAGGAACTCAACGCAATGGAGACCATTGCTTCCCAAAGAGGGAGGATTGATCCAGGTGGATATCGGTGGCCACCCATCTTTTCCAACTGACTCAAAATAGTTTTCTAGCAATTTTGGTAATTTACTATTTTTAGAAATTTTCTTAGGTCCGAAACTTTTGGGGTCATTTTGAGGCCCTAAATGACATTTTTGGGAAAACGGGGTGAAATATGGAACAAATTTCAATATTTCTCACACAAAAGTTGTATTTCTCAGATATATATTTCCAACGAGCTATCGTGCACCCCAAACATAGATGGTAGGCCAAAGTTATGCCCCTGGGAAGTTGACGTATCAACTACCCCCATTAGGGCCCACAAACCTTTTGGATTTTCATCTTTCAGGCTTAGGGTTTTGGATTTTCCTTATGATAAAAAGGCCCTTAGAGCCTCATTGTAATAGTCATATTTTGGTGAATGCGAGTAGCTGTCACATCTCTTCTCGAAGATAAGATGCCACCATTCTAGCGAGTCTTTCACTCTATATTTTTACAGTCTCTCTACATTTATTTCATTAATAGAAATTGTGTATTACTATATATTTGTGACTCTTGTTTATTTCCGTTATATCTCTGTTATATTGTTGTCTCTCTTGCAATATCTCTAAATATTTTTGTGTTATATCTTCGCTCTCATTTCGTGCTGAAAATAATCTGGATCAACGAACCTTAGGGAAACTCCCTGGTTCTGACCTACAATCACGTGTCTCTATCCCTCATCATTGACCAAGATCAATCATTTCATATTATAGTTGAGTATCGCCTGATGCAATTCTAACCAGTTCATACCAATCACAACGTCATAAGATCCTAAGATCATGATGTACAGGTTGACCCTGGTGACAAACTCTCCCATGTCAAGGTAACAACCCATACCCTTCCCTCCAACCTTCTGTTTGGCTCCCGAATCCATCTCTACAAATTTCAACTCATCTTGTTCAATTTCCTTTACTTTAATCCTTTTTAGTGTTGCACTAGAAATGAAACTCTCTGTAGCACCAAGATCTATCAAAATACTAAGGGTCTGGTCAACAAAGGTACCTGATGTCTCGAGTACAGTCGACTGGTGCTCTGCCTGGTATTTATTCTCCTCTACATGAATCCGATGGGCCTTGCCCAAATATCCCATGGTAGTGGGTCCAGCTGATACAGATGCTCTAGCCTCCTCCACTGGGAAGTAGCATTGGTAGTGTGGCTCCCCACATGGCCAACACCCCTTCTTCGATCTAGTACTCCTGGTACCTGAAGTAGAAGCCTATGATCTACCGGCCTAGAATCCTGGTCTGTTCTACTAAACAGGCCTAAAATGCTACTGTTGATGTTGTATTCCTCGGTAAGGAGTTCATGGTTGAGGTGTTGGTCACCAAGGTGTAGTGAAAGTGGATACTCTCTAGAAGCCATGATATCCTCACATATGTCTGTCTGGTGTCTAATGCTGTTGCACACTAGATGACACATTCCCTGCTGGTCTCATCGGAGTCCAGCTCTGACCTCGCTGATAAGATCCTCCTATGCTATGAGGGCCTCTAGACAACATCATGCAAGGTTTGAGGCATCATAATCCTAACGTTTGCATGCATGTTGACATTAAGGACAAACAAAAACCCGTTGAACTTAATTTTATCGGTATTAGGGTGCAGAGCATATAGAAGTAACTCCATAAAATGGGTCTCGTACTCGAGCACCATACAGTCACCCTGTCACAAGGCATTGAACTCGTTGAGATGAAGCTCAATGAATTTCTCTGATAGGTACCTCTCTCGGAACCATTCCTCGAAGTGTTCCCATGACATGTCTTCGATGACCATGTTCAATTGTGGAAGGAGCATCTTCAACCATAGAAGAGTTATCCCCTTTAGTTGAAAGACTGCCATGCAGACCTTCATGTTGGAGGTATAGTCACAAAGTGAAAAGCACATATCCATATTCTCCGACCATGCCTCGGCGGCTTCACAGTTCGGGGCACCAAAGAACTCAGTAAATTTGACCTTGTTGAGTTTGCGATGAATGCTACCAGTATAGACCGGAGAATGCGGTGGACCCTCAGAGGGTTTCAACACCCTGGCATCATTTCTTTCGAAACAAATGATCAGTGCCTCAGGAATCTATTGAAAATATCTCATCATCCCAACCACATCACCCACCACTATATGTTCCTTCCCGACAACTTGTTCGTCTCCTGGCGGGTTAGACCCCTCAGGCGTGGATGCTACTGGAGGCATCACGCCTCCTCCCCTAGCACCCCATCATCTACCTCTTTGATATCCTATACCCATGATTACATGCATGAATAAAAATCAAATTAATTAGCAACCTTATAATCAGAAATCAAATCAATGAAAGTTGTAGTGATCCTAAGTCGCGGGTCGAACCTGCTTTGATACCATATTTAACGAACCCAATCATCATGACTCCAAGGGAAGAGAAAAGTGCAGTTTTTTTTTTTTTTGTAGGCAGGAAGGTAATGACGAAAATAGTTAAACCACACCACCTAAAGATGAACTCCACGCACACAGATAAAGAAACATACACCAACAAATCTACACACTAGCACATCGAGTAAATGGGTGAACATGCATAAATAAAAAATAATGAAATGACTACTCGCCCGCCACAAACACGAAAACACCTACAAGCTAAGGATGACATCCACAATCCTGACACAACAACCTCAACAACCAGTAAATAGAGCCTCTATGGTGCGCAAAACCAAATGCATGAAGGTGTTACAACCCAAGCATCAACAATAACTACAACGAACAAACACCCACAACGGGAAGCATAGACTCTAGCCAATATATCATTCACCTCTATCCATTAGGGTGGGCAATGATCCCCTCATTATGAATCATGTTGTTGCCAAGTGATAGGCATGACAACAACTGTGGTGCAACAAAATATTTGGACCCTTATCACATGCTAAATTCAATGCGCTAGGAGATCGAGTTAACGATCCAAACACCTGACGACTAACCCTAGAACCCAATCGACAAGTCAACAAGACAACTATGACATTCATACAACATAATAAGTTCCTTGCACAACAAAATCAATCTGTACATATTAAATGGTTAATATTAAAACAATATTTTGTTGCAACTATATTCCAATTCCCAATGTTAGATAAGTATAAATTGCTATTCATTAAAACACAAACTAGATCGCTATCTTATTAAATTGCTATCTTTTGAAAATGGAACTGTACACTAAAATAATAGTTTTAGTGCAACTGAACACCAAATTATCCACATAAAAATAAATCTTTTACAATGTAATGGCTATAACTTATCAATCCAATATATCGCTGGAATGTAATACACTGTCACATAAATCACAACTTAACAATAAAAAGGAATGACGAGGAAAAACACCATAATCGTTGTCTAAATAAAGGAGTTATTGTGTCTACTGAGATTGTTGCCAAGGTACACTATTGCTGTCCCTTATCATTTAAAAACACTATCAATGTATTAAAATGTAGTAGTAAAGATATATGAAGCACATATATTAAACATAATCATAATGGTTGAGTTAGACACTGGAAATCACTACCCATTCATTACATGAATTCACTGCGTAATATAAGGAATTATATTTGTTGTATACTATAGATTCACTATGTAAGAAATGATAGCATTGATATCGCTGTCCTTAATTTGAGATCTTTCTATCTATAAATCGTTGCCATTACATGTAAATCGTTGTTTCTAATTATAATAAATCTCTGGCACACACTATATATCCCAACGCTGTCACTAATGCTAAAGAAGGCTAAAAAAACATCGATGAGAGAAATATTATGTGGCTAAGTGGAAAGTGATAAGGCTCGGTGTGATGATGATGTTGTGCAATATAAATCGCTATCAATGGAGTGTAAATCGCTATACCTATTTTCAAAGAGTATAATTCGCTATCTTCTACATGTGAAATTACTGCTATACAATAATATAAATCGATATTATACAACCTCTAAAGAATCGCTCTCAATATCACTATCAATCGCAGCCACAGATAAATAATACTCGTTGTCAGATAATGAATAAAATCATTGTCATTCAACCTTTGTCTAGTATTGAAGTTGTTGTCAGCGTTTACTGTCAACAGGTATGATATCACTGTGTAAAGGTAAAACATGAAATATAATCATGTTGTCAAAGTTTTGCGCTGGTTAAATAAAAATTAGTTGTCTAAATATGTAAATGGGATGAGGACGTAGTCAACACATCGATCAACCACCACATTGTCATTCCAATGTGTAATTTTAAAAATTCGCAATAGATAATTCGTTGTATAATTAAGTTCATTGTAGATAATTCTATATAGATAGTTCTCAGTAAAACTAATTATGTATAGATAATTCATTGTATAATTAAGTTCAGTGTAGATAATTCTATATAGATAGTTCTCAGTATAGCTAATTCTGTATAGATAATTTTGTGTATAATTAAATTCACTATATAGGAATTGCATATATTCGGATTCACTAGGTAAAGAATTACATGTAGGTACAAACTCGTTGTACATAGATTCACTATAATAACTATATAAAATTTACATCGTTTAGTTTCTTTGTTTAAAGAACTTGCATCTAATTGAATTGTTGTGTAAAAACTTGGGGAAAACTATTTGAGCTAAGTAAAACGAATTCTAAAGAAATGCAACCGCTATGTAAAAATTTGGGTAAAAATGAAGGCAAATTCTCTGTAAAAATGAAACCAAATGCTAAGTGAAAACGAATTAGTTTCCAAGTAAATCACGTTGGGGAAGGGCCACAAAATTCATAAGGAAAAATATAGGTAATGAGCCATGAGAATCATGGTGAATTTGTAGCATAAAGGATTAGTAAGGAATTCAAAAATAAATCAGAGATAATCCATCTTAGGAAAATGCAGAAGAAATCAACCACTAGAAAACACAGAAGTAAACAATCACAAGAAAGCACATAGATTTGGCATTCAAGTCTCAGGGGTTTTTCCAAGATTCAAAAATTAAAAAGTAGAGAAAATAAAAGTTTTAATAAACAGGGTGCAAAGATAAGTAAGGTAGATGGCTGGGAAAAAATTATCCTTCGCTTATCATCCACGCACAGAAAAACAAGGCATTAGAATCTATAGGTTTTTAAACACCTAAGTGACGACCGTCGATTCAACTCTTGGTTGACTTCTCAGGAATGTACTAATGACCTAGGGATAATGGCAGAATATAAAGCACAATCTCTTCATTATAATCATTAAAACCCTCAGAGATAAGCCAATGAAATCATAAGTTCGGTTCACCAAAGGAAATCCATCAGAAAACAAAAAACAAGGGAATTACAATATCGAAGGAAGACACGGGCAAGACAACGCATGGAAATGAAATATTAAACAATCACAGAGAAATAGTAGGAGTAAATTTCAAGTCATTGCAAGTAACAATTAAACCAACGTACCTTAGCCAAATGCGAGTGCTCAATAGTTTTTGTCCCGCACGCTCCATCCATATCCTGCTTGTTGACCGATGTGACCTCACCGACACCTCCCAGCCAACACTAGGGGTACTCTTCTTCCCCTTGATTTCCCCGAACTGCAAAGGGGACACACACACTAAATCAAAGAACAACTAGCACCCAACTTGCCTCACAAGGTCGAGCTACCACTCGTTACTCGATCTGGGTATCCCAACTCCCACAAGATAGGTTAGCTATATTTATGTTAGTAAGGGTTGTAGTTGGAGTCATAGGATCATTGGGGATCATGATTATAGGGTCTATAATGGTTATTACTTATAAATGTTTTGTAAATCATGGGTTATAATAGTTAGGGGTAAGGGATTGCAAGTGTTTACACATAAATATTATTGAGATTACAAGGGTTACGTCTTAGGAGGGGTTATAAACTAGGTGTGTATGTCTATAGGGGAAGATTGGTGGGGGTGATAAGACTTAAGTATTACAAGGGAAATATGTTATAATTGTGAGGTTGCATAAGAGTGTTATATGGTCTAGTGGTTAGAAGTTAGGGGTTAAGGGTTATTTTTTAGGGTTTTTAGGGTAGGCATAACAATTATAGGGTATAAATTGAAGATAAACATTGTACATGTTATGTAGGACAGGGTTTAGGGGTTATATGGTTTAAGTATTATCATGATTTTTGAGATAAATGTTATATGTTTCAAGGGTTATAAGGGATTATTAGGGTTGATACACATTAATGTTTGGAGGAATTAGGAGTTATAAGATAGGGTTTATATTGAAGATAAATGTTATACACATTATGTAGGTTATGGTTGAGGTGTTATATGGTTCAATTATTATCATAAATTTTGAGATAAAGGTTATGGTTTGGGGGTTATAAGGGGATTATAATAATTCAGAGTTATGAGATAGGGTTTAATTATTATTTCACTTAAGGATTTAGATGAGTTATTCATTAACGGTAATAGGGTTAGGTTTAAGGAGGATATGAGGGTTCCTCATTTGATGTTGTATGTTATAGGATTTAGGTTTAAGGGTTATAAGAGATTTAGGTTAAGGGTTATATGTATTGGTGTTGATAAGGGTTAGGGGTTAAGAGTTATAAGAGTTAGGCACTAATATATGTTAGAAATTGGGGGTTTAAGGGGTTATTTTTTGGGGTTTATATGGACTACAAGATTTCAATAATATGGGTTATATGTGGGTTACATGGAATGCATTATATGTTATAAGGATCAATGATGATAAGTTTGAGGGGTTTGGGGATTGGGGGTTATAGTGGATAAAGGTTAAACATTAAGCATGGTTATAGTGGTTATAGTGGTAAACGATTATAAGGTATTAGGTTAATGGTTATAGGGTTTTGGGGTTATATGAATTAGGGGATATAATATTCAAGTATTTAAGAGTCTTAGGGTTATAAGGCTAGGGATTAGGAATCATAAATGTTAGATGTTCAAAGAATTAGGTATTAGAAGTGTGAGGATATATAAATGTTATATGGTTAGATTTGACAGAGGTTCTAAGGGTTATTTTTTTTAAGTTCATATGTGTTCTAGGTTAATTATGCCATTTACAATTCCTTAAAGGTTTAAGGTTATATGATTCATATGGTTAGGGATACTCATTGTGGATAATGGTTATTATAGGGTGAAAATTCATAGGGGTTATAACAATTAGGAGTTTTAGGTGTTATTCAAAGTAAGGGTTAGGAGATGTGTGTCATGTTAGAGTTTAGGTGTTAGAATTACAAAGTTTAGGTGTTACAATTATAAAGGTGAGAGGTTAGAATAATAATGTTTATTGGTGTTAGTTGTCTCAGATTATAAATGTTAAAGGATAGGTGTTATATCATTATTTTTGGTGTTAATGGTTAAATGGGTTATGAGTTACAAAGGATTGTGGTTAGGGGTCATAGGGGGTAACTAAGGGTCATAGGAATTAGGGTTGATGTATTCTTAGGAGTTACGAGATAGGGTTTAAGTGCCATTGGGATTACAAGTTTAGTTGGGTTATTGATGAAGGGTAATAGGGTAAAGTTTAAGGGGTAATAAGGATTCAAAATATGTTGTTATATGTTAGAGTGTCTAGTTTTAAGGATTGTAAGAACTATGAGTTAAGGGTTATAAGAAGTTTGAAATAAATGATAAGAAACCACTTGATGTTGGTTTTCCTACCCAAATTTTTAATTCTACGCCTGAGAGATTGAGGACGAGGGTGCAGAGAGATATATATTATAGAATAAAAAATGTCTCATGTGAATTTTGTCATTTACCCTGCCTCTTTTTTTGTCACATTATTTTTGTTCCTTGCAAGCATCCCTAAGGTCATAGGACATAAAATGAGTAATGACACCTTTTACATGGTATAACCCTACATTTTTGTCTATTTTATTTCAAAACTTCCTTCTTCTTTTCCTCATTCAATTTTCCTAGAGGTGTGGGATGTAGTGGGAGAAGAGGATTGAATCTTAGCCCGATCTGTTTGAGCTTGATTTTCCTCAAAGACTCCTTGTAAAATTGAGACCTATGAAAGGTAGCTTATAAATTATAAGGGGAGTGTGGTTCTATCCTCTAAATATTATAAATGGATTTATTTTTAGTTTGATAATGGAAAGTAGATCCTAATATTAAGAATAAGGGAAGATTTGAGTTAACAAATGAAGCATCTGTAACTGATTACATATTGAGTTAACAAATGAAGCATCTTCTTCTAGTTGGATTTTTCCCATATATATATGTATGATCCACTAAAGGTGATACATTATCTTATGTATGATCCCATAATTTGAAATGTGTAAACTTCCACATCAAGCATGGCCACGCTAGAATCATGGGGTCATTGGAATCAAGGAGGGATGATGATCTATAATTATAGATATATGTGGATAGTTGGAGGAGAATGATAATTTTAAAGGTGATAGGCCTCTTCCTACACACTACTAGATCACCTCTCATTGCCAGTCTGTGTATTGATCCCTTTTAGTTTTGGGTTGTTAGTATTTTCAATTGCATGCACCTTTCAATCTAATCAAAGTTCAATTAATGTATCTTGTTATTGTAGGGTTATAAAGCCTCGTCCCAATGCCCATATGCCTCTGACCTTGTGATCTAATAATTTGGTGACTAGTGTACTATTGAAACAAGTAGAAATAAATATTGTTGTGAGCCCTTCTTTACCTTTTTCATAAGGATAAATCCATCAATGAGTAGATCATAGAAATTTTAATGTGCATCATACTAAGAATTTATTAAAAATAACTTTGTGAAACAAGAGGCCACATCTATGTTTTACTCAAAAGTAATTTTCGACAAGTCCAAGCCATTGGAGTTAACTTAAAGAAACCAAAGGAGGACGAGGAACTCTTGAATTTGTTCTTAGTTTTTCTTCTAGAGAAGACTAAACACATCGAGTCAAGATGAATATGCATTGTACGAAAATCCTGATTAGAAATAGAGAATATCCCAAAAAACATTTCTCTAGCTTGAAATGACATCATTTAGGGATAAAAAATGCCTAGAAGATCTTGGAATTGTGAAAAGGAAAAGAAGGGGCCATGCTTCTAATAATATTATGCTCATTGGATGATTGAAAAAAAAAATAACAAATCTTTTTCAAGTGCTTTCCTTCATAATTGAAACCATTTAGGTCTCACAAAAGATAAAGTCAATATATTCCTTAGAAATTTCCTTAGGGACGCAAGGGCCATTCATCACAGTCATTTTTATAGTGTTTATTAAACAATGAATGAAAAGAGGGTTTTTTCAGCACAACTATGACACACATACATTGTATATACAATGTATAACCTAAAATGAAAATGAAGAAAGGCTGACGAAAACTTAAAATTTGCGTCAGCCAATTGGTGTGCTTTGAAAGAAAATTAGGGTTTATGATTTACATGATGAATTGATGATGGAAGAAAGTGGGTGTGTGAGTCAAATTTGAGTCCAGAAACCCTCCAATATCGTTAAGGCATGTGAATAGTCTATCCATGTCAAATTTCAGTGCATATAGAAATAGTTTGAAAAAATTTCAATGTTGGCCCCATTCATAGGTCAATGTTGTCCGTGTCTAGTCCTAATACAATTTCCTAGTAAAATCTGTTAGACAATACAAATTTTCCCGCATGTAGTACTGCAAGGGAGTATTTTTATGGTGTTTATTAAGCAATCAATGAAAAAGAGGGACTTATGGTCCATGCATATGGATTTATGGAATCATAAATGCAATATGTGATATAAAAATGGTCATTTCAAATGAATTTGTAACATGAAGTATGGTTCTCATGGTTGTCCAAGGAATTCTCTAGGGTCAAACAACAAGGTACATGATCATATATATTTCCTTAGGGACGCATAGGCCATTCATCACAGTCATTTTTATAGTGTTGATTAAACAATGAATGAAAAGAGGGATTTTTCATCACAACTATGAAACACATACATTGTATATACAATGTAGAACCTGAAAGAAAAATGAAGAAAGACTGATGAAAACTTAAAACTTGCGTCAACCAATTTGTGTACTTTGAAAGAAAATTAGGGTTTGTGGTTTACATGATGAATTGATGATGGAAACAAGTGGGTGTGTGAGTCAAATTTGAGTCCATAAACCCTCCAATATCGTTAAGGCATGAAAATAGTCTATCCAGGTCAAATTTCTATGTATATAGAAACAGTTTGAAAAAATTTCAACGTTGGCCCCATTCACAGGTCACCATTGCCCATGTCTAGACCTAGTACAATGTATGTTCATTGTTCCTTTTAAAATTAATTGACAGTAAACATGTTCCCACATCTAGTACTGTATATTTGAGTCTAGAAACCCTTACATATCATTAAGTCATGTAAACAATCTATCCATGTCAAATTTCAGTGCATATAGAAATATTTTGAAAGAATTTCAACATTGGCCCCATTCACAGGTTATTGTTTCCCACCAGGTTACTATTGAACTAGATTACATATGATAATGAAGCTTCGTATTAAAAATTGAGCTACATATCGTCAAGGAAAATCAAGATTACTATTGAACTAGCTGAGTGATGTTTGAGTCTGGAAACCCTCCCATATCGTCAAGGCATACAACAATTCTATCCATGTAATCTTTTGCATGATAATTTTAGTTGATTAGGATGAAGAAGCCCATGAAACGAACAGATGAAGGAGCATAGAAGGTGGTAGTTTGAAGAAGATTCTATGTTACATGCCTATGTTAAGTGATACTGGCCACAAGAATGGAATCGTATATCGCAGAGAATGAATAGAGCCATGGATAGAGATCATAAATCATGTGCAGAGAGATGGAATAACTACTTGAATCTTGGAATCAAGAAGGGATCCTTATCAGAAGACATGTAGAATATCGTTATAAGTATTCAAGTAAAAACAATACAAATTTGAACAACACAAATTCAAAACTGCAAATTCAAGTCAAAAGAAGTGCAGTTGAATATAGAAAAAAGGAGAGGCATATTGTTTCAACGCAAAGCAAATACAACAATTTTCTATGTAGATATTATTTCAAATTTGGATGGAAATCCCGTATAAAGGAGAGGCATAACATAGAATTTTAGATGGAAATATGAAAGATATTTTTTTGTTGCATGAAATCCCCAAGATGACGTACCTACATCGTTGGTTTGGGAATTTTTTTTAAATTTCTAAATCTGATTTCTATAATTAAAATATATAATTTCAATGGATTTGCATTGACAATGCTCATAAATGGTGCTTTTTTATATTTTTCAATGAAACCTAAGAACCTGGCATCCACATCGGCCATTACCAGAACAATGGCTTATATTGTCGAATTAATACCTTGTTCTGGATAGGTTTTGCAACAACGTGTTTCTTTGACAAAAGATTGGGATTGATCATATTTTATTCAAAAATGAAGAAAAAAAAATTATGGTTGTCATTCATTGGCTTATACAAAAATATAAACATAAAAATGTAAATCCCTAGGATGACATATCTACATCGTTGGTATGATTAGGCGCAGTCATGCAGAGTTCCTCTTATTTTCGAGAATAGTTCATTCACTACTAAACAGGGGCAACCACGTGAAGGTGGAATCTCTAATTATCCCCCCCGGCGCTCACATCACTCTCAATTTCCCCATAGTACCTAATTTGAAATTATAAAGAACATGTATCATATACTCTTTTATACAAAATAAAAACATATAAAGATCATATAAAATATATAAACACATACCTCTTATTTTCAAAAATCAAATATCAATCATCTTCTTCTTCATCCAACTCAACATCTGTATCAGGATCAGGTTCAGAATCGATATTGGTTAAAGTCTCATTCATATCAACATCATCATCAATGCATTTTTTTCTAATATAGTTATCGATGTCGTTAATGAGATCCTCTTATCCTACATTTGGATGATCAACTTCTTCAACTTCTTCGTTTGACACATCGATTACCACCACCTACTCCTTATCTGGATAATCATGATCTTCTTCCTCATTATTATATTTATCCTCGGCTACATGATTATACTTTACTGGTCTTCCTCTTGGATCATATCTAACAACGTATGAACAACCTGCTTTACCAGGTACCTTGGAGTAAAATACTTGCTCACATTGACTTGGAAGAACATAAGGCTCTGTACCCAGTTCAAATCCTCGTTTATTAACCATGGTAAATTCATTATCATTCTCAATAACAATTCTTTTGGGATTGCATTCATGCATCTGTATCATGTACCATTTCACCTCAAACAAAACTATTTTAAAGGAATTAAAATCACACTGAATTCTATCCTCCAAATGCCCATAGTACCTATTCTCAGTTTCCTTTAGATTTCTGTCACTTCTAGAGGAAAGTTTGGTGACCTTAAACACTACAGTTATCTCACAATTCGAGGTTTTCATCTTATCATCCAACATTTTGATACAAAATTTATGACCATTACACCACATAGACTTCTGATGTTTCAACAACAACATGGACAACAAGTAAAAAATACATTGCCAATTAATAAACCTCATATAGGACTTAGTAAATATATATTTCAAAAATTAAACAAACCAAATACATTGAAAAATTGGGAAATAACTAGGAAAATGTGGGTAAACAATTTTCTTTCATGTTTATCTTTTAAACCAAAGGCTAAATCAACTTCCCTAGTTGACGTAAGATCAGGAAATTGATCTCGATGATGATGCATTGTTTTAATCATCTTTCTCACCCCTTCCAATGATAACCTATCGAGTTATTCTTCAGTATATTCTATCCAATGCTCCATACAATCAAGGTTTGTTTGCAATGTATAGATGTAAAGCATCAAAATCTCGAGAAATTGTATGATAAAATAACAATTTAATATCATTCATTATCTATTGTTAATAAAGGAATAATTTAATATAGTCCAATATGCAGGAATAAAAAATGTAAAAAATCAGTATGATAAAATAAAATTGGAAAAATAAATGTGTAATATATTAAATCTACATCAACATCTAATAATTACCTTTCACAGTCCTCATTTTACCTTTCCCCAATAGGACCTCCCCTTCAAATTTTTTGATGGAGTCGAGATGCCAAATGTGAGCCACATTCATATTTTCTACTAATTTTGGTAGATGTTGACTAATATACACCATGCATGAATATACCACATATCCCTCAACCATAGAACCCTCCGGACGTGCTCTTTGTCTAACAAAATCCTTCAATGACTTCAACTGCCTCTCCACCATCCACATCGACCTTGTGTGTATTGGTCCACATAAGTCAATCTCCTCAACTTGGTGTATGAGGTAGTGTTCTTGTGCATTGAAAAATTCTGGAGGTAGATATTGTTGCATTTGACACATTAGTCGGAAATTTATCTCTTCCAATACCTTATATATTCTTTATGGATTTATTTTGATGAAAGCCACCTACAAATGTCGATGCAATAAAGTAATATCAAGGCATACATAAATTTGCAGATAAAACATAACATGTCAATAAGTTCCGCTACAAATCACATAAGAAGTACATTTTCCGTATAAAAAATTACTTACCTCATGTATTTTCCAAGTACATAAATAATTTGTTTTATGTTGTTGTCAAAGTCGTCTCGGAGAGATAAAGGTAGAACATACTATAAAAAAAAACAAATAATTATTATTTGTTTCCAAAAAATGCATACCAATAAGGAAATATATTATAACCTACTAATTACCTTAATGAATGTATGCCAGTCATGTGTTTTAACCCCACCAAAATCAACTTTTTTTCATTAATATATTTTGTATGTTCGACGAAAACCCCGTGGAAAACCTACTTTTTCAAATGACGTATTTTACAATATTGCTCTGTTACTCCGTCAATAACCAAGGAAGACTAGTATTATGTTCATGAACATCACCATTAGAATTAATAATAACACTTTGCAATGCGTGATTAGCTTCCTGGATGTCACAACAAATCTTTCCAATTCCCTCTTTGTCAGTCCTTCCATCTAATATTCACCATAACAATTATGTTATGTTCTTACTGATATGCATTGTATCAAACAAATGAATTATTTGTAGGTGCTCGTAGTATGGAAATCTACTGAATTTCATCGGCTAACTTTTCATTCCTCGTGGAAGCCCATTCGTGCCTTAATGAAATTCATGAAACATCAACAAATTGAAATTAACACTAATTAATCAAACAAAATGAAATTAATAATAATGAAATTAACCAAAGATTTATATAATATGTCATACATAAATAATTTGCATACCTTGACGATTTCTAATATACTCCAACTTCTATAGGCGAGGTGTCATTCTTCGTGGTTTTTTTCCATTCTCTTCTTTACCATTGAATTTTTCCTTGTCTATAGTTCGATAACTATGATTCTTAGGAAAATAGTTCCTATACTCATCAAACACTTCCTTTCCTAAACTCCTTGAATGGTGATATTTTATCCAGGGACCACAAACTGGGCATGCAAATTTACCCTTTGTTTGAAGACCTACAATATATATGAATTAATGTAGCGAATTAGAGTTACAATTTAAAATAATACATGATATTTTCAATAAATATATATAATATTAAATCACAAAATAAAGTAACAATATACCACAAAAATGTGTTAACCCGAGAGCATCATGAATTGTCCATGATAGTATTCCATGGAATTGAAATCATTTTCTCCCTATTGGTTTAGAGATGTCATACATAGTGATGCCAACCCATAACTTCAAAAACTCATCGATACGAGGCTCAATATATACGTTCATATATTTAACCTGGTACTTACCTAATTGGTTCAACATACTTCATGATTAATTATACTTATCTAGATGTCGTTATATATAAAAGAAATAATTACCATGCACAAAACAAAGAAATGAAATATTTTGTCATACTTTAAAGATAATAAAAGAAAAATTTAAATACCTGGAAAAATCATTGTAAACAATGCGTTGTCTCTCTTGATCGACATCCAAGGAGGAAGGTTATTGTTTATAAAAAAAACAGGCCACACTAAGTACATAGAAAGAAGCTCTCCAAATGGATTGACACCATCAACTGCCAACGAAAGTCTAACATTATGAGGTTCTTCTTTAAAAAATGGTCACATTTCTTCGATGTACTTCAATGCATAACCATCTGCAGGAATTCAAAGAACATCTTCTCGACTTCTGTTCTTTGCATGGAAATCCATAAAATGTGCTATACTTTGGCACCTGAACAACCGTTGGAAATGTGGAATTAGAGGAATATAACGGAGAACTTTGTGAGGCACCTTCTTTGATGCTTTAGCGGTTCGATATCTACTTATTTGACATTGTGGGCATTCATGTTCTAATTCATATTGTCCATAGTATACTATATGATCATTAGGACATGCATCAATATCCTAATACTCCATTCCAATTTCTTTCATAATCAGAGATATTTCTCGATATGTGCATGGAAAAATATTTGATGTCGGTCATAGAAATTCACCTAACAATATACAAAATTCAAAACAATAAGTCAATGTAAACAATATTGATCATCAATATCGCATCCATACTAATTGACAAATTAGAAAACAATAGCAATATAGGAAAAAGTTGAACCTTTTAAGTATTTGTGAACCTATAGGCATAAATAATTAACAAATTAAATACCTTAGTATCTATGTGAGGCATGTGTTTGATAAACCATTCAAAAACTTCAAGTTCACCAACAACAATATAGTAGATAGAATATTTGTTTATGATCCTTCATAAAGATGTTGATGTGACTTCTCGAGTATAGGATCAACATCATGACTATCATCTTGGTTGTCCTCATCCATTGGAGCAAATGTGTCTTGGATCAATCTATGTATCTCATCTTCCCGATTTGAATCAGTAATGTTATTTCCATCCATATCATCATTAATAACTTGATCAACAACTTCAATATTCTGATCTCGAAGTTCATCACCCTATAAAGGAGTATTTTTGCTAGTACTTGTCAAATAACTCTCTGGAGATCGAAATTTTTGGGGAATCGTCTATATATTTAAAGAAAAACAAAGAAAATTTAGTGTGTATAGAAAATATAAAATTCTCGATAAGAAATATTACTAAAATTCATGACATGATGACTATTATAGAGAATACATTAAATACTAAATCCTCTTACCAAGGGGAGATATTCGTAACCTCCTTCAGTGTGTCGCTTCTCCCTACAATGTATTTCATCTATTTTTATTAAAAGTATTTTTCTTTGCAAGCCCCTCCAATCATAGCAAGGGAAATGATATTTTCCATCGCCCCTCGCCTCTAATGCCTCTCTTAACTAGGCAAGATTCCTGTCATTTGCGTTCATAGTGAAAAATATTTGTACTGGCAAGTAATTGTCTTACCTACACCATACCAAACAATAAGTTGTCAAATTTTTATATTTTATCTACTTCTTTATATTATGATATGTTTATTTACAGTGACCTACAATCCTCACAATTATTTCTTCTAAGAAATTTCAACAAGTTTTATTTTTATTTTTATTGATTAACTATTAAGATCGATATGCTTCAATTTGTACTTTAGATTTGTGTGTACTGAATCACCATGGAAAAAAATTACACACCATTTAACGAAAGTGGCAAAAATTTCTCAAACTTGAATCACTCGACACCATACACTAGCCTCTAAGTTGTTTTTTAGAGAAAATGACAATCTTTGAAATTCACCACTAAAAAAAGAATTTCACCCACTTGTCATACACAATTGGGTTTGGTTCGTTTAAATTATGACGTGTTGATTTGCAGCTACACACAATGCTCACAATTTTATGCTACTTATAGTGGTCACGATTTTATTTTCTAAGAAACTTTGGCATGTTCTCATTTTTCATTGTCTGACTAGTAGATTTCATCATGAAATTTTTATATTTTAGCTACTCCTTATTAATAGTGTATAAAAAAGTTACATCAACTACAAACTAAAGTTAATCACTACATCTAGAATTGTGTGTGATTATGAAAAATTGAGAGAAACAACATCACATAAGAATACAATGTTATATGACTAACCTAACCTAATACTAGACTAAAAATATGACATTAATATATATAGGCACAACATCATAGAAACACAAAAGTTAGAGAGCTAGCAAGGTCTCTAATGGATATGATTAGACCTAAGAGGATTTTTTTTCCACTTTCTATTTCAAACATTAGTCCAACCGGTAAAGTTGTTATGAGTTGGTGGTTTTGTAATAAGGATTAAATTTACAAAAGGAATTGTATGCTCATGAAATTAATGTAGATTGAATATAATGACATATGTTTTTAATGTTTGAATTGACTTATTGATGGAGTAATTTTCCCTCTTCTTAATATACTTCTTCGGAAAATAATTTTTTTAACATTTCACATGAATTTCCATACAATATATTAACTAGATCCAAGAACCAATGACATAAATATTTTGAAATATGGTATTACACATATAATATATGATCAAGGAAAAAACAAGATACATGAAATTAAATGAGAACAAGTTAAATGAGTACATAAATAAAAAAAACATACTAACCTTGCAAGTTCAAAATTTGAGATATCACTACTACATATGACCAAATTTGCCATGATTTTTCATTGCTATTGCCACACATATCCGTTGCACTTTCCACGAAAGAAAATACTATTTTTCATTGCTATATCCACAAACCAGGTATTCAAGGAAATAGCGAATAAATTATCCCTCCATGTGTCATCACCTTCAAGATAGGTTTACATTATAAAGGATGGAAATAGTGATGAAACTTCGCTGCAATAGGGATGAAAAACCGTGCCAAAGTAAAAAAATTACCAACATATTATGACGCAGATGCCATACATGCAACACAAAACTGTGGAAAGTTGCAATGCAAAAGCATGGAAATAGCGACGAAAACATTTGGCAGAGACAAAATTTACGACGCAGATGCTATATGTGCGACGCAAATCGGTGGCAAAGTGCAATGAACTATCATCGCTATTGCCACACTTGTTCAAAAAAAATCATAACCTTGCGATGAACTATCATCGATATTGCCACGCTTCCTTTAAGTCTAAAAAAAATAAATTCTACATGAGATACTATATACCATATTACAATCTAATATGGTATACCATATTACAATGTGATGTAGGAGCATCTCTCCACGTCAGTCAGCCAGCCAGCCAGCCACATCGAACGCGTACATTCAAAGATGAAGAGAGAGGCACAATCCTCATTTAAATTATGAATTGAATGTAATTTAATGTTTAAGTTGTTGAGCTGGGAATCCGTGCCTTTGTGCAGGCGTTAGGTAGATTGGCCTTTAATGTTTGTATGGATGAGATCTAGATCCAGATGCTGGACTAGACAATTATTCAATGTAATTGAATAAGGTAGGTAAGCTGGAGGGAAGAGCTTGAAGATCCCCCTCAGGTAAAAGAGATTTTCATATCTCATTTTGTAGTAGTTGTAGAAAAAAGTTGAGTTATATGAGTAGAGTTCTGCGAGTAGAGAGCAAAAGAGAGAGCTCGAAAACACCTTGTAAAATACAAGCATTTTCCATTTTTTAATATAAACAGAAGCAGTTTTTCTTGCATGTATTTCTGTGTTATATGGATGTCTGTGAGTGTTCTTCATATGTTGTGAATGTATGTTGTGGTTGTACATTTGCAGGTTGTTTGATTTTCAGGGATAGAAGGTCTTTGAGGCTTCATTCCAGGAGGGTGTGACAGAACACTGTGGGTTCTAAGAGCCATGCATAGAGGATGCACTTCTGAACTCTGCAGAGTCAGACAGAGACGTGCTGCATCACAGGAACTGGAGTCAAAAACTCAGGAGAGGAAGACCTTTGAGGTTACTGAATACCATGGAGGAAAGGTTGTGTGGGAGAAGACACGGTTGCAGACAGAAGCTCTGAGGAGTTTTGTAGAGCTCTGCCAAGTGGGCATTGAGCATATGCATAGTGGTGCATTTAGAAGAACTCTGTTGTGAGTTCAAACAGAAGAAGCAAAATCACTGAGGATTTTGAGAGCTCTACCAGGTGGGCATTGAGTAGGTGTAAGGAGTGCACAAGAGAACATCAATGTTGAACGTTCTGTGAGAAGATACTCTGCCAGGTGGGCATTGAGTAAACGTGCAGACAGGCACAGAGGAAGAAGAGAACTCTTTGAGTTCTGTAAGTTGAAGAAGAGTTCACTCAAGGATCTTCACAGGGTTTTTGAACACCCTGAATAACTCAGCAATTAAGTTTCTTGAGAGAAATATAGGCCGGAAGAAATTTCATTCTACATCTGTGGGAGAAAGGAAAGAAGGAATGTGTTTCTATGGAGGTCAAAGCTACAGGAAAGCTCAGTACTGATAGCACCTGCGTGTGCATAAGAGGACTCTGCAAGGAGTGTAGGAGTCAGAGAATCCCTTGAGGGTTCAGGAATAGAATCTCAGGAGAGATAACACTTCAATGTGCGGAGATTATGCAGGAGCGCAGATGTTAGAATCCTTTGAGGATTCAAAGATAAAAGATCGGGAGGAAAAACGTCATTGAGAGCGTAGGTGAGGTTCAAGTTGAATAGCTTGTAGAAATGAAGACAAAGGTCGAGGCCTTTGAGGACTTGTAATTCCTCCAAGGCTGGGAAGGAGTGCAACATCTCAGGAGGGAGCTCGATAGCCATTTGATCGGCCGATAGATTATGGACCATTGAAAATTTCTACGTCCAGAAGGGAGCAGGAGGAGTGGATAGGAAGAATGGATTTGAACCGTCAGATCTAGAACAAATTTCCCGTCAGATCAGATTGGAAAGGAGCTACACGAGGTTTACCTTCATGAACAGGAGGTTAAAAGTCCCGACAGGCATCAGGATATCGATAGTCGGGATATCGACAGTTGGGATATCGACAGTCAGGATATCGACATTCCCGTGGACAGGAGATTGGGTAAGTCCACTTTGAAAACCCCGACACAAATCCAGACCGTCCATTTGAGGAGACACATGGCGGGGATCGAGTGACCCATTGGTATATCATCTATCAGGGTCCTAAATTGACAGTGAAATATTTTCACCGGAGCATCGCAAGTTGCGATATTCTGAGGTTGGATCTGAACCGTCCATCAGAGGAGGATGCATGGCAGAAATCGAGCACCATCGAGGAAAGTCCTGAAAGGGAGGTCGTCTATCGGCATATCGGGAATCGGGATATTGGGAATCCCATGGAAAAGAAGTCCATACCTTTTGGAACTCTGAAGTCCGAAACCCTGAATGGAGGGAGGTATCATTTAGGGGGCCAACTGTTGACATAGCGGAGAATCGGGATTCGGCATTTCACGAGTCGTGAGGACATGTACATTTCGGCATAAGAAATACCGAAACCCCGATTGGAGACAGGACTGTGGTCATAGAGGGCAGGGTCGCGTGGACTGTGATTCTATCCCAGGGAGGGGCTAGCAGAAGATGACATCATATCGGGGGTCAGAGAATCGTGGATCCCAAGGACAAAGTGTCTATGCACTTTGGCATGAGAAATTCTGAAGCTCCGAAAGTATATAAGGTTGCGGTCTTATGAATTGGTGGTCCTAATATTCTATTCCTGAACCCTCAAGGGATTCTCTGACTCATACACTCCTTGCAGAGTCTTCTCATGCGCACGCAGGTGCTATCCATACTGAGATTTCTTGTAGATTCGACCTCCACATAAACTCGTTCCTTCTTTCCTTTCTCCCACATATGGAGAATGAAATGTCTTCCGGCCTATCTTTCACTCAAGAAACTTAATTGATGAGTTATTCAGGGTGTTTAGAAACCCTGTGAAGATCCCTCAGTGGAATCTTCTTCAACTTACAGAACTCAAAGATTTATGTTCTTCCTCTGTGCATGTCTGCATGTTTACTCAATGCCCACCTGGTAGAGTATCTTCTCACAGAAAATTCAACAATTATTTCCTCTTGTGCACTCCTTGCACCTGCTCAATGCCCACCTAAAAGAGCTCTTAGAATCCTCAGTGATTCCGCTTCTTCTGTCTGAACTCACAACATAGTGCTTCCAAATGCACCACTGTGCATATGCTCAATTCCCACTTGGTAGAGCTACATAACTCCTCAGAGCTTCTGTCTGCAACTGTGTCTTCTCCCACACAACCTTTACTCCATGGTATTCAGTAACCTCAAAGTTCTTCCTCTCCTAAGTTGTTGAATCCAGTTCCTGTGCCACAACATGTCTTTGTCTGACTCCGCAGAGTTCAGAAGTGCATCCTCTGTGCACGGCTCTCAGAACCCACAGTGTTCTGTCACACCCTCTTGGCATGAAGCCTGAAAGACCTTTTATCCCTAAAAATCAAACAACCTGAAAATGTACAACCACAACATACATTCACAACATATGAAGAACACTCACAGACATCCACATAACACAGAAATACATGTAGGAAAAACTGCTTCTATTTATATTAAAAAATGGCAAATGCCTGTATTTTACAAGGTGTTCTCGAGCTCTCTCTTCTGCTCTCTAATCACAGAACTCTACTCATCTAACTCAACTTTTTTCTACAACTACTACAAAATGAGATATGAAAATCTCTTTTACCTGAGGGGGCTCTTCGAGCTCTTCCCTCCAGCCTACCTACCTTATTCAATTACATTGAATAGTTGTCTAGTCCAGCATCTGGATCTAGATCTCAGCCATACAAACATTAAAGGTCGATCTACCTAATGCCTGCACAAAGGCATGACTTCCCATCTCAACAGCTTAAACATTAAATTACATTCAATTCAAAATTTAAATGAGGACTGCGCCTCTCTCTTCAACTTTGAATGCACGCACTCGACGTGGCTGGCTAGCTAGCTGGCTGGTGTGGAGAGATGCTCCTGCATCACAATGTAATATGGTATACCATGTTACATTGTAATATGGTATACCATATTACATTGTAATACGGTATATCATATTGAGAATCTGGATGTTGGGATTTTTGATTCGTGATTGACCCATAGCGTTGTGGTTGAGTCATTCCCTTACCAAAAAAATTAAGGTTACTCACATTCATATGAATGAAGGAAATCAAAGTTGTTCCCACGAGAAAGGTTGTAACACTTTGAAAGGATGGTAGATCAATACAATGGATCACTTGTTTACACAAAGAAACTTACACCTATTCAATTAAAGGTAACTCACCCTGTCGTTGAGGTGTAGGACAGTCGGTGACAAAGTGTGTTGTTAAGCCACTCTGTGTTGAAAAGTCACCAGTTCGAAACCTACGGGGACAAAAAATCCAATCATGTTAAGGGTTGGTGTGGCTTAGGCTGGGTGTGATCCCTGGGTGACTTTGACAACTTAGATGCCCCTGAGTCGTGGTTTCTCAAGCCAAAGGTTAATCCCACTTCCAAGAAGGTCCGAAAAAATTACCAAACATAAAAAAAAGGTAACTCACCCTATTCAAATGAAGGTACATGATGCCATATAAATGAAGATAAATGGAAATGTTTAACTCGAAGGGTAGTTCACACCAAATCAAGTTAGTATGATCTGAATGTTTTGAAATGAAGGGTGATCACACTACTCTATGTGATAGTTTCTCACACCACCCTAAATGAAGGATGATTTCCTTGTTGAAGTTGGGGTACTTGCATTAATGAAAACAACTGGTAACACATGCAACTATAAATGAGTACTGAATCACACATGATGAAGGGGAGATAGAAAATGTTTCACTTGGAGTAATGCAATTTGGTGGGAAGTATAATAGCTAGTAGTATATGTTATAGTCGTAGTTTTAACCGTACATGCCAGAAGGGAATCCAGTAGAAGATGAAAGTCAAAATACATTTCTTGCTCAGGATTTAGGACTTTTTTTTAGGGTCTTCACGTGGAATATAGGATAAAACATGCGATGATAGTCATTGGTCGTTTATAATGCAACAAGCGATGATCCCTACAACCTTATAGATTTGCAAAGTTATGAAGTGGTAAGCAAGGGATCAGTCGTATCTTTGTGGCATGGGGATATAAAATCATAGCATTCGAGTTTCTAGTGGCTTCCAGAATATATAGAAGCTCTCCCAAGCCTCTTCCAAGGATATATATAAAGAAGGAAAGTCTTGAGAAAGAGGGGGAAGAATATTTTGCATAGTTACGATGTCCAATTATAGAGGTGCTTCTCCAGTCACAATGACCACAATCAAATTTCCTAGTCAGATTTAGAAGTTGAGGAGGAATTAGGAGCAAGGAGAAAAGAGAAATGTTTTCACATCCAAGGTATTATGTTTGATGTGTTTCCTACATGTTAATGAATTGATCATTGGTTTCCCCTAAATGTGTTTGTATTTGATTTGTAAATGCTTAGATATGGTCTCGTGTTAAATAGATCAAGATAGATCTAGTGAATTCGATTTTTGTAACATTAGGAGAGAAAGTAGATCAATAGTTGTTTGTATTCTCATGTGTAGGAAGAAAATTTTAGGAGTTGGAGCTAGATCTCAGGTGGTGCATCAACCAAATATGTGAGGAAATCATTGGTCATGAGGTATGCTTACTATTCTTCTTGGTTAAAATAAAAATAATTTGTTGGCATGTAGGGAAACCATTATAATTCTATCCCCATTGTATGTCTAGAATCATTAGGCAAGTCCTAAGGAGATCTAAGTTACCATACTGGTGATATTTCTCCAATAAATTTCTAGGTAGATTAAATGTTTGGAATGTAGAAGGCCAAATGATTTGGCATTAAGAGAGTCTCCAAGGGAAATTAGAAGAGACATAATATAGCATATAAATTTCCAATCAATGGATTCATCCATGGGAGTGGACGGAGGACATAATTAGAATTAGGGTAATAGGGCTCTATTGAATTAAGTGGATCATCTCCCACCATGATTATATAATTATTATGAAGTGGGGTATATTGAAAGGAATTACTTATATCCTCACTAGACTTGATGTGGGTACTACCAAAAGACAATAGATAATACACATGATTGTAGAAAAATAGTTACTATGAATGATAGAAACATAGTTACTATGAATGCAAGAAATATAAAACCTTCCATAATTTGGCCACTAAGATAATGCATGATTCTACTAGTATATATAGTGGAAGATGAAGTCAAAGAATTTTTGAAAAGTTTTCTATAGATAATAGTCAATGATAAATCCACAACAAAGTTAAGGGAGGTCCTTGGGCCAATGTTTGAGTCACCAATAGAGGCACAAGATAGTCCCTTAAACCATGTCTAGTATATATCACTTTGGTATATATCCTTGAATGATATCACTTTGGTATATATCCTTGAATGATATAGAACTAGTAGATCTAGTACAACACGTCTCAATTTCAACATATCTTAGTATATCTTGATCATCACTCAAGGAAGATAGACCCGACATATACCTATTTGGTAGTACCTACACTCGTTAAAACAAAAAGATAAGTTATTGTGGGAATATATGTTTGTGGTACCGGCACAGTTGCATATAGTTGCATATAGTTGCAATATAGTTGCATATAGTTGCATAAGTTGCATTGTTGCATAAAGTTGCATAAAGTTGCATATAGTTGCATAAGTTTCATTGTTGCATAAAGTTGCATATAGTTGCATAAGTTGCATTGTTGCATAAAGTTGCATAAAGTTGGATATAGTTGCATAAGTTTCATTGTTGCATAAAGTTGCATATAGTTGCATATTGTCACTAAAAAACATGATAAGTTGCATTGTTGCATATAGTTGCAAATAGTTGCAATATAGTTGCATATAGTTGCATAAGTTGCAATGTTGCATAAAGTTGAATATAGTTGCATATAGTTGCATAGTTGTATATAGTGGGATAAGTTGCATATTTGTATATAGTTGCATATAGTTTCATAGTTGCATATAGTTGCATATTTGCATAAAGTTGCATATAGTCACTAAAAAACATGATAAGTTGCATTGTTGCATATAGTTGCCTAGTTGCATATAGTTTCATATTTGCATATAGTTGCATACGAAATTGTTGCAATATAGCTGCATAAGTTGCATTGTTGCATAAAGTTGCATATAGTTTCATATAGTTGCATATAGTTGGATAAGTTGCATATTTGCATACAGTTGCACAAGTTGCATAGTTGCATATAGTTGCATAAGTTGCATATAGTTGCATATAGTTGCATAAGTTGCATATGAAATTGTTGCAATATAGTTGCATATAGTTTCATATAGTTGCAATATGGTTGCAATATAGTTGCATAAGTTGCATAAGTTGCATATAGTTGGATAAGTTGTGTATTTGCATATAGTTGCATATAGTTTCATATAGTTGGATAAGTTGCATATTTTCATATAGTTTCATATAGTTGCATAAGTTGCATATAGTTGCATAAGTTGCAGAAGTTGCATTTTTGCATTCTCATACACCTAGGGAGTATGAGAATTAATTGACACAAATATGCATACTACCAAATTACATTAAGTGGATTGTAACATCCCTCTCTGGCGCACTGAGAAAACGTATTATTTGAGGACACTTGCTTGCAAGTGATCTGGACTTTTCTGATGTTAAAACATTTATACTTGATTATGATGCGTTATGATAGACGACATGAGGTTTTACTATTTGATGTAGACAGGTGCTATTGACTCAGTTTTATTGAGTGTGCAGGGTTTTGGACCTTGATGATGCAGAGGCATCGGTGGAACCCCTTGGACTCTGGATTGAGTCAGGGAGTGTGCTAAATGGGTTGATTTATTTACTGTGATATTTTATTGATTTGATGATTTGATGATTGACATGTTCTCACACGATTGTTGATGATGCAGGCTGACGATATCTTGCTGACCAGACTCACATATGGAGTAAAGGGGCCACACACAATTTCCAGAGAGGTTGAGGGAGAGGTGTGGACAACAGCCCTGCCATAGCCTACTAGCACTCCCGTCGTGGCTCGAACTGTAGGTTAAAGATTACCTAGTTCGAGAGGATCCATGATGTCGTGAGGGCAGACTGCGACAGTCGCTCATGATGATTCTAAAGGGTGCACAATAAGGTAGGGGCCTTATTCCTTAGATCCCTTAGTCTCCCACAAGTTCACATGGCAGAGTGTTGACTCAAGGGGTTATAGATGTCTACCAATCATTCAAGTTGGCGAGTGGCACCCTTGGAGCATGTGGTGCATCCTGAAGGGCACATCGCGCAAAAGAAACACAAGTTGGCGAATGGCACCCTTGGAGCACGTGGTGCATCCTGAAGGGCATGTCGCGTGAAAGAAACGAATGAGGCGAGTGGCACCCTTGGAGCACGTAGTGCGTCCTAAAGGGAACATCGCGTTGATGATGATGAAGAAACAAACCTAGATGGCCCTAAGACATTAACGCCTTAAGAAATCCTTAAACAACTTCCCTAACCAATTGTCGCCTAGCTCAGAATCTAAGCCCTAAGCCTAAGACTTTTCTAGGGTAAAAATTTTAGTGTAACCTTAGTGAAAAAGCCCATAGAATAAAAATAAAAATTCAAACAAAAACCCACTTAAGTAATAGTTAGGTCTTCATAAAATTCTTGGGGTAAATAATGAGAGTAAGAATTAAATTAAAACTAATGGTTTTAAAATTTTGCAAAGAAGAAATTATTTCCTAACATGTGAAAGAACAAAAGATAATTAAATAAATAATAAATGAAAAGATTAATTAGCGCATTTACCTTTTTGGTTTTAAAAAAAAAGAAAGAAAGAAAGGGAATAATAAAAATAGGGAAATGAGTCGTTTAATAAATTTAAAGAAAATAATTTTGGAGAAACGTGGGGGATGAGTGACACTTGTAAGACAGAGAATTTTTAGAGGGTTTTCATTAAACGTAAATTAAATGTGATTTAGGGAAAGGGTGGGTCTCAAAACTCTATAAAAGAAAGGGAAGAGGAGGAAGATGGGGATGGGCGGTTAGCGTATCGTTACGCTGCTGAATTGTGACTTGAATGATTGCTTGTGAGGAGTTGGGATTTTCTCATCTTATATTGGAGTGGTAGCTCAGCCTTGCGAGGCGAGCTGGGAAGCTAGCCATATCATCTGGATTGTGTGGCCCCCTTGTGGCTCGGGGGGCTAAGGGGGAAGTAGATTACCCTTAGCGTTGGTTGGGAGGTACCGATGAGGTCTCGACGGTCAGTGAGCGGGAGCGACACGGAGCGCGTGGATGACACTCAGAGCGAGCGACAAGGAAAAGGTACGCTCGTTATTTTGTAAAGTATAAAGCAATGGTAACTTATGCTTGAACTGTATGTTTGTGGTAAATGAAAGAATTAGGTCTTGAGCACTTGCCCATTGTTGTTTGCCTAAAGTTTGTGGTCAGCATTCTAGTTTGGGTTTCACTATTCTCTAGTTTAGATCTTATGCTTGCGCGATACCCTTAGTGTCTTTATTTCCCGAGATGATATAAGCATCAACCTCTATCTGTGGTTGCTTCTTGTGTTTGACTTGCTCTACCTTCCATGCTGTCACAATGTATCCATGGTAAAATATTTACTTATTTATATAAATAAAATTGTAGGTTGTATCTTCATCTTTGGCATTGTAGTTGGTTGTTAACCTAGATCTACCTGTTGATCACCGAAAGGGTAAACAAACCATGTAAATTTATTGCTGGCCTTTGGTTCTGTAAGTTGGACAAATGCCATCTAAACTCAGAGTCTCCACCATTTTAACAGGGATTTCATCCTGAGCGAATTTATGTTTTTCTTCTTCTTTCCTGAGCGAATCCCGTGGGTGATTCTACCTAAGCACCGCTCCCTTAGCGGGAGTTACACCTCTGCGTCCTTTGCCCTTGACCTGCGTGCTTAAACCCTTAGATTGCATTTTTATTTTATTTATTTCATGGTCGAATTCGTTCAGAACCCGACCATCTGAATTCATCTCACCTCTGGTAGCCACGGATTCACCTTCCCTTTTTATCCTGAATCGCGACTTATTGCTGGGTATTGAGTTTTTATTCACATTTACTGTGGTAACTTCCTTTCGACGCCTTGCTGATTTCTGGGCATTGGGGTACCCCTTCTTTGGCGATTTTCCCTTGACAACGACCTTAATTTGTGATTTCCTGAGGTTAGTGACTGCATTGTTGTTCGCATTTTCGGCATTTGTCATGACTGTGTTTAGTATTTCGATGGGCGTATTTAGTGGACTGCGTTCCTCAAGGTTACGACATGTTCTTTGTCTGCTGGCCTGAGCATGATTTCTCTGTCTGTTGCCACTGTAGAGCCTACATGCTCCTCCTCTACCGGGGTCTACCCTTTTTACTCTGAGCGAACGATAGGCCTGCAACCAACCTTATCGCCTTTACATCTAACACTTGCAGAGAGAGGGGGTCACGGGTTAAATGTGGTCAGTGAGTCGGTAGATAGGTTAAATTTTTATTGTGCTGGAAGTAACCTTTGCTTCTTCAACGGATTCCTTTATGAGACAGTTAGGTCCGGCCTTATTTCACGGCAGGAGTTATGGCAGAATCATGGACCCAACCGATATGCACAGGTCGTCTTCCATGATGGTAATCTTCACCTTTTTGGCAAGCCGCTGGATGGGTAGTTGTTAACCAACTGTATTTTTCTCTTATCCCTCTTATTATTTTTGGTTAGGCATAGGCACAGCCTAGAACCAAGAACTGGTATCCTTGAGCCTGCTTTTGCAACCCCCCTCCCTTAACGTTTTCGCCAGAGCATGCGTGGGGGGTTAAGTAGTTCTGTTTGATGTCAACATTTGTATTGTATCACAATTGTTCGGATTTTTATATCATTTTTTAAAGATAATAGTAATTTTTATAAACGAGATGCACTTAGAACTCGTGTTCTTCCTTGCGCGTTTTCAGCTACCAAATTTTATTCCTTTATAACTAACTTTGTGCAGCTGTTTCCACTTGGGGTAAATGCATCTATTTATCATTAAATCTTGAATAGGTTTTACGTGATCAACGCATTCGCTACCTTCATCTTGTGGAAGGGCCCAGCTAAGCAAGTAAATGATATTACTTAACCATTTCATCCACTTGATAATAGTTTCTTGAAGAAAAAAAAAAACACAAAAAAAAACAAACTATTTTTAAGACCGGGCAAAATCCTTTATCCATCCATAACTAGTAATTATTTCAATGTGTAGGGTATGTAAGTTGGAAACAAGGGTAACCAATGGTAAATAGTAAAAGGGGTGAGGTGATTGTGTAGATAGATAAGACGTAACGTGTCGTCATTTTATTGCAAGGTCTCTATTATGGAAATTAATGAGGTCATCATTATGGGAACGTCATTTTAACTCTAATGTTAATGGCCACCTATAAGATATAGGGTGATTGTTATCTTATTGCGAGTTGAGTGTGATAAATGAGTAGTAATATTTTGGTGTACATTAACAATTATGTAATGAATGTGGTATTGATGGTAATATTTAGGGTAAGGCTAGTTTTCAATTACTATTGTTGTTCATGGTAAAATTTAATGTAATGTATTGATTAAAGTTAATGCCAAATGTTTTGGTAAGGTTAAGGTTCTACGTTATTTGTTTTATGGAAATGTTAAAATAATGGTTATAGAAAATTTGTAAGTTTCTAGGTGGTCATCATTTTATTTAGTTACGGTAAATGTAATGTGGTTATTGTATGATAACGATGTTGAGTTTAATTATCATTAATAACAGGTACGATGCAATATCTTGAAATAAGTTCAACAAGCTAGTAGGATTAAGTAAATGGGGATTGTGATTAACTGAATTTACATTATTTAAGGTTGGATAACTTGTCGATTAATGAAATTTAAATGGAGTTTTGGGTCTGTAATTAATGCCATTTGAGTCGTAGAAGATACCTGGTCTTAACAGTGGATGGTCGTTGTCGGAGTCCTTTGACTTGCGCATTCCGTAGAGGTCATGGTTGTTTATTTATTAAATTGTTGTAATTGATTGTGGCCTTTGATTGCTTGGTCTACCTGTGTTGGGCGGGATGTAGACACCTCCATGTAGCCTAGTATATAAGTCTGTGTGTGTGATTGTTTTTGTGTAAAGAATCCTGTGCCATATCAAGAGTCTCAGGCCCTTTAAAGGCAGGGTTTCCACTCTTGTGACACACATGACAAAAATTACTAGTTTATGCCTGAGAAGTCGGCCCGGAACCTATCTCACCTTCTCTCTCTCTGGAGCAGAGAACGAAGATTAAACGCCCTGCTTTCCTGTGCAAAAATAGTAAGATCTACTACTATGGATTCTTCCTTCGGTGTTCGTACTGTGCATAACCCAGTATGTCGTTAATGATTGAAGTTACTTGTTGTG
>ML782598.1:436306-477041 GCA_009831015.1 Picea engelmannii | reverse complement strand
AGTAGCTAGCGAGCGTGGGACAAACACCATTTCATTTTTGCCACATGTTGAAAATGTTTGAATTGTTTTGAAAGTTTCGATGCGAAACATTAATGTAATAGTTAAGAGGAAGCACACTTAGATATTGTAAACAGATCTTGAGGAGTTGCTCTCATCTGTAGTAGGTGAAGGCATTTATACATAACTAATGTAAGTAGGTAGATTTAAATGCAGATTAGATAGTTTAGAGCGTAGGAGAGAAAACTGACTATAGACACCCTCATTTTGTATCATTTGTAACATTAGCAACATTATCAATTGAGAAGAGAGCATAGAGAAGAGAAGAAGCAAAGCGATGTGTAGAAGAACCCATGTACAAAAGTTATGAAATTAATATATATGAAGCTTTGATTCAAACTCATGGTGTTCTAATGCTTTCTGTGTATACATGATGAATGTTATGCTCGTGGTTATTTTACTCTTTCTGTTGTGCATTTGCTTTTATGCTATGTATGTATGATTTCATGTTAAGTATTTGAAGTCTGAGAGAGTAAGGAAATGAGTTTCAATTGTTTCTCTTCTTGAGTAAAAGTTCCTACAAGGAGTGCAATGGAGTGCCCGCAAAGAGTGCGTTGATGGGTTCAGAGTTCATCTCTGAAAGGTTAGGAGGCATACCGTTATTCTCATTTTCCATGGAAGTGCAAGTCAAGCACATAAGCTATGTGCAGGTTGGTTGGAAGTTCAAAACTTGTCAACCAAGGAGAGGGTTGAAGAATGTTGTCGCAAGGAGTTGCAAAGAGTCAAAGGATTCAAATACTTCGATGTATTTGAAGAGTGCCGCAACGGGTGAGTGCAGAAATGTCATAGGAGATTTGAGTTAGTGAAAGGAAGCTCAGGAGAATTAGTGTATTCAAGGTGTTGAAGAGCAGAAGAGGAGTCTTTGGTCATCGTGTAGAGGCCAAGTTAGAACCAGAGTTCTTTGAGGAAAAGTTTTGGAGAGTCGAAATTCTTTGAGGAGAATACTGAAACAATGGGGATCGTTGGATCTACAGAAGTTGTGAGAAGGATAATGTTTAGGATAGAGACATCCTTTGGATATCCTAGATTAACGTCAACCATTGATCAAGATTTCCAGGGATGTCAGATCATTTCAGAGTTTCAGACTTTAGAAGTCCAAGTTGCAAGTTTGGGTCTTGACACATCAAGTACCTGAAGTCTGAAAGAATTCTCATCAGTGTAGAGAGAAGAAGTGGAAGGTTGGAGTTTAGGGTTTCGGAAGTATCGAGGGAGAGCGTTCGGGATATAGTAGAGGAGAAAATATGAAACACGGAGAAAGTGACACGTGGAAGGACATGAGGCTTCTTGAAGAGATTTGTGGACAACAACAAGGAGAAACAAGATTAAGTTTTTGGAACTTCGAATTTCGGGGTTTTGGAAGTCTCGAGGGAGAGAGATCATGACAGAGAAGGGGAGAAAACCCGAAATGAAGAAGAGATGACACGTGAAAGGAAATGAGACTTCCCGTCGAGTTTGTGAAACAATGAGGTGACGTACTATTTCGAAATTTCAGGATTTCAAAGACCGAAAGGTGGAGAGGATACAAAGTTTGAGATTTGGCATATCGAACTCCCAATACACAAAATAGCATTGACCGTTGGATCAAGGGAGATTTTAGAGTCGTTGATCTCCTTAAAAGGGGGTTTCATGATTTCGATAAATTAGGTTTCGGGATTTCGGGAGTCGAGGAGTAGAGTTGCACGACATCACAACTCCTGAATTCATGAAAGCTGAAAAGATGAAATTGACATCAGGAAGGGTCAAGTGTTTAAGTATTTCAAGTTTCAGAGGTTGAAGAGGTAAGGCGCTCGACCAAGGGATTCGCGAAATCATGAAATCTGATATCCCGAAATAAAGGAGGAATTCCCTCAAGGTGTTGTTGTGGGTAGACTTCCCAAAAAGGAAATAGAAGAGCCAGTCATGCTCTCAGGGGTTGAAAAGAAAAAATCTTGTGCAGATCCTGACCTGCAGGTCTGGGGAGGGGTCTATGTCACATTGCATTAGGAACATGTTGGCATAATGAAAAATGAAATATATGCAGTAAAAAATTGAAATATTGCACCGATAAATTGTAACAATGATTGATCAAAGGTTGAGTTGAATGGTATGTAAGATATCTACCCCCATATCCGCACCCCCTCCATCTATTCGATTTAAGTTGTAATCGATCAACAATTCTTCACCTAGAACTATTGGTTTTGTTGCACATACAAATATATGATTTCATTTGCATCCCTCAAATATGCAATTCGATTTCTTAGTTTTTTCCACTGGTCGTGTACTATTTATAAATCCCGCAATTTTTCTAGTATATTTTGGCCTTCCATCAATATACATAGTTTTCCCTTTATTTTGATTGTATCTACTAGTTGTATATAATTTGCGGCAACTCTGTATCTCCGCATACTTCACGTATATCGGACCAACATCAACCAGTGATTGTATTTGTATAATGGTCCAACATACTCCATCAATTCAGTTACATTTCCATAGCCGACCTTTATGCCATCCATGGAAAATAAACCCAATCCATGTAAGGACGAAGGAGCAATGTGATACATCCTCCCACAGATGAAGAAATATGTGTCCACTTCAGGTAGCTCCTTAGGTTCCCATCATTTCAATAGATTTTTATAACTCAAGGGAAACTCAATGTCACCTATGCTCTCAGCATCATAATTACATGACCCTCCATTGGCAATAAAAAATTGCATGTGTTTACGAAATCTTTTCCTTACCTTTTCAGATCTAGTTGATCTAGAACCGGTAGATCTAGTACAACACGTCTCACTTTCAACCTCTCTTAGTATATATTGATCATCACTTGAGGAAGACAGATCTGATAGATACTGTTTGGGTGGTACCTACACTCGTTAAAACAAGAAGATAAGTTATTGTGCCAATATACGTTTGTGGTACCAACACAGTTGCATATAGTTGCATTTAGTTGAAATATAGTTTCATATAGTTGCATAAGTTGCATTATTACATAAAGTTGCATATAGTTGCATAGTGTGCATATAGTTGTATAGTTTCATATAGTTGCAATATAGTTGCATAAAGTTTCATATAGTTGCATACATTTCATTTTTGCATAAAGTTGCATATAGTTGCATATAGTTGCATAGTTGCATATAGTTTCATATAGTTGAATATTTGCATATAGTTGCATAAAAAAAATTCATATAGTTGCATATAGTTGCATAAGTTGCATATAGTTGCATCAGTTGTATATATTTTCATATAGTTGCATAGTTGCATAAGTTGCATTGTTGCATAAAGTTGCATGTTGCATAAAGTTGCATAAGTTGCATTGTTGCATAAAGTTGCATGTTGCATAAAGTTTCATAAGTTGCATTGTTGCATAAAGTTGCATGTTGCATAAAGTTGCATAAGTTGCATAAGTTGGATTTTTCATAGTTGCATATAGTTTCATATTTGCATATAGTTGCATACGAAATTGTTGCAATATAGTTGCATATAGTTGCAATATAGTTGCATAAGTTGCAATGTTGCATAAATTTTCATATAGTTGCATAGTAGCATAGTTGGATAAGTTGCATGTTTGCATATAGTTGCATAGTTGCATATAGTTACAATATACTTGCATATATTTTCATATAGTTCCATAAGTTGCATTTTTTTTCAAAAAATTTCATATAGTTGCATATAGTTGCTTCTTGAAGAGTGGCTCCAAGGGTGGATTAGAGGAATTCTCAATCTTGATGGAGAACAACTGCTTAATGTGCATCTTCCAAACAACATTTCTCTCAAACTTGAACTCAAACATAAAAGGAATGATGTAGTGTTTGCATATGTTCACTAGGACAACATGTGCAGTGGTCAGAAAGGAAAAGGTAGAGACCCTTATTATTCGGTAGGATGAATTCCCTAACTAGCTTGTTAAAAATGGGAAGTTATTTAGATGGGATATATTATAAGGTGTTTAGGAATCCCCTTTAGAATTGGCGTACTTTGTAATAACCCTAGTTGAATATATGCTTAGGGATTATTAAGTAAAATTAATTAGATAATTAATTGTCCTAATATGGTTTTAATTAAACAATGATTAACATTAATAATATTAATTAAATATTTGTTTATTAATTAATTGTTTATAACTTTTGATTAATTAATTAATTACATATCACATTCAATGACATGGGTAATAAATTTAAGGGGCTTAATAATTTTAATTTGTTTAATTAAATGCTTTAYGTATGCAGGAGGGGATAAAATATTAATGAAGGGGATAAGATATTAAAGGGGGAGATAAGGAAATTAATGAGGGGAGGAGAGTCGGTGAAGGAGGATATGATGGGGAAGAGTCTTATGGGGAGGGAATTCTTTTGGAGGGGGAAGCATTTTTTATCCAAAATTGGATTCAGAAGGTTGTCAGGGCATGAAAAATGATCAAAAATGAAAGTGCTTAGAATCTGACAAAACCAACACCATTGCGTCCGTCTCGTCTTCCTGATTCCGGTGGTATAATTTTTATGTCAAACGGATTCCGTATGGAGAAGATATCGCATTCTGTCTGAAAAGTCAAACAGGCAAAAAAAAGATGTTGACTGGGTAGTCCGTACAGTGACACGTGTCATGTCCGTACAGTTACACGTGGCATGTCTGTATGATGGCACGTGGCATGGCCGTACAGTTGACACATGGCAGCACCAGAAGGCAACACGTGTCAGGCAGATTTGGCACTTTCGGCGCGTCGTTGGACCAATCCCAAAGTGACACGTGTCACCACTGGAAGGGTGACACGTGGTAGGGTGACGTCAGCAGCTCACGTGGCAGGTTGACGTGGCGTGTGACTGGGCGTACGGAAATCTGACGTGGCAAGGATGACATGGTGTACAAAAGTGATGTGGCAGCGACGCGTGGCAGTGACGGGGGCCAATCAAATGCTGACACGTGGCGAGTTCTGATTGGTTTTTAAGGAACCACGTGGCCCAGTCAGGGGCTGCCACGTGGCACCGTATTATTGGTCGTTGGTTTTTTTTGTAAAATTTGGTTTTGGCGACGCTGGAGGTCGAACCCACGACCTCCCGGGGAGCGAATGAACCAGCGAATTGGGCTAACCATGTGGCCGGACGGTGGTGCTTGTAATGTATTCGGCACATAAATTATTTATGTTAATTTAAAAGGTTTGGCCGGCAGGAAAAGGGCCGGGGCCTAAGCCCCAGCCCTCGACATATCACATGACCCCACCGTAGAACCTGGAGCGCGGACGGTTGGGTGTGGTTATAACCGTTAGCCGTGGCCCTATGGGCAGTTACCATATGACCACAGGGCGCGGGTTTCAAATGGGTTTTGTTCAATGGTTTTTATAATGTGATTAGCCCACAGTTGTAGAACCGTTACAATGTGACCGGGGGCCGTGCCAACGAAAGGAGTATAGCGCTTGGTTTTATTGCACCCATGTGACCAAGGAAAGGGGCACGCGCAAGAGCAAAGGGGGCTAGCGCACGGTTCTATTAACTATATTATGGTTAAAGTGGGTTTTCAACCACTTTTAATTATTATTACTGTAATTAACTCATTATTGGGAGTTATTGGGCTTTTTTAGAGCCTAATTCTTGGGAGGAAGTTGGAGATTGACAACCAACTTTCCCACTATTTAACCAAGGCCATGTTGAGGCCATTTTGTAAGCTTATGAAGCTTTTGGATGGTTTTGGAGAGCAGAGATGCTGAGGCAGAGCCAGGTCTAAGCCAGTTTGAGGCAGGGAAGCTGTTGAGGTAGAGATGTTGTCGGACGATTTCTGAGAGCTCGGGACATCCGTTTCAGGTGCCGTAAGTTGTGCAAGATTCTAGAGATCTGGGAGAACATGAACAGATCAGTCTAGAAGACATTTGACATTGTAAATATGTACTAATAAGCTTTCAAAAAGAAATAAAGAAGCCTCCCTCACAGAGAAAAGGACCGGAGACGTAGGCAAAGTTGTGCCGAACTCCGTTATCAAACTTGTGCATTATGGTTTGCTGTTTTTCATTGTATTTTAGAACTGCAAATATGTTAATGGTTGTATAATGCATTTTCTTTTCTCTCTCTTTCGTTAAGTTTCCCAACGGTCAATTAATGCATGCAAATAAAAACTCAACCATAAGTCATTTCGAAAAATCCTGACGGATCAATTTTGAGGAGGAGGATATATTTCTGTGGGAGATTTTTTTGTGGAGATCTCTGGTGTGAGGAGTTTGGTTTTGGGGGTTTTTGGTGAATCAGAAGTAGGGGGCACTGGTTTGATGGGGGTTTTTGGCATGAGGGCCAGGATATCCTTACGACATCCTGTAGCTAGGGAGCTGGACAGGCTACTCCTAGATGGCAGGGAGGAAAACTCGGTTTTGGGCAGTGTTTGACACAGTTTCAAATTCAGCAAAGGACAACCAGATCAATGGGGGAAGTAGCATCAGAAGAAGGTATTTTATTATGAATTGCTAAGTTATTTTCATGTTGTAGATACATTTTAATTTCTGCAGAATATTTATGCTTATAGGAAGTGAATGATTAATTTGCGTATGAGAAGGGAGTTATATATTAAATTGTATTAAATTTTGTATTTAATTAAGTACGGTCTCTACACATGGTATCAGAGCTACTTGTTTGAAATATGGGCCTGAAGGGCCAAGCTCTAGCTCCAGCTCCAGCTCCTGCAAGCCAAACCCACTAATATCTATTATATGCATATCAATATATATCTTTATACATAATGATTCCTCCTCCCAATAATTAAAGAAAAGCGCTTATAAATACGCACAGATGACATTATAGGCATATAAATGGGCATATGTAAAAGACATTTATTTAAACTGTAAAAAACATCTATATGCATATAAATGGAGTATATATATATATATACTTACACATTTAACCTATTTTAATATATAGCACATATTTATGCATCGATTCCACAAGCAAACACATCAACCATCCACATATCTCAACACCAAACCCACCAGACCTTGCCTTAACTCATCTATAATTGACAGAGCATAGTCAACTCCATTAGAAAGCTTCTCAACAGCCTCTGCATTCACCTCATCACTGTGGAGATATTTTTCAAGTCGACGAAGAGAAACCATAGCTTGTGTTGCTACAATGAGTAATTGAGGAAAGGATCTCAGGGGCTCTTAGAGAATTCGAAAAGTTGAAATTGCAGTAAAAACTCGACCTGGATTACGCTCTATCTGCATCAGTATGCATGAGCCAAATGATACAATAGAAACTGCAAGAGGTGATAACCACATCAGAAAAAAGGTTACAGCAGCAATATACATAATCCTCATTATCCAAATGCATTCTTTAGCATGAGAAACATCAACTTTCCTATGAAACCATTCATGCCAGGCCTGCAACACAATAATATTCATGTTGCTTATTGCTTCATTAGTGACCTTCATATGATTATGTTTGGAAGATAGTACCTATGTCATATATTTCTGTTGTTTAGAGGCTAGGAGTAAATAAATAACCATTGCAATTACCATAGTAGCCAAGCCAGCCAGTGCAGCAAGTTGAATCACGCCAAAGACAATAAGCAATGCAATGGATATTTTAATATTACCATTGTTTGTTTGCATGGTAGTTTCATACCACACTCCATACTTTTGTAAAATACTTCTCAATGTTTTTATGTAAGATGAAAACTTCAGCGTTCGACGAGAAATATGCAACTTTGCCTCTGACAATTACGCTAGCACAATCAAATCCTTACTAACAAAATGAGAACTAAATCCTTACTAACCAAAATGAGAACTACAATAAGCATGTTTCACATATAGCTCGGGCCCTAATTCTGTATGTCCAACAAATTTTCCTATGTAATTAAGCCCTAAGGTCATTAATGGTCAAACTATTTTTGCAGGTGCATTTCCACTATTCAATACTAGCAACAAAAAAATTCTACCAGTCAATTGTAAATTGCACAACTCTAAATAAAACATCTCGCATGTCATCATGATATGATATGGATACGACCCATATTCTTCTATTAAAAAACAATATTGGACCCACATCTGTTGATCCAAGCCCATAGTTGTCGAGCCAAGAACACCAACACATAACACAAAGCCCAACGCCAAATGCTAAGCCATCGAGGAGCTCTCTAGTACCTGCGCCAATTCATATGGAAAAGGATCCCCGAGGGGCATAATGTGCAACGCGAGGGAGAATCTTACACTACTAGATAGAATAGACCTGGACGAAAACTCCTGCCATTCCAGCCAGTCTGATTCTAGATAGATATACGGGTCGAACGCTCACTAGTCAGAAGATTCCTCTCGAATTAACCCACTCTAAAGTATAATCTATGCACAACACACCGATTCTGGATAGATGTACGGGCTGAACCCACACTAATTCTGATCATGAGCCACTCTGAGTCTTTTTCTATGTATGGAAACCCCCCCCCATATCATATAAAGTAAGTAAAGCCTTCCGCATTGGTTTGGTCTGATCCTGGTTCTAGAGGGAGTAGAGATATAGCTACACATATTTGTACCCAGTGCCAACACAGTGAGCGTAGCGAAGGCCTATAAATTAGAATAATGCATTGCTAGTTTCTTACAATGAGAAACTTAAAATCAAGCAACGCCAAAAGAGACCAACAAAAAAAATCAACAACGAAAACATACCTGGGTGGGTGAGAAAAAGTTCAGAAAAAAGTTCAATACTTGAGCCAAAAAAAGAAAGAAATACATAGAGCGAAAAAAAAAGACAGAGCTACTAGTTATGGAAATCGATGGGAATGGAACTCTTGACTCCGTGAACCAAACAAACAAATGACAGACCTATTCAGAAAATTGCCAGATAAGCCAGTCATGAACCGTGCCTCCTGGACCATGAGCTCTGACTAATTCCATTGACTATAAAATCCCGAGTTGTAGGTAGTATGGAGGAGAGGGTTAACCATGGAGGTCATGCTCCCTCACAACTCCCCGCACGACCACAACAAATGAGGGAGAAATAGAAGAGTCTAGGGTTTAAAAGAGATGGTCAATTTTTTATTCCAAATAAAGGAGAGCCAAAGGCACGTGGGCCACATGAAAGCCCCAAGTTGCTTACTTAGAAGTCTTAGGGTAAGTGGGTCTCATGCAATCCCCATGTTTCCAATTCAAAGTCTTTTTTTTTTTTTAATTTGGCTTAATTTTAATTTTAGTTGTTTATATTAAATTTTCTTTTATATATATATTTTGAATTTGTTTTAAGTTGATATATATATATATATATATATATAATATTTTTTAAATGAAATTTAATTACACTTGAAAGTAGTTTTCAACGTAAATTTTAAACATTTAATATATCATTTTAATATATATATTTAAATATATATATATATATATATATATATCATTTGATATATTTAAAAAAAATTCAAATTAAAGATTCAATTAAAGTGTAATTATTAAGTTTAATAAATCTTAATTATGAAGTTTAATAAAGTTTAATTAGTAAGTTTAAGTAAAGTTAATTAGTTTAATTTAAGGTAAAATAAAGTTAAACTACATTAAAAGTTATTTAAAATTTTAGAGGGTCCATGGGTTTTGAACCCAAGACCACCCACCAAGCAAAGTGCCTTAAGAAGAGCACTAAGACCAATGCGCCCTCATAAGTCTTTACAAATAAATTCATATACTTAAATAGATTAATGGTAACAGAGTGTATCGCGAAGTACAAACTCCGATTATCCAAGCGTCAAGCTCACGAGACCTTACACACAACTCATCGAGCCAATCGCTGAGCCCTTTCATTCCATTCCACCAGTCAAATCTAAGTGCTAAACTCCAATGCTTGAAATCCACTCTACAATCCTCAAGACTCACACCTATAGCAACCGAGACACACAATTCAATGCATATGTACAATGCGCCAAGGATAGCCCACGAGTCAAGCATCGAAGGATATTTAGTTGTAAGCGAAAAGTTTAAAGGACTTAGACTAGGACAAGCGGGAAGGAGGAGACATACACAATAGGAGAGTAATATAGAGGAAGTCATGAGTATGACGCAAGGCTAGCATAGCTACTGGGCAAGGGAGTCAATAGTTTTCTTAGGCGAAGAAATCAATCTTACACGCTTTAGCCCTAACCTAGCCAATCCCCTAAAGAGACTAGTGTCTGTTTACAGACAAGTAAAGAAAAACTTACACCTAACCCTGTTTCTAGTTTGAGTAGCACCAATTTGAAATGTCCTTGAAATCACCTTGACAACTTTGGTTGATGCAGTTTAAGTCATACAGGATGGTCAGGACTCGACGAAAATAAGGTAGGGAGCATTGTCACAAGCACTGCCACCACCATCGCCCGAACTAGCTCTCATACTGCACTTGTTGGAGGCCATAAATGAAACTTTAAAGGGGTGAAAACCAGCAGGGACCGAGGTTGAACCCCCACCATCTGGAATGGGTAATCCAGAAGCATCAAGGGATTCATGGGGAGGACCTCCACCCAAAGACATCACACGAGAATTAAAGAAGATCAAACTTCCATATTTTGTCGGGGGTTGCGCCATTGAACGTGCAAAAGAATGGTTGGAAGGCATGACAAGGTGTTTTTCTTTAAGGGACTATGCATCCAACTCAAAGGCAAAGATCACAATTTTTTCAGTTAAGAGATAGTGCCTTGAAATGGTGGGGCAACCAGGAAAGACAACTGCACCTTACCCCAGACATAGTATCTTGGGAACTTTTCGAGGAGAGTTTCCGAAGGAAATATCTGCCAGCGTACTATGAGGAACAACAGGTAGGGGCATTTCATGCCTTAATACAGGGAAACAAAACTATAGAAGAATATGAGATATGATTTATGGAATTGGTCAAGTTTGTTTCGTATATGGATAATGACCAAAGATAGGCAGAGCACTTCGTCTATGGATTAAACCCTATGATAAGAGCTATGGTGCATATGTGGAAACCGTCTTCAGTAGTGGAAGTTGTGGAAAATGCACGTTATGTGGAGGAACACATGAACTTAACTGAAGGTATGAGACCGGTCTTTCTGCATCGTCCTGGATTCATGGGGAAGGTCCCCAGGACATTTCCTAGGGGAAGGGGCTCAAGGCGACGTCCATATGGTAACAAAGTTGCACCAAGGACAATAACTGCAGGGATTTCAATGGTAGTGATCGCATCATCTTGTTCATCACCAACGACGCAGACAGGTCCACGACCATCTCAAGGAACAACTAGTAGGGTAGGGGTTCCAAGGGAAGGAACTCATTTAAGAGACAGTCACATAATAGTGCACAGGTTCAATCTCGTGTTACCTATTGGGGATGTGGAGGACCCCATTACTAGCATGACTGTCCAGAGTTACAATCAGGATTCACACATAGAGAAGGAAAGGCCTCGATTGGAAGAGCAAGTAGCAGCCACCATATTTACGCAACGATTAATAATCGCCAGGCCGAGCATCAATCCACAGTGGTGGAGTCATCAGGTACGCTAAATCATATCAATGTTAAGTTTTTATTTGATTCTGGTGCTACAGATAGTTTCATTTCACCATCTGCATTAGAAAAGAGTGGGTTGGAAGCCTATGAGCACGATGACTTTAAACAAGTCGAGATGGCTTCAAGGGAAACGAAAGCGGTAGTACCTAGTGTTGATAATTGCATAGTAGACCTAGGAGTGTGTACTACCAGGTTAAATGTATACGTCACTGCTCTCGGGACGTATGACCTAATCAATGGAAAGGATTGGTTAGCAACTCACTGATATTTGGTTGATTTTTTTGTAAAGAGTGTGCTCTGTGTAGACGACGAAGGAAGGCCAATAGAGATCCAGGGTGTACGGAGAAAAGTTTCATTACGATTTATCTCAACTATCAAAGTTAAGCGATGCTTGAGGCAAGGGTGTCGACTATATGTAGTGGAAGATGTGAACAAAAGGAAGGGACCCTCATTAGATTAGTACCCGGTATTGTCAAAATTTAAGGATGTTTTTCCGAACGAGTTACCAGGGTTACCTCCTAAGAGGGAGCTTGATTTTACTATTGAGATAAAACCTGGTGCTGAACAAATCTCCAAGAATCCATATCATATGACAGCACCAGAACTTTGTGAGTTGCAAATGCAATTGAAGGATTTGTTAGACTTAAGGCTAATAAGGCCCAGTGTCTCACCTTGGGGTGCACCAGTAATTTTTGTAAAGAAGAAGGATGGATCCTTACGACTGTGTATAGACTACAAGGACTTGAATCATTCTACAGTGAAAAATAGGTACCCGATGCCACAAATAGATGACCTCTTTGATCAGATGAAAGGATCAGTGATATTCTCAAAGATTGATTTGTGATCAGGGTATCATCAGTTAAGGATTAACGAATGGGATATCCCAAAAGCTACCTTTCGAACTCGGTTTGGAGATTACGAGTTTGTCATAGTACCTTTCGGATTGACCAATGTGCTATCAGTATTCATGAGCCTTATAAACGACGTATTCTGGAAGTACTTAGACCATTTTTTACAAGTCTTTCTAGATGACATCCTCATCTATTCCAAGAATGAAAGAGAAAATGAGGAACAATTACGAGTAGTTTTGTCCTGCCTTAGAGAGAACAAATTGTATGGGAAGTTGTCGAAGTGTTCCTTCTTTCAGAAAGAGATACATTATTTAGGTCATATAATTTCCGGTGAAGGAATTTCTGTAGACCCAAAAAAGGTAAAGGCCATAATGGAATGGCCAATGCTAAAAAATGCCCATGAGGTGAGAAGCTTCATGGGGCTAGCAGGTTATTATCGAAGATTTTTGGAAGGATTCTCAAAAATAGCGAAACCCATCACCACTTTGCAATGCAAGGGGGTTAGGTATGAATGGACAAAAGAGTGTGATAGTGCATTCATTGAGCTTAAGAGGTTACTAACTAGTGTGCCAATTCTATGAGTGTCGGATATGGAAAAGGACTTCACAGTCTGGATGGATGCCTCGAAGCAAGGGTTGGGGGCCGTGCTAATGCAGGATGGAGGAGTGATAGCTTATGCTTCAAGGAAGTTGAAGAAACACGAAGAGCTATACGTGAATCATGATTTAGAGTTGGCAGCTGTAATGCTAGCTCTGAAACTTTGGAGGAACTATCTTGTTGGGTGAAACTTTGAGCTCAAAATGGACCATCAAAGTTTAAAACATCTCTTCACTCAAAGGGATGTTAATTCTAGGAAAAGGCGATTGAGTGAGTTTATGAGTGAGTACGATTTTGGTATTTCGTACATCAAGGGAAAGGAAAATGTGGTCGCAGATGCCTTGATTAGGAAACCATGTATCTTCTCCTTGGTACCCTTAAAGGTCAATCTGAGGGAACATGTGTTGACACAACTCCAAAGAGACAATTGGTATTTAAAGGTTACTTCAAACCTCCAGAGTGGGAGGAAGTTATATCCAAAGTATGAAGGATATATTCTCGAAGCAAACAAACTTTTAAGATATCGAGGAAGGATGTACATCCCTGAGAATTGGAATATTCGAAGCATCATACTAAAGGAATCCCATAGATCACTTTATTGTGCGCATCCGGGTGTGAATAAGATGTACGCACACATGAGGAAGCTCTTCTTCTGGGTAGGCATGAAGCGTGATGTAGTCCATTTTGTCGCCAAGTGCCTAGAATGTCAACAAGTGAAATCCAACCACCATCACTCGGCAGGCCTCCTACAACCACATGATGTTCCTATGTACAAATGGGAAGTCATTTCTATGGATTTTGTTGTGGGGTTGCCGCTCACATATCATAGACACAATGCCATTCTTGTGATAGTGGATAACTTAACCAAGAGTGCTCATTTTATTCCATTTAGAGACACTTACGATGTCACTGATGTGTCACGTGTGTTTGTAAGTGAGGTTATCCGTTTTCACAGGATACCTAAGAAGATCATTTTAGATAGGGACTCCCGATTTACTTCTAGGTTTTGGACAAGTTTGCAGTCAGCGTTGGGGACTCAGTTGAACTTAAGCACAACTTATCATCCTGAAACAGATGGGAAAACTGACAGAGTAAATCAAGTCATGGAAGACATGCTTAGGATGTATGTCATGGATAATCAAACCCAGTGGGAGAAGTACCTACCTTTGGTAGAGTTTGCCTACAGTAACAGTTTTCATAGCTCCATCAGAATGCCACCCTACAAATCTTTGTATGGAAGGCCATGCAGAACATATTTGAGTTGGGATAGACTAGAAAACTAAGTAACAGTTGGGCCATAATTGATTCAAGAGATGGAGGAACAGGTGACTCAGAATAGGTAGAGACTAAAGGAAGCACATGATAGGCAGAAAAGTTATGAAGATGCACACAGGATCGACTGAAGTTATGAAGTGGGAGACCTGGTTTTCAATCCTATCAGACCTAATAAGAGTACCATACGGTTCGGGAAGGGGACAAAGTTGTCACCTCGATTTATAGGACCATTCAGAATCGAAGAGAAAATTGGACCCGTTGCCTATCATCTCGTACTTCCACCCCACTTGCATAAAACTCATAATGTTTTTTATGTATTTGTTTTACGTCATTATTTTCCTGATGAATCACATAAACTAAATTGGAAGGAATTGCAGGTATCAGACGTGGGAACTCTCACAGTAGAACCATTACGCATATTGGACTGTAGAGTCCGATAGCTCAGGAACCATCTGGTAGACCAAGTTAAGGTCCAATGGGACAAGTATAGTTGAGGATCTTCTACTTGGGAATACGCTGAGATACTACGATGAGAATATCCCTCACCTTTTTGACCACATTTAGAATATGTTTCTCGAAGGTTGGGTGAATGTAACACCACCTTTTGACTTAGACAGACAATATTACCTGAGGCCTATATACTTTATTTTCTATTCACAGTGAAACTTTAAGATGTATGAACATTTATGAATGTTTAAATGTTAATGATGATGATGTATATAATGCGATATACTATGTGAATGTAAATTTTATGAATGTTTAAATGTTATTGATGATGATGTATATGATGCGACATATTGTGAGAATGATTTTTTTTTATGAATGTTTAAATGCTATTAGAATGATGTTGGATATGATGCAATCTATTTTGGTAAATGATAATCTTATGAATGGGTGTCAAAATTGAATAATGGGATAGTATGGGATCTATTTCTAACTTGAAAACATTGATGTTAAATTGTTGGTACAAGGATACCGAATTGAAATGATGATGGTATGCAATTAAATGATGATAATGCTTAGAAATGTATGAGTTTGTGTTACAGACTAATCTAGAGGTTATGGGCTATGAAATAGCCAAGGGATAATGATGATGAAAGTGGATATCATGACCACTAGCCGATAAACATTATAGTATGAATATTTGTATGTGAAATTATATTGGTTTAGATGCATTTCTATGATATGTGGACTAGTGCAGGATTTCAAGTGATGAGACTACCCAAAATTGAATAAACAATGACAAAAACCCCAGCAACACGGTGCCACTGTATATTCCATTGTAGGGTGTGGACCCTAGTTATGATTAGGAGGGGTGGAGGCATTTCCCACCGTGTATCCTCTGAAACCTGAAGTCATGGGAGGGCTGTGTTAGCTCACGCTCCCCAAGATGTGTGATGATGATTGTCAGTTGCCTACTAGGGAAGCTTGGTCAAGATAGTGACACTTCCGCTTATGGGTTCTATTTGGAGTTAGGTCAATATAGTTGACGCTCCAAGATAGTCTAGCAGAGGAAGGATATGAATGTAGATGGAAGTAAGTTATGGAGGAAGGATGAGTAGAAATAATTGAGAAAGTATGTAGATTTGTCTTATGGTGGAATTTAATGTTTTCCCTTCTAAAAAGAAAATGTGTATATATGGATATTCATAATTTCGTAACTAAACGACAGTTGTCTAAAAAAAATTGTTGAACTGGATAATTGTAATTAAAGGATTTCTCAAACATTTGATTAGTTTATTGTCTGTTATAAAAGACTAGTCTTGATGATTGGATTGGATGCATACCTAAATTACTAAAGGATGATAGTTATTGATTATTAGTACATGCATGAGACTTGTATGTACTAGCTACACATGCATTTCTTGTACATGTACACTAGTACATATAAGTTTTCATGGCTTACTTACTAATAATGTCAATTATTTTTTATGAATGTGTGAAGCATGTTTCTTTTCCTTTGTACCACGAGATACCTTAACTTCGGGATGAAGTTTCCTGAAGGGTGGGTGTATGTAACAACCCTAGTTGAATATATTCTTAGGGATTATTAAGTAAAACTAATTAGATAATTAATTGTCCTAATATGGTTTTAATTAAACAATGATTAGCATTAATAATATTGATTAAATATTTGTTTATTAATTAATTGTTTATAACTTTTGATTAATTAATTAATTACATATCACATTCAATGACATGGGTAATAAATTTAAGGGGCTTAATAATTTTAATTTGTTTACTTAAATGCTTTATGTATGTGGGAGGGGATACTATATTAAAGGGGGAGATAAGGAAATTAATGAGGGGAGGAGAGTCGATGAAGGAGGATATGATGGGGAAGAGTCTTACGAGGAGGTCATTCTTTTGGAGGGGGAATCATTTTGAGGAGGAGGATATATTTATGTGGGAGATTTTTCTGTGGAGATCTCTCATGTGAGAAGTTTGGTTTTGGGGGTTTTTGGTGAATCAGAAGCAGGGGGCACCGGTTTGCTGGGGGTTTTGGGCATGGGGGTTAGGATATCCTTACAGTATCCTAGAGCTAGGGAGCGGGACAGGCTGCTCCTAGCTGGCAGGGAGGAAAAATCGGCTTTGGGCAGTGTTTGACACAGTTTGAACTTCAGCAAAGGACAACCAGATCAACGGGGGAATTAGCATCAGAAGCAGGTATTTTATTATGAATTGCTAAGTTATTCTCATGCTGTAGATAGATTTTAATTTCTGCAGAATATTTATGCTTATATGAACTGAATGAATAATTTCCGTATGAGAAGGGAATTATATGTTAAATTGTATTAAATTTTGTATTTAATTAAGTACAGTCTCTACATACTTGTAGTAGACTTATGCAATTGGGTGTTGAACAACTTTGAGAATGACCTTCATAGACAATTTTCTCAAGATGTACTACTTGCAAGGAGAATCACCACCATTGCTAACAATATCTTTCCCAAAAGACATTTATTGCTCTTTTTATTTTTTCCTTCTACTATAGGATATAGGAAATTGAATATGCTTCTTATAGGCGATTTGAAATTTGGAGGAAACAACCTACAGGAAAGAAGAGATGACTCCCATTGGCATCGTGGAACTTTTATATAATTCCCAAGGAGGCTAGGGGGCTAGAATTGACTTACAATTCATATGATGTAATGAGCATAAATGGAAACTTGTAGAAACTCACAACAAAAAATTGGAAATATGAAAAATAATATGTAATGTGTAAAATAATAGGGCACATATAGAAGAAATTTCAGCAATAGTTAACTAGTACTCTACAACAGTATGTTTTGTGTTTCTGTATATTGATATTTTGAATACTTTCTTACACACCACAGAAAAGATATTGTCCATTGTATGTTAGGAAAGTTAATGTTTAAACCCAACCTCCTATAGCTCCTCAAGTCCGTAAGATTGATGAAACCAACTAAAACATGGTGGTAAAAAAGAAACCACATGTTAGGCTACAAGCGAGAAAAAGAAAGCCTACTTTATTAACATTATAACTATATTGTCCTATTTTATTTTATCTTCCTGGGGACATTAGAGGTAGCTCCATGTTTATTAGGAACTTATGTTCTCATCATGGTTTTATAATTTCACATTACTTGCATTCACTCATATTTTTTTTCTTTAATCATTTTTCTCTAGCTCCTTTAATATTCCTCTCATGACAATGGTAGTAGAATTGGTTCTAGAATTACCAATTGTAGTAAAAATACCAAAATAAAGTCAAATTGGTGTCCAAGAGTAAAATATAATTATTTTTGCATAAGTATCAAACATAGAAGGTTTTGTGTAATTGAAACATCAATAAAAGGGTTTGATATAATTATTGAGCTTTGTGGTCCCAATAAAAAAATATTGTTATCAATAGGCTATCTTTCATCTTCTTTTGTATCACTCGATAATTGTTTCATGATTCTATTACCTAAGCCATAGTAAGATGCTTTTGTTTCTTGTTTCTTTATTCTATTATCGTTTTTCTATATTTTTAAATTTAGAGGTAGCTCCTAAAATTTTCCCTGGTCAAGATATGGTTCAAAAAATCTAGCACATACGTCATTGTGCACTAATGATAGATTGAGAGGAACATGAATAAATTGATATGGATGAAGAGAATAATATTGAGGATCACATTCTTGCAGATAAATTGGATAACTCTTAGGGGCTATACTTCAACATTTTTCTCTTAAGAAGCTTGTTTGTGTGGAAACTACTTCCATTTCTATGGGCCATGATCATTGTGATGTCAAGAAATATGACAATCTTATTGTCCTTGTGTATGGAAAATTCATACCATCTATGAGAACATAGTACCATTTATATAAGATAAATTGGTAAACAATTATTCATAATAAACACACCTAGTTAAGGTGTTCTAATAAATGCCCCTAGCTGCCATATCCAAAAGAAAGGAAATAGAATTGCTTCAAGCTTCTATTACCTAAGCCACAGTAAGTTCCTATTTTTTATTGTTTCTTGACTCTATTATCTATTTTCTACACTTTTAAATTTAGAGGTAGCTCATAAAAATTTTCCTCGTCGAGGTATGGACTGGAAACTCTAACACATGCATAATTGTGCACCAATAGTAGATTGAGAGTAACATGAAGAAATCAATGTGCATGAAGAGGATAATATTGAGGATCACATTCTTGCAAATAACTTGGATAAATCTTAGGGGCTATACTTTAACATGTTTCTCTTAATAAAATTGTTTGTATGGAAACTAGTTTAGTTTCTTTGGGCCACGATTATTGTGATGTCAAAAAATACAATGATCTTAGTGTCATTGTGTATACAAAATTCATATAGTTGCATGAAGTTTTAACATGTGTTTAAGATATTTCTAGTCCAATACTAGAATGGGTGGAGTGAGATTCTTATGTTGTCTAGTTGTGCAACACTTCCCACTGACTTGACCTCGAACCAAAATCGAATTCTGTAATGTTTTATGTCCAATAAAAAACCATGTAGAATTGAAGGGATGAGACATGGTGATGCAGGAGCATCACCTTCATCGCCAACAATGCACATGTGGAGGCAAACATAGGACATCTCAACAATGAAAAAGTTTCAAATCAAGAATTTAACTCAGAATTTAATTGGTCGTTGAGATATTTTGTAAACAACAATTTTAAAAATGTAACTTGTTTGTAAAGTCTTGAAGGACTATAAGAAATTACAGATATGGAGTGTCGACTCCATTTGGTAATAACTAGTAGTTATTGTAATAGGACAAAGTAGGTAATAACTTTGAATTTGAAATGATAGATTTCAAAACAAGATGAGAGAGCTCATGGAGCTAGTCCTTAGATAGTTTTTCTTTCATTGTTGTATGGGAACAAAGAAAAAAAAACAAAGAAGATAATGTAAGAGACAAAATAGAGAGATGAGTAGAGCAGAGTAGAATAACAGAAACACTATGTATTTTGTTGTTCATGGATGAATAGAGCAGACATAAATTGTCCCAAATCCTTGGACTAAATTCATTTCATGTATGATTGAATGAATGTTATTCTGTGTGTATGATTTGTTATAGTTATTTTCATGTATGAGTGGTTGAGAAATTAACTCTATGAGTTCATGAAGAAACTGGTTGAGTTTCAATTGTTTCTCCTCTGATAATTGTATGCAAGGTGTGCATCTCGAACGCAAGGAGTACGTCAATTGAGTCTAGGATTGATTCAGAGAGATGTTCAAAGAGAGATTAAGAGAAACTCAGACCAGTTGCAAGGTGTGCATAGCGTCAATAAGCTAGAAATCTTTGAAGAACTATCACAGGATAACACTAGGTGGGCAAGAAGCATTTTATTTCCAAGAAAATCGTTTGAATTGAGTTATTCAAAATCTTGAGAACACAAGGTGCGCATGGGAGGTCGAAATAATGTTAAGTATAGAAGTTCAGAAGAGATAACACTTTCCATGAGTGTTGACGAGATATCAGAGATGGATTCATGAGGAGAACAAAGGGTTGAAACCTTTGAAAGTGGATAGAACTTCCAAGTCTGGAAGAAAGGTGCAAAAGCTCAGGAAGAGGAGCATAGTTGTCAATAGATCGAGCAGAGGGAAATTTGGACCATTGAACCTTACGTCCAGACAGTGAAGAACACAAAAAGGAAGAGATCATATCTACGACATCATAATTGAGCATGGAGGACCAACTGGATTGGATCTAGAGGAAAATGTGTGAGTTTTAATCCTTGTGTATGCAAGAGAGTGGACTCATCAAAGTCCCAAAGTTTCGAAATGATCTAGGGTGTTCATGGAATCATATACCAAGAGATCAGAATGGAGAAAAGGAACAAACTCATGAAAGGAGAGTTCGCAAAATCATCTGGACCATCCATTGGAAAGGACGTGTGGCGAGCACGCATAATTTCACCGACTCACTGTGGAAGGAAGTTAAAGGCTAGAGTTTTTGAAACTCACAAAACATAAAGTCGTGAAAATATTCTGAGCTACTGGATCGAGTCAGGTTGTGGACCATCGATCCAAAGCACCAACATTTCAACATTTCAGGAGTCATAGGTTCGAAGAAATGAACTATCCCAAATCCCCGAGTCGGGAAGTCCCCGCTATGCAAAGGAGGAACGAAGACCATTGCATCTCGGGATAGTGAGGGTCGTTGATCTAACATGAGACAATTTCAGGAATCGGGAGTGTGAAAGAAATAACTATTCAGAAGTCATGATACATGAAATACCAATACAGTCAGGATTGTTGATCGAGGAAGGATCCGAGCCGTCAGATCTGAAGCATCGACATTTTGGGAGTTGGGAGGACAGAGGTGATTTTCATAAAAAATTCCTGATATGAAAAATCACAATGCGCCTGGAAGAGTTGACCCCAAGTCATAGCAAAGTATCATATGGTTAGAGAATAAGGGAGGAGCTACCATGCGCTAGACCCTTGTTGAGATTTTAGGACCCGATATTTTGATGGAAGAGAGTCGGGTGACACAAATCCATGACACGTAAAATCATGACGTGGCTTTGTCTAGGTGTGCAATCATAGTTCGTGGTCGCATGGAAGAGAGGCTCGTGCTTGGTTCTTAGACCCACAGATGTATTTTTATAAAGGACCTGTGGATTTGATTGATTTAAGGTTCTATTTGGGAACTAAAGAGCCAATTTGGCTCGAGAACTAAGACGATCCGGTGACCGGGAGGTCGACAGACCCTACCGAGGTAGCGGGGGAGCTGCATCACATGGAATACAAATGGGATGAAATATAATTAAAAGAACAATATTTCCCTACATGGTGTTCATTCAAGATGAGATAAGTATGGAACATATGCATAGTGGGTGAAGATAAAACTACTACTCTCATAAAAAAAAAACATAACAAGAGACTTAAATTACATTTTATAATAATGTGAAAACCCTAAGATGCAAAAAAAATAACCCTAATACAAATTTAGGGTTGAGTTTGATGCCAGGATGTATGAAAAAAAGGGAAGCTTTGTTGGTACCTAAACCTTTAACTCATTTCTCTTTTATAGGTATTTTTTAGCTCAATAGAAAGATAATTTATGAATTTGTAGACTTACGTAAATGCTTTCCCTTCGGTTTAAAATTTTCAAAAAATGCATGGGAAGACCTTGTAAAATGAATTGGAAGTTCATGACTGAAAACTACAAAAATTATCATTACCAAAACCAGTTATGAGATGACCTCAAATAAACTAACCAAAATCATCTTGTAAATGTTATTCATGACAAGTGTCCCATAAACGTTTGACATGTGGAATAGTCATCAAGAATGCAAAGGTAATATTATCAATGTCGAAAATGTGAACAAATTCAGTAAACCTGTACTAGTCGATAACTCTACAAATATTTTTCTCATAACTTGCCTTCAAACATAGGGATAGCAAAACTAACTTATGCCTAGAAGATAACCATTTCTATAAAATGACTATTTATCAAAGGTGCCTTCATCGCTATTGGTAGTCGTTAAATTATTTTGGTGAAATGATCCATAATCACATTCCTTGGTCACTTGAGAGATTCACAGAGCAACAACTTGATGGGATATCCCACTGCACCATCTTTATTTTAATTTTCCATGTGAGGCCACTTGGTTTGGAAAATAATATCTTCACTAAGCTTGGTTAGCTCAAGGCCTAACTTCTTGACTAAGATAGTGTTAACACAAGAAATTCACATAGATATAATAAAAACAAAGGTGAAAAACATTGTACAAGCTAAATGACAGAATTGTGATAATTATCATTGAAAAGAGAGGTCTTCTATGCTCATTCATAAAAATCACATAAAAGGAGGATGGAATTTCATTTATAATAATTCCAAATTCCTAAGAGGAAAAACCCCTAACACTAAAATCATGTTAATGTTAGGTGTGATGTTGAGCTTTACAAAAAAGGGAAGCCTTGCTAGGACTATAAATTTTTGCATGTTGTTGTTTTTGGGTCTTCTTTAGCTTGTTTGAAAGAGAATTTGAAAATTTACAGTCACTCGAATGTTTTTCCTTGGGTATCATCATTTCAAAAAATAAATGGGAAGACCTTGAAAAATGCAGTAGAAGTTCAAGACCCAAAAGTTGTGAAAATTTTCGATGTTAGTCTTGGTTTCGTGATAAACTTGGACGAACTACAAAACTCATCCCCAAAATTTTACATGTTGTAGGTATCCCACAAATATTAATGGGGGGTGAAAACAAGAATGAAAATGAAATATTTTCACTATTAGAAATGTGAACAAAGGTTAACAACCCTATACTGACTAATCGAATCATCTCTCAAAAAAAATTTATTCTATCTTTCCTTAAAGGATAAGGTTATCAAAATTAATTAACTTTTAGCTTGAATTTGTCATCATTCCTTTGAAATGTGTTTTTTTCAAAGATGCCTCCATAATCATTGGGAGTCATTGAAGTATCTAGGTTAAATGATTTGTTACCTCATTCCTCCTCCACTCAAGGGATTCATTGACGAAAAAACTTGATGGGATATCCTACTTCATCATCTTTATTTTCACCCACAATGTGAGACCACATGGTTTAGCAAGGAATATCTTCATCGAGATCAATTAGCTCAAGGCCCAACTTCATGTACACAATATCATGAGGGACATGCATGAAAAACATTAGAGAGTTCGTCACTTTGATTCCCCTAATTCATATTATCTTTAGAATGAAATGAAATATAAGTAAACACATCTAATTAAGACAAAGATTTAGTGAAAGTTAATTTTTATTGGTGAAACAATGGTGAAAAACAATGTACAAGTAGAATGGCTAAAATGTGAGTGCTTATCTCTAAAAAGAGACGTTTGCTACAACCATTCACAAAAATATCATAACAAGAAGATAAAACTACATTTTATAATAATTTTTAACCCTAACAAGAAAAAATCCTAATATGAAAGAACCCTAACCCTAATATGAAGTGAGGGTTGAGTGTGATGTTGCACTGTAAAAAAGGGAAGCCTTGCTATGACAATATTTTTTCTCTTATTTCTCGATTTTAGGTTTTCTTTAGCTTGTTGGAAAGATAATTTATGGATTTTCTATCTAATTTATATTCTTTTCCTTAGGCATCAACCATTTCAAAAAATGCACAAGAAGACCTTGAAAAATAAGATGGTAGTTCAAGACCCAAAAATGATGAAAGTTATCAATATTGAATTAAGAGAAGGATTAGGACCAATTAAGAGAAATAATACCATGTTGAATTGATTGTCGACCTCCTTCCCCTCACGCATAGGTTTCAAATGGAGTTCCCTCCTCACTTCCCTAAACCTCCTTCTCCTTCTCCTCACACGTAGTTCGACCTCCTTCTCCTCCTCTACGTGCCCTCCTCTTTTTCCTCGACCTCCTTCTCCTTCTCCTCAATCTCCTTCTTCTTCTCCTTCTCCTTGCGTTCCCTCCTCTCTACCCTCAAACTCCATCTCCTTCTCCTCCTCCGCATACCCTCCTCTCTTCCCTGAACCTCTTCTCCTCCTCTTCATGCAACCTACCTCCTCTGCATGCCCTAACCTCCTCTCCTTCTTCTCTGTGTGCCCTAACCTCCTCTCCTTCTCATCTATGTTCCCTCCTCATCTGCATGAACCCCTTCTCCTCTGTGTGCCCTAACCTCCTCTGCGTTCCCTAAACTCTCCTCCTTGTCCTTTGTGTTCCCTCCTTCTCCTCTACATTCCCTTCTCTCCACTCTACGTTCAACCAACTTCGACTCCATCTAGCTCGCGCGAGAGTTGAGTTGAAATGTGGTTTTTTTTTTTCAAACTTATGTTTTGTTACTTGTTTTTTTTTTGGTATTTTTTTTTCTTTTTTATTTTTATTATAGTTATATATAATATAATATATATATTATACAATATATATAATTTATAAAATATATATTATAATTTATATAATTTATAATATATATATATTATATATAATATTATATTACATAATGTTGTCCCAAGTCTCGGAGACAAAAACATCTCTAATCATGTTAATGCCCATTAGGGTTGGGTTTGATTTACTAATGATATGAAAGGTTGATAGACTCATACTTCATGTTGAAAACATCACAGCTATCCCTATATGGATTTATGATACCCTAGAAACATCATTTCTTATGGTTCAACATGTCATTGTAGGCCCTACATACCTAGAAACTTCCTTTAGGACCTAAGGCTTGGGTTTCCTCTCTCGATCTTGTCCAAGGACCCAATACCCATACCCAGTGCTCAAAATATCCTATTGATGCCCATACAACCACTTGAATGCCAAAGATACCCTCAAGAGGTCATCTATGATGGTTTGAGGTGTCATTCATGAAATTTGAGCCCTAGAAGTTGCCTAAAACCTTGAGAGATTGGGTGTGCTAGTTTGAGGTGTCATGTTTGGCCATGTATGCCTAGAATATTTGTACTTTGACTAAGCCTTAGGTTCCCCCCTCAACCATATCAAGGCCTTCAGACACATAGCTGATGCTCCAAACCTTGTGAGAGAACTAACATCATTTTTTAGAGGCTAAGGATACCCTTCTGAAGTTTATGTGTGGTACTTTGAGGCATTGTTCATGGCTCTAGATGACTCAAATATTTATTTAGAACCTAAGGCATGGAATTCTCCCCTATATCATTTCCAAGACCTTGAGACACATACCTACTACTCAAAAACACATAGTGGCACCAACATCCCCAACCATAGGTTGGAATACCATTAGAAGTCCTTGTGTGGTTATACGAGGCATCCTTAATATCCCTAGCTCATTGAAAGATTCCTTTAAGGCCTAAAGTTCATGTTTCCTCTCTTTATCATGACAAGGCCCCAAGACCCATACCTAGTGCTCAAGAATGTTAGTGTTACCTATATACCTAATTGGCGAAGGATGCCTTTGAGAGGTCATTTGTGGTGGTTCAAGGTGTCATTTATGGGAAGAATAAGAAGTGGGATGCGAATAATATTGTAACAATGATGCAAGAAACAACACCTCCTACCATGTATTACAAGTCTTGTGAGAGAAAGTGGCACGCCAAGACTACTGGAAATTACACCTCGATAAATTCCCCAAGCACTTCTAAAAGATAAAAGAAGAAGTAGTTCCAGTACCATTCAAACGGAGGTAGCATTAATTAGTGTTAGTACCATTCAAAAAGAGGTAGCATTAGTCAATGATAGTCCCAAAATGGAAAAATATATGACCAAATTATTTCATGATAATATCCACATGAGACAAGCTAAAGTGGATTACTTGTTTGATCTTGATTCACAATTGAATTTGATCTCTACGCAACTAGTTTAGAATATTGGCCTAGAGACTCATGGTCATTCACAACCATATCACTTGGGTTGGGTCAGACAAGACTTGGATTGAGAGTGGTCAAGTAGTGCAATTATAAGTTTTTCATTAATCGAAACTTCATAGATGACGTGGTAGAAAATGTAATTACATTGGATGTGTGTGGAGTTATCTTGGGAAGACTCATAACTATATGTGAGAGATGGAATATTCAGGAGGATAACAAATCAATACCATCTTATCAAATATGAGATGGATTTCACCATAAATGCACACAAAAACAATGTTAAACTCTCTTTAATGGACAATCATCAAGTGAGGAGAATCATTATCAATATCAAAAAGTTTGTCTTGTTGATATTGAGAGAAGGAATGCAACAAAGAGAGGGCAATGAAGTGTATATGAAGGCATACTTAGAAGGATGTGATGGTACACAATGCTCACAACTCCAATAGCTGATCGAAACCTACAAGGAGGCATTTCAAGAACCTCAAGCTCTACCACCCAAGAGAGAATTTGAGTTTTGGTCGTTTACAAAGTGTCCATTGTCAAACATCATACTGCATATATAGTCTATCATATAAGTAGATGAAGTGAAGAATAGATTGTAGAAACTATGTTGGAGCAAGAAATCATCAATCCCAACACATCACCATGTGATTCACCCATCATAATGGTGCCCATGAAGGACAAAAGATGAAGAATGTGAATTGGCTACCACATTGTGAACAAAGTCACCATCAAGAACAAAAATCCTCTACCACATATCGATGACTTGTTAGTTCAATTAAAACAGGGAATTTCTTCACCAAGTTGGAACTCAAATCAGGTTACCATGATTAATTAAGGATCAAAGAAAAATATGTGGAAAATAACATTCAAGACAAGGCAACAAGGTTTGTATGAATGGTTAGTGATTCATTTGGGTTTATGTAATGCACCTACAACTTTCATATGATTGAAGAATGATGTGCTACAACCATTTATTTACTCATTTTAAAAGTATATCTAGATGACATACTAATGTTTAACAATAATTGTTAAGAGAACATACAACATGTGGAACAAGGACTAGAGACACTAAAAATAGATGAATTGATCATGAATTTGAAAAAAAGTAGTGTCAAAAGGTGTCCTTGATTTATCTTAGACACATAATCAATGGAGGAGTGCTAAGGGTGGATCCAAACAAGATTAAAAAGATCGGCCAATGGCTTATTCCTACCATCTTGACAAAGATCAAAAGTTTCATGGGAGTAGTGAAATACTTGAGGATGTTCATACAAAACTTGAGTATATTCATAGAAAATGTTTAAGCAACAGTTGCACCATTACATTCCATGACTGCCAAAGAGAAGAGTTTTCATTGGGGCAAGCCACAACTATGGGTGTTTGAAGAACTGAAGAGAAATATTGGAAATGCTCTAATATTGGCCATGCACAATTTAAAATGACCATTTGAGCTAGAAACACACGCAAGCGAGTATGTTTTAGGGGTGATGCTTCTGCAAGGAGGGTTGTTGTGTTACCATTCAAAATTATTTCATGGAGCAATGTTTGACTACCCTACATATGATAAAGAACTCTTTGTTTTTGTGAAAGTAGTGAAGAATTGGACTCATTATCTCCTAGGGAAAGAGACCATGTGACACAGACCCCTCCCCAGACCCGTAGGTCAGGATCTTCACATGATCTTTTCTTTTCTCCCCCTGAGAGCTCGACTGAATCTTCTATTTCCTTTTCAAGAAATTTACCCACAACAACACCTTGAGAGAATTCATCATTTATTTCGGGATATCGAACTTTTTGATTTCACAAATCCCTTGGTCGAGCGCCATACCTCTTCAACCTATGAAACCCGAAATACTTAAACACTTGACCCTTCCTGATGGAAATTTTGGATTTTTATCTTTCATGAATTCTGGAGTTGCGATGTTGTGCAACTCTACCCCTCGACTCCTGAAATCCTTAAACCTGAATTATCGAAATCATGAAATCCCCTTTTTAAGGAGATCAACAGCTGTGAACTCTCCCTTGATTCAACAGTCAGTGCTATTTTGCATATTGGTAGTTTGATATGCCAAATCTTGAACTTTGTACCCTCTCCACCTTTTGGTCTCTGAAACCCTGAAATTTTGAAATAGTGCGTCACCTCCTTGTTTCACAAACTCGACGGGAACTCACATGTCCTTCCACATGTTGCCTCCTCTTCATTTCGGATTTTATCCCCTGTTGTGTCCTGATCTCTCTCCCTCGAGACTTCTAAAACCCCGAACTCTGACCTTCCACTTCTCCGCTCTACACTGATGAGAATCCTTTCGGACTTTGGGTACTTGATGTGTCAAGACCCAAAATTGCAACTCGGACTTCCAAAGTCTGAAACTTCGAAATGATATGACAGCCCCAGAAATCTTGATCAATGGTTGATGTTAATCTAGGCTATCCAAAGGATGGATCTGTCCTGATCATTATCCCTCTTGTAGCTTCTGCAGATCCAATGATCCCCACTGTTTTAGGATTCTCCTCGAAGAATTTCGACTGTCCAAACTTTTCCTCAAAGAACTCCGGTTCTAACTTGGCCTCTACACCATGACTAAAATCTCCTCTTCTGCTCTTCAACAACTTCAAGGCGCTAATTCTCCTAATCTTCCTTTCACTAACTAAAATCTCCTATGAGATTTCTACATGGACTCCTTGTGACACTCTTCAAATACGTCTAAGTATTTGAATCCTTTGATTCTGTGCAACTCCTTGCGACAACAGTCTTCAACCCTCTCTTTGGTTGATAAGTTCTGAACTTCTGACCAGCCTATGCACACCTTTCATGGATTCTGTGCCTAACTTTCACTTCTGCGGAAAATGAGAATAACAGTATCCCTCCTGAGCTTTCATAGATGAACTCTGAACCCATCAACGCAATCCTTGCGGATGCTCCACTGCACTCCTTGCAGGAACTTTTACTCAAGAAGAGAAACAATTGAAACTCATTTCCTTACTCTCTTAGACTTCAAATACCCAACATGAAACCATACGTACATAGAATAAAATCAAATGTACAATAGAAAGAGTAAAACAACCATGAGCATAACATTCAGCATGTATACACAGAAAGCATTAGAACACCATGAGAATGAATCAAAGCTTCATATATTAATATCAGAACTTCTGTACATGGGATCTTCTACACAACTCTTTGCTTCTTCTCTTCTCTATGCTCTCTGCTCAATTGATCATGTTAATGTTACAAATGATACAAGATGAGGGTGTTTATATTCGGTTTTCCCTCCTACGCTCTAAACTATCTAATCTGCATTTTAAATCTACCTACTTACATTAACTACCTATAAATGCCTCCACACCTACTACAGATGAGAGAGACCACTCAATATCTGTTTATAATATCTAAGTGTACTTCCTCTTAACTATTACATTAATGTTTCACATCCAAAATTTCAAAACAATTCAAACATTTTCAACATGTGCCAAAAATGAAATGGCGTTTGTCCCATGCTCGCTTATTGTTGGCGATGCTCCTGCACCATACTCCCTCGCTTGAAAATTTTCATGAACTCCTATTCATGAGATCTTGCACAGCCTGCTCATGCTTTTGAATTTCTTCTTCATTCTCCCAGCTGGCATCTTCAACTGGATGTCCCTTCCACTTGACCAAGTTTTCGAAATACTCTTTTCTCCTAGTCCTCTTGCTGACTCTCTTGTCAAGTATTCTCTCCATCTATAGCTTTTCAGCTACAAGCATTTGTTTATCCCACTGGACCTCTGTCTGTTCACTGTGTGCTCTTGCTTCTCCAGCTTTGTAAGGGTAAAAATTTGAGATGTTGAATATTAGAGAAATTCCGACCCCATCGGGTAATTCAATTTCATATGCATTTGTCCCAAATTTCCTTATGATCCTACATGGTCAAATCTTCTTCATCTTTAGTTTGTTATTCGTTCCCCTTGGGAACCTTTCATTTCTCAAGTGTGCAGAGATCAAATCACCAACTTCGAATTGAAGTTCTCTCCTATGTTGATATTTTGTGTGCTTGTACTCTTGGCTCAAGTTCTGCAATCGCTCCTTCACTTGGATGTGAAGTTCTTTAATTGCCTCTACAAAATCTTCTGCACTAGCACTTCTAGTGTCATCCTGTTCTGAATCCTTCAGTTCAAAAACTCCCCTAGGTTGCATTCCATAAAAAATATGGAATGGACTCGGCCCCGTGCTTCTATTGATCGAATCATTGTAAGCAAATTCTGCCTGTGGAAGAATGTGATCCCATTGATTGTGGTGTTCAGTCACTAGGCTCCTTAGTAAATATTCCAAGCTTCTGTTCACAAATTCAGTTTTCCCATCCATATGAGGATGATATGTTGAGCTAAATGAGAATTTTGTTCCCAACTTATTCCATAAAGTCCTCCAGAAATGCCCGACGAACATAGTGTCTCGATCTGAAACTATGCTCCTTGGTAAGCCATGAAGTCTGACAACTTCTTTGAAAAACAGGTTTGCAATGTGAGTTGCGTCCATGGTTTTCTGACATGGTATAAAGTGTGCCATTTTAGAAAATCTGTCTACCACCACAAAGATTGAATCAAATCCTCTTTGCGTTCTTGGCAATCCCAACACAAAATCCATGCTCTTTGCATCCCACGACCTCTCTGGTATGGGTAATGGTTGATATAACCCTGTGTTATGTTTCCTTCTCTTTGTGTGTTGACAAATTTTGCATCTGTCCACAAATACTTTAACATATGCTCTCATTCCTGACCAAAAATATGAGCCATTTAATTTCAAGAACGTTTTATCATGACCGAAATGTCCAACCAATCCTCCACTGTGTTTCTCTTTCAGTAGATTCTCCCTCATGGAGCATTTTGGAATACATAGTTGATTGCCTCTGAATAATAACCCATCTTGGATCATATATTTAGCCCATTGATTCCTATCTTTGAAAACTAGATTCTCAGATGCCTCATATGCCTCTTTGAAATTTGGACCATCTTTGTACATGTCCTTGAGATTATCAAAACCCAATGTCCTGACTCTGAACTCCTACACTAGTAAACATTTCCTGCTCAAAGCATCAACAACTTTGTTAGTAGTTCCTGAAATATGTTTAGTTACAAAAGTAAAATTCTGCATGTATTCACGCCATTTCACATTTCTTTGGTTTAGCTTCTCCTGTTGAGTTACAAATTGAAATGCAGGATTGTCACTGTACAAAATGAACTCTTTAGGAATGAAGTAGTGCCTCCACTTCTGCAGTGCTTATATGGCCGCATATTTTTTTTTTTCATACGTGGAGTACTGAACCTTCGCCTCATTCAGTTTCTCACTGAAGTATGCAACTGGCCTATCATCTTGACTTAAGACTACTCCAATTGCAAAACCACTAACATCACATCTGACCTGAAACGTCTTATTAAGATCCGGCAACACCATAATTGGTTGTTCAGTAATCTTCCTCTTTAACAAATTGAAGATTTTCTCTGCTTCTTCTTTCCAGTGAAAAGATTTACATCTTTTCTTCACTGCATCCATCATTGGTGCGCTAATTCCACTGAAATTCCTAATAAATTTCCTGTAGAAACTAGCCAATCCATGAAAACTTCGAACTTCAAAGATACTCTTTGGAAATGGCCAATTCTTAATCACCTCCACTTTATCTGGAGCCATCTTCAACTTATCTGCAGAAATAAAAAACCCCAAATAAATGAGCTCTGTATTCATGAATGAGGATTTCTTCATATTTATTAACAACTTCTCTTGTTATAGCCTCTTCATCACTGTAGCTAAATGTTTCAAATGCTCTGCCTCTGTTTTACTTAAAATCAGTATGTCATCAAGATACACAATGACAAATTTTCTGATGAAATCCTTCAGGACTTCATTCATCAACCTCATGAAGGTACATGGTGTGTTTGTTAATCCAAACAACATAACAAGCCATTCATACAACCCTTCATTAGTCTTGAATGTTGTCTTCCATTCATCACCTTCTCTCATATGAATTTGATGATAACCACTTTTGAAATCAATTTTTGAATTTTTTTTTGCCCCACTCAAACAATCCATCAAATCATCCATCCTTGGCAATGGAAATCTATACCTGATGGTAATCTTGTTAATTGCTCTCGATTCTATACACATCCTCCAGCCTCCATCTTTCTTTGGGATGAGCATTGTTGGAACATTACATGGACTCAAACTTTCTCTAACCAACCCTTTGTCCATTAAATCTTGGACTTGTCTCTTGACCTCTTCATTCTCATGCAGCGTCAATCTGTACGCTACATTGTTTGGTAAACTAGCTCCAGGTATGAGATCAATGTGATGACTCACACTTATGATCGGTGGAAATGAACGAGGTAGTTCGTCCACTACTATATCAGCAAATTCCTACAGTAACTTCTGGATTTCCTTTGGTAAATCATCCACTCTTGTGTTGGTCAAAACAATTCTAGGTTTCTTGACCACAATGAATTGTGGATATTCCTTCTTCTTAACCTCCTTAGGAAGTTCCTTCCCACTCATGAGAAGTACAATGTTTCTTACTTCTGATTTCACTTCTTTATCCTTAATTGGAAACAACATGAGAGTTCTCCCATTCATCTCTAGGGTGTATGTGTTCTTTCTCCCATCATGAATCACATTCCTGTCATATTTCCATGGTCTACCCAGCAATAGATGACAAACATCCATGGGAATGACATCACACAATATCTTATCGTTATATCCCCCTATTTTAAATTCAACTAAACATTGTTTAGTGACATTTACCTGATGTCCTTGTTGTAGCCATGAAACTCTATATGGACTTGGATGTTCAATAGTCTCCAGCTCCATCTTTTCTAACATCTCTGTAGAAATGAGATTGTCCATGCTACCACTGTCCATGATGACTTTGCATACCCTATATTTGATCTTGAAAGCAGTCTGAAAAAGACTGTTCCTTTTCACTGGATTCTCCGCCTCCTTTTCTGGCATTAAGAGAACCTTCCTCATCACCAATGATCTTCCGCCTTCAACATCCTCTGCTTCAACATTCCTCCTTTGTGCTTTGGCAATGTGAGTCTCACCACCTTATTTCTTCTTATCTAGACATTCATAAGACTTGTGTCCATTCTTTCCACATGTGAAGCATTTTATTACTCCACCTTTGCCTCTGCCTCTTCCTCTAGTGCGAGGAAAAGTGTTATTATCAGCATACTATCCTCTCTGTTCAACATACTTCCCTATGTGTGAGCTTCCAACTCTCTCAGTTTGAGGTTGAGGTTTCTTCCACTCTTCCTTAGGCTTATGATTCCTATATTGGACAAATGTTTTTCCTCTGGGATGACTTCTGCCTCGTCCTCTTTGACCCTGCTTTCGGCTCAACTTCTCTTCAGCCTTTAGAGCCATATGATAAGCATCTTCCACCATTCGTATGGTCATCATGCTCATATCATCTTGAATTTCATATCTCAGACCATTCATATACCTGGAAACCTTTTCATCATCACTTTTGCGATGACCTTCCCTGATGTTTAGTTTGTAGAACTCTTCAATATACTCTTTCACTGACATCAGTTTTTGTCTCAAATTTTTCATTCTTTGAAACAGAGTAATTTGATAATCCTTGGGTATGAATTTTGCTTTCATCTTCGCAATAATTCTATCCCAACTCTTGATTTTCTGCTTACCTTTGCAGTGTCTGCCAGCTTGTAGTTCATCCCACCACAATGCTGCATGTCCTTTAAGACTTGTGACAACATGTTTGATCTTTTTGTCTTCCTCGACATCTTCATAGTTGAAATAGTTGTCCAGAGATCTAATATATTCTAGAAGCTCTTCAACATCCAGTTTTTCTTCATATACAGGAATGTCCATTTTTTCCCTAGCACTCATCCTTGCAACAACGCTGAGTAGGTATTCATTTGTTGCATCCTCGGCTGCAACTTCTTCTCCTTCATGTTCGACTTCATTTTCACTTTTGGAATCACTGAGATCCCCAGCACCGGCTACGCGCCTCTATGCTATTTCCATAACATCCATACTAGCACATAAGTCACGCACATCTCTTGCCTCTGGTGGACCAGGTAATTGCCTACCCCTTCTTCTTGGAATTTCCCTTTCCTTTGGTGGATCAGGTGTTTGTCTGTTTCTTCTTCTTGGTGCCATGGCTGTAAATTTCCCTCTTTCCTTGCTACAAAAAGAAAAGAAAATTTTCCTATTCTCTAATACCAAACTTGACGTAGACCCCTCCCCAGACCCGTAGGTTGGGATCCACACAGGATATTTTATTTTCACCCGCTAAGAGCTCGACTGGCTCTTTTATTTCCTTTTCAGGAAATTTACTTACAACAACACCTTGAGGGAATTCCTCCTTTATTTCGGGATATCAGACTTCGTGATTTTGTGAATCCCTTGGTCGAGAACCTTACCTCTTTGACCTATGAAACCCGAAATACTTAAACACTTGACCCTTCCTGATGACAATTTTGGCTTTTTGGATTTTGCGAATTTGGGAGTTGCAATGTCGTACGACTCTACTCCTCGACTCCCGAAATCCTGAAACCCGAATTACCAAAATCCTAAAATCCCCTTTTTAAGGAGATCAATGGCTGTGAAATCTCCCTTGATCCAACAATCAATTTTATTTCACGTATTGGAAGTTTGATATGCCAAATCTCGAACTTTGTGTCCTCTCAACCTTTCGGTCTCCAAAATCTCAAAATTTCGAAATAGTACGTCACCTCCTTGTTTCACAAACTCGACGGGAAGTCTCCTGTCCTTTCACGTGTTGCCTCCTCTTCGTTTCAAATTTTCTCCCCTGTTGTGTCCCGATATCTCTCCCTCGAGACTTATGAAACCCCAAACTCCGACCTTCCACTTCTCTGCTCTACACTGATGAGAATCCTTTCAGACTTTGGGTACTTGATGTGTCAAGATCCAAACTTGCAACTCGGACTTTCGAAGTTCAAAACTCTGAAATGATCTGACGGCCCTGAAAATATTGATCACCGGTTGACGTTAATATAGGCTATCCAAAGGATGGCTCTGTCATGACTGTTATCCCTCTCGTAGCTTCCGTAGATCTAATGATCCCTTCTATTTCAGGACTCTCCTCGAAGAATTTCGACCCTCCAAACTTTTCCTCAAAGAACTATGGTTCTAACTTGGCCTCTACATGATGACCAAAGACTCCTCTTCTGCTTTTCAACACCTTGAAGGCACTAATTCTCCTGATCTTCCTTTCACTAACTCAAATCTCCTATGAGATTTCTGCACACACTCCTTGTGACACTCTTCAAATATGTCTAAGTATTTGAATCCTTTGATTCTGTGCAACTCCTTGCGACAATAGTTTTCAACCCTCTCTTTGGTTGATAAGTTTTGAACTTCCAACGAGCCTGTGCACACCTTGCATAACTTCTGTGCCTGAATTGCACTTCTGCAGAAAATGAGAATAACGATATCCCTCCTGAGATTTTAGAGATGAACTATGAACCCATCAACGCACTCCTTGCGGATGATCCACTACACTTCTTGTAGGAACTTTTACTCAAGAAGAGAAACAATTGAAACTCATTTCCTTACTCTCTCAGACTTCAAATACCCAACATGAAATCATACATACATAGCATAAAATAAAATGTACAACAAAAAGAGTAAAACAACCATGAGCATTACATTCAACATGTATACACAGAAAGCATTAGAACACCATGAGTCTGAATCAAAGCTTCATATATTAATCTCAGAACTTTTGTACATGAGCTCTTCTACACAGCTCTTTGCTTCTTCTCTTTTCTATGCTCTCTGCTCAATTGATCATGTTAATGTTACAAATGATACAAGATGAGGGTTTCTATAGTCGGTTTTCCCTCCTACCCTCTAAACTGTCTAATCTACATTTTAAATCTAGCTACTTAAATTAACTTCCTATAAATGCCTCCACACCTACTACAGATGAGAGCGACCGCTCAATATATGTTTACAATATCTAAGTGTACTTCCTCTTAACTATTACATTAATTTTTCACATCCAAACTTTCAAAACAATTCAAACATTTTCAACATGTGCCAAAAATGAAATGGCCTTTGTCCCACGCTCGCTTGATACTGGTGATGCTCCTGCATCACAATCATACACATAATATTGTCCCAAGTCTTGCAGGCAAAAACATCTCTAATCATGTTAATTCCTCTTAGGGCTGAGAACTAGGTTGTCTCGATGAAGGTTTTTCCTTCGTGAAAAGGATGGAGAACCACCATAATGAATGTTCATTAAAAGAAAAACCAAATATGAGACTTTGTATTCCATCGATAGTTTGAGACCTTGTTTTATTATAGTACTCTAATAATCCATTTGTTGCATGAAACCTCTAGGTTGGATGTGTATTACGAGGATTTCCATATAGACCCTCAACATGCAACAAAAATTCTAATTTACTTTGTGAAGTTCTTACCACCCTCCATAATTTCCCCCAAAATGATATAAATAGATTTCTCTCTAAATTATATAAATGATATAAATATATAAATATAGTCCATTGCATTGATCATTAATTTATATTCCTCTCTAATGGTGAGAAATAAATCATTAGCAAATTTGCTAGGGACAAACTACTTGATTCCTTGTTTAGGGAGAGGGATGTCTTTAATCAAACATTAACCTATAATGTGAAAGATCAAGTAGACCAAGACTTCTATTACCATCACATAAATTTCAATTTCCAACATAGATCCTTGTCAAATATAATGGATTAGCCCTACTTCTTCTTATTTATATATGTTGATGGAGAGATACATCATTGCTTCTAAGAAGATTTTCCATGGCTCTAGGGAACAAGGGGAAAAATTCAAGAGCCTTAAGCATGACTAGGATGAAGGGAAACTTGACCATATCATGGGCCTTTTCAAAGTTAATTTAAAAAAAATAATTTTTGAGTCATAAACATCTATCCCATTCTGTTCCTTCCCATGTTGCTAGGATATTCAATTTTTAACAAAAAATTAGTAGTTGATTATTTAGAGACATGCATTTTGTTAGTAAAATCATGTCCAGATCACCTCTCATTCCACGTCACCTCTTATATAAATTTCAATTTCCAACATAGATCCTTGTCAAATATAATATGTGTGAGTCAAATTTGAGTCCATAAACCCTCCCATATCATTAAGGAATGTGAATAGTCTATCCATGCCAAATTTCAATTCATACAGAAATAATTTGAAAACATTTCAACGCTGGCCCCATTCATAGGTCATTGTTTCCCGTGTCTATTCCTAGTACAAATTCCTTGTAAAATTTGTAAAAGATATTTGGAGAATCATAATTTTGAAGGTGCTAGGCCTATTCCTACACACCACTACCAGACCACCTCTCATTGACAGACTGCGTATTGATCCCTTTTAGTTTTCGTTTGTTAGTATTTTCAGTTGCACGCACCTTTCAATCTATTCAAAGTTCAATTAATGTCTCTTGTTACTGTAGGGTTATAAATCCTCATGATCCCAATGCCCATATGCCTCTAACCTTGTGATCTAATGATCAATGGGTGGAAATTGTCATGAAGGGTGATGACTAAGACTAGGGGAAACTTTCAATTCAAGCCTAGGAATGACCAAGCCCATATCAAGTGAAGGAAGAAAATTAAGAAGGTACATGTGTTGTCCCATTCCATGTCAACAACAACGCATCAATTCATTGGGAACACTAAAACCCAAAAAATTGATGACTCCAATAAATTAGGGTTTATGGTTTACATGATAAATTGATGATGGAATAAATTGGGTGTGTGAGTCAAATTTGAGTCCAGAAACCCTCCCATAATGTTAAGGCATGCGAATAGTCTATCCATGTCAAATTTCAATGTGTTCAGAAAATGTTTGAAAATATTTCAACGTTGGACCCATTCACAGTTTGAATTGATGATGGACATACCTACATCGTTGGTATGATTAGGCCCAGTCACGAAGAGATCCTCTTGGTTTCAAGAATAGTTCATTCTCTACTAAACAAGGGGAACCACATGAAGGTGGAATCTCTAATTATGCCCCCACCCCCCCTCACATCACTCTCGATTTCCCCATATTACCTAATTTGAAATTATAAATAAAGTGTATCATATACTATATTATACAAAATAAAAACATATAAAGATCATATAAAAGATATAAACACATACCTCTTCTTTTCAACAATTAAATATCATTCATCTTCTTCTTCATCCAGCTCAACATCTGTATCAAGATCTGGTTCAGAATTGATATTGGTGAAAGGTTCATTCCTATCAACATCATCATCAACATCATTTTCTCTAATATAGTTATCGATATAGTCAATGAGATCGTCGTCTCCTACATTTGGATGATCAACTTCTTCAACTTATTTGTCTGACACATCAACTACATGAGCCACCTACTCCTGATCTGCATAATCATGATCTTCTTCCTCGTTATTATTTTCATCCTCAACTACATGATTATACTGTATTGGTCTTACTCTTGGATAATATCTAACAACATATGACCAACCTGCTTTACCAGGTACCTCTGAGTGAAATACTTTCTCACATTGACATGGAAGAACATAAGGCTTTGTACCTGGTTCAAATTCCCTTGTATTAACCATGGTAAATCCATTATCATGCTCAATAACAGTTCTTTTAGGATCAAGTTCATGCATCCATAACATGTACCATTTAACCTCAAACAAAACTATTTTAAAGGAATTAAAATCACAGACAATTATATCCTCCAAATGGATATAGTACCTATTCTTAGTTTGTTCTGGATCTCTGTCACTTCTAGAGGAAATGTTGGTTACCTTAGATACTGCAGTTATCCCACAATCCAAGGTTTTCATCTTATCATCCAACATTTTGATATGAAATTTACGAACATTACACCACATAGCCTTGTGATGTTTCAACTGGAACATGGAACAGAATTAAAAAATACATTTCCAATTAATAAACCTCATATAGGACTTAGTAAATATATATTTCAAAAATTAAACAAACCAAATACATTGAAAAATTGGGAAAAAACTAGGAAAATGTGGGTAAAAAATTTAACTTGCCTGTTTTTCTTTTCATCCAAAGGCTAAATCAACTTCCCTTGATGTAAGATCAGGAAATTGATCTCGATGACAATACATTTTTTTAATCATATTACTCACCCCTTCCCATGATAACCTACCGAAGTATTCTTCAGTATATTCTATCCAATTCTCCATCCAATCAAGGTTGTTTGTAATGTATAAATGTAAAGCATCCCACTCTCAAGCATCTATATGATAGCATACAAATTTAATATCATTAATTAGTTATTGTTAATAAAAGAATAATTTAATAAATGTGTAATATATTAAATCTACATCAACATCTAATAATTACCTTTCATATTCCTCATTTTACCTTTCCCCAATAGGACCTCCCCTTCAAATTTGTTGATGGACTCGAGATGCCAAAGGCGAGGCACATTCATATTTTCCACTAATTTAGGTAGATATTGACTAATATACACCATGAATTGATATACCATATATCCCTCAACCATAGAACCCTCCGGACATGCTCTTTGTCTAACAAAATCCTTCAGTGAATTCAATTGCCTCTCCACCATACACATCGGCCTTGTGTGTACTGGTCCACATAATTCAATCTCCTCAACTTGGTGTATGAGGTAGTGTTCTTGTGCATTGAAAATTATGGAGGTAGATACTGTTGAATTTGACACATTAGTCGGGGAATTTATCTCTTCCAATACCTTACATATTCTTTATGGATTTCTTTTGATGATAGACACCTACAAATGTCGATGCAATAAAATAATATCAACGCATACATAAATTTTTAGAAAAAAAAAATATGTCAATAACTTCCGCTACAAATCACATAAGTACATTTTCCTTATAAAACAATACTTATCTCATGTATTTGCCAAGGACATAAATAATTTGTTTTATGTTGTTGTCAAAGTCGTCTGGGAGAGATAAAGGTAGAACATACTGTAACAAAAAAGAAATAATTATTATCTGTTTCCATAAAATGCGTACCAATAAGGAAATATATTATAACCTACTAATTACCTTAATGAATGTATGTCAATCATGTGTTTTAACCCCACCAAAATCACCTTTTTTCGTTAAGATATTTTGTATCTTCGACAAAAACCCCATTGGAAACCTAATTTTTCGAATGAACTCTTTTACAATATTCCTTTGTTGCTCCATCAATAACCAAGGAAGACTAGTATTATGTTCACGACCATCGCCATTAGAATTAATAATAACACTTTGCAATACGTGATTAACTTCCTGGATGTCACAACAAATCATTCCAATTCTCTCTTTGTCAGTCCTTCCATCTAATATTTATCATAACAATTATGTTATGTTCTTCCCGATATGCATTGTATCAAACATATGAACTATCTATAGGTTCTCGTAGTATCGAAATCTACTGAATTGCATCGAGTAACTTTTCATTCCTCGTGGAAGCGCATTTGTGCCTTAATGACATTCATGAAACATCAACAAATTGAAATTAACACTAATTAATGGGACAAAATGAAATTAATACTAATGAAATTAACCAAATATTTATATAATATGTAATACATAAATAATTTGCGTACCTTGATGATTTCTAATATATTCCAAGTTCCATAGGCAAGGTGTCATTCTTATTGGTTTTTTTCCATTTTCTTCTTTACCGTTGAATTTTTCTTTGTCTGTAGTTCGATAAATATGGTTCTTAGGAAAAAAGTTC